>ONZH01007098.1:0-100246 GCA_900303285.1 Rhinella marina | reverse complement strand
AAGGAGAGGAGGCCATGTACAAGAGGAGACGTAACTAGAGAAGGTGAGGAGGCCATGTACAAGAGGAGACCTAACTAGAGAAGGAGAGGAGGCCATGTACAAGAGGAGACATAACTAGAGAAGGTGAGGAGGCCATGTACAAGAGAAGACCTAACTACAGAAGGAGAGGAGGCCATGTACAAGAGGAGACCTAACTAGAGAAGGAGAGGAGGCCATGTACAAGAGGGGACGTATCTAGATAAGGAGGGGAGGCCAAACTACAGGAGAGGAGGGCATGTACAAGAGGAGACCACCCGAGAAGGAGAGGAGGCTACATAGAAGGAACGCTCATGGTCACGGTACCTTCAGGAATGTTGTGGTTGTTGGATCAAGCTTAGAGTTGCATTCAACCTGTCGGTGAAACAAGAGTCCGGTCAGGAACAGCAAGGTGTAAACTGAGTACTTCACAAGGGCCAGTTCAGATGGCAGTAGTGTGGGTGCGTCTTAGTGTCCATATTATGGCTGCAATGCCAGGCGTGACCGTGGCTTCAGTGACCTGAACATATACCTCACGTGTCCCTGCGATGCTGTAAGTTCAGGTCACGAGACCGATGGCCAAGCCGGGAATTGCAGCCGTTATACAGATGCTAAAATACTCCTACATTACTGCTGTCTGAAAGAGGCCCGAAAGAGTCCAGACATCACAATACAGACTGATGTAGACCTGGTCAATACAAAGGAGATTACCAGAGATCAACTGCAACGTGATCCAGCCTTCAGGCAACACATATCACTGAGGATCATGGTGAGGCTATGTTCTCCTCTCCATTGTGCACTTCAAGAGTACTTGGCACCTCTTGGTCCCCATTCATTATAATGGGATCCCAACGGATCCCATTGTAGTCAGAGGGGATCCGCCGGTGCCCGGCTATGCCGGATATGTGTACTCCGGTAGTGGCTTCCTCTGCCGGTACAGACTACCAGAGGACACAGCAGAGATGTGAACCAAGCCTAATCCACCATATAATACTTTTGCTAATACCAACGATAAATTCTACCAGATCACTGGTGATCTAGACTAGCGGCCGGCGTTTGCTCTGGTAATCCATACTACACAGCTTCTATTTTACTACATGACCCATCTAAACCCCTAACAGGAGGTGAAGCTACAGGAGAACCCGGGGACTGACCACGCTGTCTTCAGCCGGGGAATTGTCTCCAACCACCAGCATCACTGGAGCCCTGCCAGGAGACAAGGAGAGCACATCAGAAGACCCAAGGCAGTTGTGGGGTGTCTGTGCACCGTGCATTACCAACAGTCACTTACCTCAGAGTCTTGGCGTTTGGGACTGTCCCGGGACGATTCATTTCTAGATCTCTTCGGCTGAGGAAGAGAATCAACAGTGAGATACAAGATGTACGGCAACACGGGTGATCAGAGATAGACCCCCCCAGCAGAATGTCCTGCAGTGCACCTGGAAAGTCCTCGCCCCCTCTCAGTCCTCACATTGTTCTCCCTCTCCTTGTGCTGTCAGTTCCCTCATCATTCTCCCCTCAATCCCTCATAATGAGAGAGTGCGAAATCTTTACTAATTTACTGAAAAGGAGAAACTGAAATCTCACACGGACGACGACATAAGTCTTCGCCCTTTACTCGGGACACAAGTCTTGCCCCTTTTCTTCGACACAAGTCTTCGGCCCTTTATCGGGACACAAGTCTTCGGGGACACAAGTCTTCGGCCCCTTTTCTGGGACAAGTCTTCGCCCCTTTCTCGGACACAAGTTCGGCCCCTTTACTCACAAGTCTTCGGCCCCTTTACTCGGGACACAAGTCTTCGGCCCCTTTACTCGGGACACAAGTCTTCGGCCCCTTTACTCGGCCCAGTCTGAGGTTCAGAGCTCTGGATCAGGTTTTCATTAAGAATATCTCTGGACTTTGCTCAGGGTGGAGGGAAAGCTGAATGGAGCAGTCTCCCTCTCCCCCCAGCAAGATGCTCCCACCACCATGCTTCACTATATGGATGGTATTGGGCAGGTGATGAGCGGCGCCTGGTTTCTTCCGGACATTACTGAGGAGAGGCTTCATTCTGGTCACTCTACCATAAAGCCCAGATTGGTGGAGGCTGCAGTGATGGTCGACCTTTTGGAAGTTTCTTCCATCTGAGTGACCATTGGGTTTGTGGTCTCCTCTCATACCAAGGTCCTTCTCCCCCAATTATTTAGTTTGGGGGCGGCAGCTCTAGGAAGAGTCCTGGTTCTTCTTCTTCTTCCATGTAAGCTTATGGAGACCACTCTGCTCCTGGGAACTTTCAGAGCAGCAGAAATGTTTTGTCCCCTTCTCTAGATCTGAGCCTCCACACAATCCTGTCTCTGAGCTCTACAGGCAGTTCTTTCTCTCCTCCTCATGGCTTGGGTTTTGCTCTGATGCATGGTCAGCTGTGAGATCTTCTATAGACAGGACTGTGTCCTTCCAAATCATCTCCAATCAGCTGAATGTACCACAGGTGACTCCAATCAGGGTGTAGAACATCTCAGAGAGGATCCAGAGAAATGGGAGGAACCAGAGCAAAATGTCAAGTGTCAGAGCAAAGGGGCTGAAGACTTATGTCCGGGTGATATTTTAGTCCTTTTTTTAATAAATTTGCAAACATTTCTAAATTTCTGTTCTCACTTTCTCATTATAGGGGATTGAGGACAGAAATGATGGGAACTGATAGCACAAGAGCGAGAGAAATGTGAGGAAAGTGAGAGGGTGGAGGTTCTCAATGGCTGTATGTGATGTGTACTACAGAGCCCATCATTATGACTGGAAGCCCCACCCCCTGTATGATGGTTGGGTGTGAATAGAGGGGACCTCCCCCCATATGATGGTCGGGGTGTACATGGAGTGGCCGCCCCCCTGTATGATGGGCGGGTGTACATGGAGAGACCTCCCCTGTATGATGGTCGGGGTGTACATGGAGAGACCTCCCCCCCGTATGATGGTCGGGGTGTTACATGGAGAGACCTCCCCTGTATGATGGTCGGGTGTACATGGAGAGACCTCCCCCCGTATGATGGTCGGGGTGTACATGGAGAGACCTCCCCTGTATGATGTCGGGGTGTAATGGAGAGCCTCCCCCCGTATGATGGTCGGGTGTACATGGAGAGATCCCCCTGTATGATGTGGGGTGTGCATGGAGGGGCGCCCCCCTTTATGATGTCGGGTGTACATGGAGACACTCCCCCCGTATGATGGTCGGGGTGTACATGGAGGGCCCCCCTTATGATGGTCGGGGGGTACATGGAGGGGCCTCCCTCGTATGATGGTCGGGGTGTACATGGAGGGCCTCCCCTTATGATGGTCGGGTGTAACATGGACCTCCCCCTTTATGATGGTCGGGGTGTACATGGAGGGACCTCCCCCTTTATGATGGTCGGGGTGTACATGGAGGACCTCCCCCTGTATGATGGTCGGGGTGTACATGGAGAGACCTCCCCCGTATGATGGTCGGGTGTACATGGAGGCCCCCTGTAGGATGGTCGGGGGTACTGGAGAGACCTCCCCCCGTATGATGGTCGGGGTGTACATGGAGAGCCTCCCCTTTATGATGTCGGGGTGTACATGGAATTTCCCCTGTATGAGGTCGGGAATGGGGCCTCCTCTGTATGATGGTCGGGGTGTACATGGAGACACCCCCCCCTGTATGATGGGGGTGTCATGGAGGGGCTCCTCTTATGATGGTCGGGGTGTACATGGAGGGGCCGCCCCTTTATGATGGTCGGGTGTACATGGAGGGGCCGCCCCCTTTATGATGGTCGGGGTGTACATGGAGGGGGCCCCCTGTATGATGGTCGGGGTGTACATGAGAGACCCCCTTTATGATGGTGATTGGAGTCCCTTATGATGGTCGGGTGTACATGGAGGACCTCCCTTTATGATGGTCGGGTGTGTACATGGAGAGACCTCCCCTTTATGATGGTCGGGGTGTACATGGAGGGACCTCCCCTTTATGATGGTCGGGGTGTACATGGAGGGGCCCCCCCCTTTATGATGGTCGGGGTGTACATGGAGGGACCTCCCCCCCTGGATGTGGTCGGGGGTACATGGAGGGGTATGATGGTCGGGGTGTACAGGAGAGACCCCCCTTTATGATGGTCGGGTGTACATGGAGGACCCCCCTTTATGATGGTCGGGGTGTACATGAGGACCTCCCCCGGGGGGTGTACATGAGGGACCTCCCCCTTTATGATGGTCGGGGTGTACATGGAGGGGCCGCCCCTTTATGATGGTCGGGGTGTACATGGAGGACCTCCCCCCTGTATGATGGTCGGGTGTACATGGAGAGACCTCCCCCTTTATGATGGTCGGGGTGTACATGGAGGGACCTCCCCCTTTTATGATGTACATGGAGAGACCTCCCCCGTTTGATGGTCGGTGTACATGGAGGGACCTCCCCTTATGATGGTCGGGTGTACATGGAGGGCCGCCCCCCTTTATGATGGTCGGGGTGTACATGGAGGGACCTCCCCCCTGTACATGGAGGGCCGCCCCCCTTTTGATGTCGGGGTGTACATGGAGGGACCTCCCCCTGTATGATGGTCGGGGTGTACATGGAGGACCTCCCCTTTATGATGGTCGGGGTGTACATGGAGGGACCTCCCCTTTATGATGTCGGGTGTACATGACCTCCCCCTTTATGATGGCGGGGTGTACATGGACGTCCCTTTATGGTCGGGGCATGGAGAACCTCCCCTTTATGATGGTCGGGGTGTACATGGGGACTCCCCCTTTATGATGGTCGGGTGTACATGAGGGGCCGCCCCCTTTATAGGGTGTGTTACATGGAGGGACCTCCCCCTGTATGATGGTCGGGTGTACAGACCTCCCCCATGATGGTCGGGGTACATGGGGACCTCCCCTTTTATGATGGTCGGGGTGTACATGGAGGGACCATCCCCCTTTATGATGGTCGGGGTGTACATGGAGGGACCGCCCCCCTTTATGATGGTCGGGTGTACATGGGGCTCCCCCCTGTATGATGGTCGGGGTGTACATGGAGAGACCTCCCCCTTTATGATGTCGGGTGTACATGGAGGGACCTCCCCCTTTATGATGGTCGGGTGTACATGGAGGGACTCCCCCTTATGATGGTCGGGGTGTACATGGAGGACCTCCCCCTTTATGATGGTCGGGGTACATGGAGGGACCTCCCCCTTTATGATTGGTCGGGGTGTACATGGAGGGACCTCCCCCTTTATGATGGTCGGGTGGTTACATGGAGGGACTCCCCTTTATGTGGTCGGGGTGTACATGGAGGACCTCCCCTTTATGATGGTTGGGGTGTACATGGAGGGCCGCCCCCTTTATGATGGTCGGGGTGTACATGGAGAGACCTCCCCCCTGTATGATGGTCGGGGTGTACATGGAGGGCCGCGCCCCTTTATGATGGTCGGGTGTACATGAGGGGCCGCCCCCCTTTATGATGGTCGGGGTGTACATGGAGAGACCTCCCCCTTATGATGGTCGGGGTGTACATGGAGGGAACCTCCCCTTTATAGGATGGTGGGTGTACATTGGAGGGCCGCCCCCCTTTATGATGGTCGGGGTGTACATGGAGGGGCCGCCCCCCTTTATGATGGTCGGGGTGTACATGGAGGGGCCGCCCCCCTTTATGATGGTCGGGGTGTACATGGAGGGGCCGCCCCCCTTTATGATGGTCGTGGTGTGCGTAGAGGGGCCGCCCACCTGTTGTACATGCTCCAGAAGAGCTGCAGGTTGCTCTGGTTCACGCAGCTACTGATCTGCTGACGATAATTCTGTACAAGTTCTGTGTTATTCATCAGCTCTTCCTGAAGAGAAAAACAAGAGTCACCACAAGGGGGCAGCATTGTTCCCATCACTTACATTTAAAGGGGTCGTCCCACAAGAAGCACAGGATAGAGATTTGTGTCTGATCAGCGGAGGTCCGACCACTGGGGCCCCTACCAATCACAAGAATGAAGACCCCATGTTCCCAATTTGAATGGGCTGGTGGTGACGCAGTCCAACCATGGGACTGAGCTCTCGCTTGTCTCCAGCAGTCCCACAGCACTGAGTGAAGCAATGACCATGACCCAGGAACATGGGGCCCGTGTTCTCATGATCGATAGGGGCCCCAGTCATCAGACACTAATCCCCGAGCCTGTAGATAACTACTTGTAATGAATGACCCCTTTAAAGGCTTTGAACACCTTCGGGGCCAATTTTTCTGTGTGATCTTTTTACTACAAAATCACAGTGACAACTTTTTTCTAAGGAAAGGTGGATGATTTAAATTTTTATCATTTTTACTTAAAAAAAACAAAAAAAACGTGTAGCCTTTTTAGGAGGCTACAATATCCACTACTTTGTTTTTATTTTATAGAATATTTCTTCAGTCCCATAAGCAATATAGAAAAACATAGATTGCTGATTTCTTTTGTTGGCCTCCTGGCCACCATAGGAATTACAGCTCTAATATGCTGGGTCTATTCAGGGAGACCCAGCCTATTAGAATTAATTACCAGCATCGCTGAACGGGGATGCCGGTATTGACCCAGAAGCGCGCGCTTCCGGGTTTTTAAGCATTTAGATGCCACAACCACACTTGACCCTTACGTCAGGCTCCGCACGTCCCTAGGAGCTAACTGTTTTTTTCTAGTAGTGTGACTGGTAGTTTCACTATCCTCTGTATAGGTCATCAATATCTGATCGGTGGACATATGACACCCGGGACCCCCGCCGATCAGCTGTTTGAGAAGGCAGTGGTGCTCTCTCCTAGGCCAGTGACGTCACGTTCATCGGTTACGTGGCCTAGGAGTAGCTCAGCCCCATTTGAGTGAATGAGACAGAGTACGATACCAAGTATGGCCACTATATAACATAAGGCGCTGTGAGAAGGCCGCGGTGCTCACAGGTACGCCACTGCCTTCTCAAAACAGCCGATCTGCGGGGTCCTAATCAGATACTGATGACCTATAATCTTGGAAAACCTGTTTAAGTCACATTCTTATCAGTAAGATAATGAGTGTTAATGAACTCAGAGATAAGGGACCGTCAGCTGAGCTTCCTGAAGGAACAGAATGAAAAGACAGAATGCTACTAGAGAATCCAAGGGTTGTACAGAGAACAAGGCTCTAAATTTTCAATAGACCAATTGAAAAAATTACTTTTAGGTCAAAATGAGTGCAACGCAATAATAATAATAAAAATGTGCCCAAAGGTGTAAATAGCCTTTAAATGTAACAATAGTCAAAATCAGGAATTGAGACCTGGGGAAACACATACCTATGAAGAGTGACCACCAGGGGAACAGTGTCACTAATGGTGGCCATACTAGTATGAGGGGCAGGGTCACTAGTGGCAGCCATACTGGTATAGGGGGTGGAGTCACTAGTGGCAGCCATACTGGTATAGGGGGTGGAGTCACTAGTGGCAGCCATACTGGTATAGGGGGTGGGGTCACTAGTGGCAGCCATACTGGTATAGGGGGCGGAGTCACTAGTGGCAGCCATACTGGTATAGGGGCGGGGTCACTAGTGGCAGCCATACTGGTATAGGGGGTGGAGTCACTAGTGGCAGCCATACTGGTATAGGGGGTGGGGTCACTAGTGGCAGCCATACTGGTATAGGGGGTGGAGTCACTAGTGGCAGCCATACTGGTATAGGGGGTGGGGTCACTAGTGGCAGCCATACTGGTCATACTGCTACCCGCCCGCTGTGTGATGCAGAGTAACGGTACCTGACTGAAGAGATGAGACAACACGGTATCAGGGAGAGAACTCGTCAGTCCGGACAGCTGTGTAAAGAAAGTGGTAACATGAATTTTTGTCCGGAGGTCACATCCATGCCTCCTGTAGGCCGGTTACAGGGGCGCAGCTCTGACTGGTTTCTCACCTTAGAGGCCGCCCAGTCAATCCAGCCTTTTCCATTGGGATCAATGTTCACCAGGACCAGTCCTTCCACCATCTCTGGGAAAATCAGCTGCAAGGAAGAAAGAAAGTGATCAGCTGGACGTCCGAGCGACCTGTGGGGGGCGCTCCGCTCACATCACAAACTTACAGCAAACTTAGCAAGAACATAAGATCCGGCTCCAACTCCAATCCCAATGATCGTCTGGAAGCTGCAAGACAGAGAGACATCATCACGTATGTAAAGGGTGATCATATACCCTAAGTCATGTGTGTGGTCTGATCACGTGTCCACAGTCATGTGTGTGGTCTGATCACGTGTCCACAGTCATGTGTGTGGTCTGATCACGTGTCCACAGTCATGTGTGTGGTCTGATCACGTGTCCACAGTCATGTGTGTGGTCTGATCACGTGTCCACAGTCATGTGTGTGGTCTGATCACGTGGTCCACAGTCATGTGTGTGGTCTGATCACGTGTCCACAGTCATGTGTGTGTCTGATCACGTGTCCACATCATGTGTGTGGTCTGATCAAACGTGTCCACCAGTCATGTGTGTGGTCTGATCACGTGTCCACAGTCATGTGTGTGGTCTGATCACGTGTCCACAGTCATGTGTGTGGTCTGATCACGTGTCCACAGTCATGTGTGTGGTCTGATCACGTGTCCACAGTCATGTGTGTGGTCTGATCACGTGTCCACAGTCGTGTGTTGGTCTGATCACGTGTCCACAGTCATGTGTGTGGTCTGATCACGTGTCCACAGTCATGTGTGTGGTCTGATCACGTGTCCACAGTCATGTGTGTGGTCTGATCACGTGTCCACAGTCATGTGTGTGGTCTGATCACGTGTCCACAGTCATGTGTGTGCAGTCTGATCACGTGTCCACAGTCATGTGTGTGGTCTGATCACGTGTCCACAGTCATGTGTGTGCAGTCTGATCACGTGTCCACAGTCAGTGTGTGGTCTGATCACGTGTCCACAGTCAGTGTGTGGTGTGATCACGTGTCCACAGTCAGTGTGTGGTCTGATCATGTGTCCACAGTCAGTGTGTGGTCTGATCATGTGTCCACAGTCAGTGTGTGGTCTGATCATGTGTCCACAGTCAGTGTGTGGTCTGATCATGTGTCCACAGTCAGTGTGTGCAGTCTGATCATGTGTCCACAGTCAGTGTGTGGTGTGATCACGTGTCCATGGTCATATGCGTGTCGCCTGATCATGTGTCCACAGTCGTGTGTGTGTGTGTCGCCTGATCATGTGTCCATGGTTGTTTGTGTCTGTGTTGTCCAATCACGTGACTCGTGTGCGGGTAACATCACATGACTTTGGCTGACGTGTATAAACTGACACGGCTGAACTCACCCAAAATGCTGAAGGACACTGGGTAACATGTCGGCCAGGTTCTCCATGGTGGGATACTGGTACCTGCACAGAGAGAGGGTCTTCAGTGGTAGATTACTGTGATGTGTGACTGGAAGTATAAGGGGGGGTGACTTACCCCTGGGGGAACTGGGACGCCCCCACCTGCTGGCCCGGTGCATCAACATGACACACGACAAAGTGCTTGGTGATCTCCTGCATGTCTTCATAGCTGAAGAGGGTGCTGAAGCAGAGCTTATCTGAAAGACACAGGAGCCTGCACTAAGTGAGTGTCCCCGAGAATGGTGCCACCCTGCGCCCCCAAACTCACAGATGAGATCTCCGCAGTGTGAGCGCTCTTACAGTACAGACCTCCGCAGTGTGAGCGCTCTTACAGTACAGACCTCCGCAGTGTGAGCGCTCTTACGGTACAGACCTCCGCAGTGTGAGCGCTCTTACGGTACAGACCTCCGCAGTGTGAGCGCTCTTACAGTACAGGCCTCCGCAGTGTGAGCGCTCTTTACAGTACAGGCCTCCGCAGTGTGAGCGCTCTTACAGTACAGGCCTCCGCAGTGTGAGCGCTCTTACAGTACAGGCCTCCGCAGTGTGAGCGCTCTTACAGTACAGGCCTCCGCAGTGTTGAGCGCTCTTACAGTACAGGCCTCCGCAGTGTGAGCGCTCTTACAGTACAGGCCTCCGCAGTGTGAGCGCTCTTACAGTAACAGGCCTCCGCAGTGTGAGCGCTCTTACAGTCAGGCCTCCGCAGTGTGAGCGCTCTTACAGTACAGGCCTCCGCAGTGTGAGCGCTCTTACGGTACAGGCCTCCGCAGTGTGAGCGCTCTTACGGTACAGGCCTCCGCCAGTGTGAGCGCTCTTACGGTACAGACCTCCGCAGTGTGAGCGCTCTTACAGTACAGACTCCGCAGTGTGAGCAGCTCTTACAGTTACAGACCTCCGCAGTGTGAGCGCTCTTACAGTAGAGACCTCCGCAGTGTGAGAGCTCTTACAGTACAGACCTCCGCAGTGTGAGCGCTCTTACAGACCTCCGCAGTGTGAGCGCTCTTACAGACCTCCGCAGTGTGAGCGCTCTTACAGTAGAGACCTCCGCAGTGTGAGCGCTCTTACAGTAGAGACCTCCGCAGTGTGAGCGCTCTTACAGTAGAGACCTCCGCAGTGTGAGCGCTCTTACAGTAGAGACCTCCGCAGTGTGACTACTTTTAGGAGAGTGCAGGAGGAGATAACCTTCAGGTCCAGTGGACAAGCACAGAAGGCCTGCGCCATATCATCCACAATCAGGGGCACACTTACGGTTTAAGCCCACGTCATGATAGGTGAGTATTGCCGGACGATTGCTTTTCGGAGTCCCTCGTATAACAACGTGCAGCATGCCATAAGGCGTCTCAATATCATGTTCCTGTGGGGCGAGAACAATAAAACATCAACGTATAGGAACATGTAGAGAAGAGTCAGGACAGAAACCAGAGGACGGGTCTCCATACCCTAAAATCTGCACCAGGAATACAATATACAGCGCACAGTCCTCCCTCTATATAATATACAGCGCACAGTCCTCCCTCTATATAATATACAGCGCACAGTCCTCCCTCTATATAATATACAGTGCACAGTCCTCCCTCTATATAATATACAGTGCACAGTCCTCCCTCTTATATATATACAGTGCACAGTCCTCCCTCTATATAATATACAGTGCACAGTCCTCCCTCTATATAATATACAGCGCACAGTCCTCCTCTATATAATATACAGCGCACAGTCCTCCCTCTATTAATATACAGCGCGCAGTCCTCCCTCTGTATAATATACAGCGCACAGTCCTCCCTTATATAATATACAGCGCACAGTCCTCCCTCTATATAATATACAGCACAAGTCCTCCCTCTATATAATATACAGCGCACAGTCCTCCCTCTATATAATATTACAGAGCACAGTCCTCCCTCTATATAATATACAGCGCACAGTCCTCCCTCTATATAATATACAGCGCACAGTCCTCCCTCTATATAATATACAGCGCACCAGTCCTCCCTCTATATAATATACAGCGCACAGTCCTCCCTCTATATAATATACAGCACAAAGTCCTCCCTCTATATAATATACAGCGCACAGTCCTCCCTCTATATAATATACAGAGCACAGTCCTCCCTCTATATAATATACAGCGCACAGTCCTCCCTCTATATAATATACAGTGCACAGTCCTCCCTCTATATAATATACAGCGCACAGTCCTCCCTCTATATAATATACAGCGCACAGTCCTCCCTCTATATAATATACAGCGCACAGTCCTCCCTCTATATAATATACAGTGCAGTCTTCCCTCTATATAATATTACAGTGCAAACAGCTCCTCCCTCTATATAATATACAGCGCACAGTCCTCCCTCTATATAATATACAGCGCACAGTCCTCCCTCTATATAATATACAGCGCACAGTCCTCCTCTGTATAATATACACGCACAGTCCTCCCTCTATATTAATACACAGTGCAGTCCTCCCTCTATATAATATACAGTGCACAGTCCTCCCTCTATATAATATACAGCGCACAGTCCTCCCTCTATATAATATACAGCGCACAGTCCTCCCTCTATATAATATACAGAGCACAGTCCTCCCTCTATATAATATACAGTGCACAGTCCTCCCTCTATATAATATACAGTGCACAGTCCTCCCTCTATATAATATACAGTGCACAGTCCTCCCTCTATATAATATACAGCGCACAGTCCTCCCTTATATATATACAGACACAGTCTCCTCATATATATACAGTGCACAGTCCTCCCTCTATATAATATACAGTGCACAGTCCTCCCTCTATATAATATACAGTGCACAGTTCCTCCCCTCTATATAATATACAGCGCACAGTCCTCCCTCTATATAATATACAGAGCACAGTCCTCCCTCTATATAATATACAGAGCACAGTCCTCCCTCTATATAATATACAGCGCACAGTCCTCCCTCTATATAATATACAGTGCAGTCTTCCCTCTATATAACATACAGTGCACAGTCCTCCCTCTATATAATATACAGTGCACAGTCCTCCCTCTATATAATATACAGCGCACAGTCCTCCCTCTATATAATATACAGAGCACAGTCCTCCCTCTATATAATATACAGCGCACAGTCCTCCCTCTATATAATATACAGTGCAGTCTTCCCTCTATACACTACTCAAAATCAGGGATATTTGTCTTGTGGGTGAAATTTGAGGATGAACCTAAAATGCCCTCTGACCTTTACAGAAGAACTAAATGTGACCTTCTCTGACCCTCTGAATGCACATGTCCAACTGTTCAATGTTTCAGGACTTTTTGCACAACTTGCTGTTCTCTAACAAGGAGCTTAACAGCAAAATTCACACCAGGTGTTTGATCCATGAATCGTCCAATTAATTTCCAGGTTCAATTAGAATCTGTATTAAACAGTCCTCCTCATCATGCTGTTCACATTTTGATATCATGAGACCAAGACGAAGCCTAACAATTGATCCACAGCGAGGCTCCAAGCAGGATGTTCTCAGACGGAAGTGGCCACTGAGCTTAGAGTGTCACAGAGTCATCAGCAGTTTGTATCAGAGATACAGAGACTGGAAGAGTCACAGGCAGAGAAGTGGACGTCCTTTGGCCACATCCCACATTGATGACCACTTCTTTGTGAACAATGCCCTGCAAAGCTGGATAATGCCACACAACCCCAGGCACAGGCGTCATCGTCTTGTATGGGCCAGGGAGCATCTACGCTGGATGAGGGACCAGTGGCCTCAGTGCTCCTTACGGATGAAAGTCGATTCACGCTGCACAGAAATAATGGCCGTCAATAATGTTGGAGACGTCATGGAGATGCATCAGCCACTGTGGTCACCAGACGAGCCTTTGGTGGTGGGCAGGTGTGCCTAGTCTCCAACCCTACACTATGTGAATGGTCCAGTGACAAGCCCAGACTACATGAAGAACATCATTACTCCAGTCACTGTGCCTCTGCAGGAACAACCCCGGCCTAATGTCATCTTCATGGAGGACAATGCTCCAGCTCATTGAGGTCCCATCATTAGGGAGCGGCTGCTGGAGACTGGAGGACCTCACATGGAGCGGCTGCTGGAGACTGGAGGACCTCACATGGAGTCCTCCCTCTATATAATATACAGTGCACAGTCCTCCCTCTATATACCGCACAGTCCTCCCTCTATATACCGCACAGTCCTCCCTCTATATACCGCACAGTCCTCCCTCTATATCCGCACAGTCCTCCCTCTATATAACGCACAGTCCTCCCTCTATATCACAGCCTCTATTACACAGTCCTCCCTCTATATACCGCACAGTCCTCCCTCTATATACGCAGCGCACAGTCCTCCCTCTATATAACGCACAGTCCTCCCTCTATATAACGCACAGTCCTCCTCTATATAACGCACAGTCCTCCCTCTATATACAGCACAGTCCTCCCTCTATATAACGCACAGTCCTCCTCTATATAACGCACAGTCCTCCCTCTATATAACACACAGTCCTCCCTTCTATATAACACACAGTCCTCCTCTCTATATAACGCACAGTCCTCCCTCTATATACCGCACAGTCCTCCCTCTATATATACGCACACGCACAGTCCTCCTCTATATAACGCACAGTCCTCCCTCTATATAACGCACAGTCCTCCCTCTATATACGCACAGTCCTCCCTCTATATACGCACAGTCCTCCCTCTATATAACGACACAGTCCTCCCTCTATATAACACACAGTCCTCCCTCTATATAACACACAGTCTCCCTCTATATAACACACAGTCCTCCCTCTATATAACACACAGTCCTCCCTCTATATACCGCACACAGTCCTCCCTCTATATAACGCACAGTCCTCTCCTCCTCTATATACACACAGTCCTCCCTCTATATAACACACAGTCCTCCCTCTATATACCGCACAGTCCTCCCTCTATATAACGCACAGTCCTCCCTCTATATAACCGCACAGTCCTCCCTCTATATAACACACAGTCCTCCCTCTATATAACACACAGTCCTCCCTCTATATAACACACAGTCCTTCCCTCTATATAACACACAGTCCTCCCTCTATATAACACACAGTCCTCCCTCTATATAACACACAGTCCCTCCTCTAGTAACACACAGTCCTCCCTCTATATACACACACAGTCCTCCCTCTATAAACCACAGTCCTCCCTCTATATACCGCACAGTCCTCCCTCTATATACCACACAGTCCTCCCTCTATATAAACACACAGTCCTCCCTCTATATACCACACCCTCTCCTCCCTCTATATACCACACTCCCTCTATAATACCTGGTGCAGTCATCACGCCTTCGTTGCCTGCACTCTCCAGCAGGATCCTGACCTTCGCTGTGTCTATGGCTGGTACCTGCAGGCCGTGTATATGAGAATGGGGGCTGTATGTTGTGCTGCTCTGGATGATGGGTGTTGCTGTGCAGAACAACTCTCATCATGACCAGTCACTGGAGTTTTTCTGCACAGCACCACCCATCATCCAGAGCAGCACAACATACAGCCCCCATTCTCATATACACGGCTTGCAGGTGGTCACCCCTGTGCCATGGCTGCAGGGTATAGTGAGGGCACTGCCCAGCGCTCCTCTGCAGCTGTGACATTGACATCTGTAGGTGACCTTGAGAAGCTGATGGAGCAGCCCCGACATAAAGCAGCCAGCAAGAAGGCTGGAGCCGCCCCGCCCGGCACTCACCCCATCCCAGCACTCTGGCATCTCTGAGGCGCAGGTGGAGCAGACCCAGCAGGTGCGACGATGGAAGGACAGACACAGGCGGCTGAGCTGTGCAGTGTCTCCAGCTTTATACACCCACCCTTCCCCCTCCTCATCACCCCCTCCCTCCTCATACTGCAGAGACAGCCGCTGGGTGATTGGGTGAGATACTGAGCACCCCTCCACCCATCAGATGTGCACGACTGGCGTCCTGATCAGCAATGTTCTTCAGATGTCTGACCCCATGTTGTATACAAAACTGTCAGCACCCTATATTTATATCTATACACACACCCCAAAACAGCCAGTACACCATCTACACCCCCAAAACAGCAGTACAACATCTCACACCCCAAAACAGCCAGTAGTACACCATCTACACCCCAAACAGCCAGTACACCATCTACACACCCAAAACTGCCAGTACACCATCTACACACCCCAAAACAGCCAGTACACCATCTACACACCCCAAAACTGACAGTACACCATCTACACACCCCAAAACTGACAGTACACCATCTACACCACCCAAACTGCCAGTACACCACTACACACCCAAAACAGCAGTACAACCATCTAACTACACCCCAAAACTGACAGTACACACACACTGCCAAACAGACAGTACCATCTACACACCCCAAAACTGACAGTACAACCATCTACAACTACACCCCAAAACTGACAGTACACCATCTACACCCATCTACACACCACCCCAAAACTGACAGTACACCATCTACACACCCAAAACTGACAGTACACCATCTACACCCCAAAACTGACAGTACACCATCTAACACACCCCAAAACTGACAGTACACCACTACACACCACAAAACTGCCAGTACACCATCTACACACCCAAAACTGCCAGTACACCATCTACACACCCACAAACAACACCACACTACACACCCCAAAAACTGCCAGTACACCAAACACACACCCAAACACAGTACACCATCTACACCCCTAAAACTGACAGTACAACCATCTACACACCCTAAAAACAGACACCAGACTACAACACCATCTACACACCCAAAAACAGCCACACCATCTACACCATGTAAAACTGCAACTGCACAGTTACACCACTAAACACCCCAAAACTGACAGTACACCATCTACACACCCTGTAACAGTACACCATCTACACCCCCAAAACTTGCCAGCCATCATCTACACCACCCAAAACTGCCAGTACAGCCATCTACACACCCCAAAACTGACAGTACAGACCAATCTACACACCCCAAAACTGCCCAGTACACCATCCACCATCTACACACCCAAAACTGCCAGTACACACCATCTACACACCCTAAAACTGCCAGTACACCATCTACACAGTACACCAACTACACACCCTAAAACTGCCAGTACACCATCTACACCCCCAAAACTGACAGTACACCATCTACACACCCAAAACTGCCAGTACACCATCTACACCCCAAAACTGACAGTACACCATCTACACCCCCAAAACTGCCAGTACACCAACTACACACCCTAAAACTGCCAGACACCAACTACACCCCAAAACTGACAGTACACCACTACACAACGTAAAAACAGCCAGTACACCATCTACACATTACACCCCCAAAACTGCCAGCACGCCATATATACACACCCTAAAACTGCCAGTACACCATCTACACACCCTAAAACAGCCAGTACACCATCTACAACCCCAAAACTGCCAGCACGCCATATATACACACCCTAAAACTGCCAGTACACCACATCTACACACCAACTAAAACAGCCAGTACACCATCTACACCCCCAAAAACTGACAGTACACCAACTACACACCCTAAAAACTGCCAGTACACCATCTACACCCCCAAAACTGACAGTACACCAACTACACACCCTAAAACTGCCAGTACAACCATCTACACCCCCCAAAACTGACAGTACACCAACTACACAACGTAAAACAGCCAGTACACCATCTACACACCCTAAAACTGCCAGCACGCCCATATTATACACACCCTAAAACTGCCAAGTAACACCATCTACAACACCCTAAAAACTGCCAGTACACCATCAACACAACGTAAAACAGGCAGTACACCAACTACACACCCTAAAACTGCCAGTACACCATCTACACACCCCAAAACTGCCAGTACAACCAACTACACACCACATAACTGCCAGTACACCATCAACACAACGTAAAACAGCCAGTACACCATCTACACACCCCAAACTGCCAGTACACCAACTACACACCCTAAAACTGCCAGCATGCCATATATACACACCCTAAAACTGCCAGTACACCAACTACACACCGTAAAACAGCTAGTATGCCATCCACACACCCCAAAACTGCCAGCACACCATCTACACACCACAAAACTACCAGCATGCCATCTACACAACCTAAAACTGCCAGCACACCAACTACACACCTCAAAACTGCCAGCACACCATATATACACACCCTAAAACTGCCAGCACGCCATCTACACACCACAAAAACTGCCACCAGAAACCAGTACCACCATCACAATACAGACACTGGTACCACCATTATACTGGTTCAGTTGTGGTACATATCCAACTGAAGGCACCATCAGCCTGGTGGACCCTGAAGCCCAAGAAGGAATGGGCGAGGACACAGGTAATACACGACTCACCTTCCAGTCAGTGTCTGCTGCAGAGAGGAAGGTGTCCACAGATTCCTGAAGTCAGAAGAAAAGAACATTACTGTGCACAACCGGGATTACATGGAAATGATCTAGATGGAAAGGTGAAGACAGAAGAGGGATCTGCAATGTGGTGGAGGTGTGGACAGCAGAGAGATCTGTGATCTGGTGGAGGTGGGGACAGAGGAAGGATCTGTGATCTGGTGGAGGTGGGGACAGAGGAAGGATCTGTGATCTGGTGGAGGTGGGGACAGAGGAAGGATCTGTGATCTGGTGGAGGTGTGGACAGCAGAGAGATCTGTGATCTGGTGGAGGTGGGGACAGAGGAAGGATCTGTGATCTGGTGGAGGTGGGGACAGAGGAAGGATCTGTGATCTGGTGAGTGGGACAGAGAAGATCTGTGATCTGGTGGAGGTGGGGACAGAGGAAGGATCTGTGATCTGGTGGAGGTGGGGACAGAGGAAGGATCTGTGATCTGGTGGAGGTGGGGACAGAGGAAGGATCTGTGATCTGGTGGAGGTGGGGACAGAGGAAGGATCTGTGATCTGGTGGAGGTGGGGACAGAGGAAGGATCTGTGATCTGGTGGAGGTGGGGACAGAGGAAGGATCTGTGATCTGGTGGAGGTGGGGACAGAGGAAGGATCTGTGATCTGGTGGAGTGGGGACAGAGGAAGGATCTGTGATCTGGTGGAGGTGGGCACAGAGGAAGGATCTGTGATCTGGTGGAGGTGGGGACAGAGGAAGGATCTGTGATCTGGTGGAGGTGGGGACAGAGGAAGGATCTGTGATCTGGTGGAGGTGGGACAGAGGAAGGATCTGTGATCTGGTGGAGGTGGGGACAGAGGAAGGATCTGTGATCTGGTGGAGGTGGGGACAGAGGAAGGATCTGTGATCTGGTGGAGGTGGGGACAGAGGATGTGATCTGGTGGAGGTGTGGACAGAGGAGGGATCTGCAGTTTGCTGGAGGTGAGGACAGTTGTGGGATCTGCAATGTGGTGGAGGTGTGGACAGCAGAGAGATCTGTGATCTGGTGGAGATGTAGACACTAGAGAGATCTGGTGGAGGTGGGGACAGAGAAGGGATCTGCAATCTGGTGGAGGTGAGGACAGAAGGGATCTATAACCTTGTGAAAGTGAGGACAGCAGAGAGATCTGTGCTCTGGTGGAGGGGAGGACAGAGGAGGGATCTGCGATCTGTTGGAGGCGGGGACAGAGGAGTGATCTTGCAGTCTGCTGGAGGTGTGGACAGAGGAGGGATCTGGTGATGGTGTGGACAGAGGAGGGATCTGCAATCTGCTGGAGGTGAGGACAGCAGACAGATATGAGATCTGGTGGAGGTGAGGACAGAGGAGGGATATGCGATCCGGTGGAGGTGAGGACAGAGAAGGGATCTGTGATCTGATGGAGGTGAAGACAGGGGGGGGGGGTCTGTGATCTGGTGGAAGTGAGGACAGCAGAGAGATCTGTGATCTGGTGGAGGTGAGGACAACAGATCTGTGATCCGGTGAAGGTGATGAGAGCGGAGGAATCTGTAACTGGTTGAGGGAAACTCACCATCTCGGTGTCCTGCCCTCTCAAAAGGGGTTTTTCTTTCCAGGAAACCGGACTTCACTCATCCCAGAAAGGCTCAACTCAGGCAGCAGTAAACCTAGAAATCATCCGGATAATAAGAGCGAGAGTTCACCGGATCCTAATGATCTCTCCCTGAGAAATAATCGTGTCTCAGTTATCACAAAGTGGCAAGAGGGCACAACACGCTGCATGTCACAGCAATGGGCAAGTGTGTAATAATACATGCAAAACATCAGCTGCAAATACAAAAAACAGCACTGACCGAGAATGGACTGCACCCATAAATAGACCATCTGATCCGCCAAGTGTGCATGTGTATGCCAGAGGGAAAAGCCATTGCCAGACTCCTCTGTCCTCCTCCAGACCCCCTTGTCCCTCTCTGTCTTCCACCAGACTCCCCTGTCCTCCAGACTCCCGTCCACCTCCAGATCCTCCACCCCCCTATGTCCTCCTCTTCCAGATCCCTTTCCTCCTCCTCTAGATCCCTCTGTCCTCCACCAAACTCCTCTGTCCTCTTCTTCCAGATCCCTTTCTTCCTCCTCCAGATCCCCCTGTCCCCCTCGAGATCCCTCTGTCCTCCTCCTCCAGATCCCCTGTCCCCTCCAGATCCTTCTGTCCTCTTCCTCCTCCCACTCTTTCCTCCTCCAGGCCCCTCTGTGCTCCTCCTCCAGATCCCCCTGTCCCCCTCTAGATCCCTCTGTCCCCCACCAGACTCCTCTGTCCTCTTCTTCCAGATCCCTCTGTCCCCCTCCTCCCGATCCCCCTCTAGATCCTCTGTCCTCCACCAGACTCCCCTGTCCCCCTCCAGATCCTTCTCTCCTCTTCCTCCTCCAGACTCCCCTGTCCCCTCTTATTTCCTAGGTGAATACAGAGTGGGGCACAAGGGCAGATTGTGGGGCTACCCCTACAGACATGTCAGCGTCTGGCTATAGTCTGGTATACAGAGATAGGAGGTGGTTGTAGGGCAGATGCTGTATTCTGGACACACGTGGGGGGCAGAACAGTGACCCGTCCTCATCATCCACATTACATAACAGCTCTGTGGAGCGCTGGCACATTATCCTCCTTGGCGCTCTGCTTCTCCCATCTGTTTGCACCCTCACATTCCCCCAGCGCTCGCCGTCATCGTCTTGGCAGATTCTATTTTGAATATTTCTGCAGCCGTGAAATACGGCGTGTTCAGTCACATGTATTTATAGCCAGCCTCCATACCTGACCGTCACATCCACCGAACACAAGGAGCGCCCCAACCCTACAAGAGCCTGGTACCAATCCCTCAACCATAGGGAGGAGCGCCCCTGTCCTACAAGAGCCCTTTACCGATTCCCCTACCGTAGGGAGGAGCGCCATGCCCTGCAGATTACCATCATCTCAGGTGTCCGGGCAGCTCCATAGATTATTATCATCTCAGGTGTCCGGGAGCTCCACAGATTACCATCATCTCAGGTGTCCGGGCAGCTCCACAGATTACCATCATCTCAGGTGTCCGGAGCTCCGCAGATTACCATCATCTCAGGTGTCCGGGCAGCTCCGCAGATTACCATCATCTCAGGTGTCCGTAGCAGCTCCACAGATTACCATCATCTCAGGTGTCCAGCGCAGCTCCATAGATTACCATCATCTCAGGTGTCCGGGCGGCTCCACAGATTACCATCATCTCAGGTGTCCGGGCGGCTCCACAGATTACCATCATCTCAGGTGTCCGGGCGGCTCCACAGATTACCATCAATCTCAGGTGTCCGGGCAGCTCCACAGATTACCAATCATCTCAGGTGTCCGGGCAGCTCCGCAGATTACCATCATCTCAGGTGTCCGGCAGCTCCGCGGATTACCATCATCTCAGGTGTCCAGGCAGCTCCATAGATTACCATCATCTCAGGTGTCCGGGCGCCCAGATTCCATCCTCAGGTGTCCGGCGTCTCAGGTGTCCGGGCGGCTCCACAGATTACCATCATCTCAGGTGTCCGGGCGGCTCCCACAAGATTACCATCATCTCAGGTGTCCGGGCAGCTCCACAGATTACCATCATCTCAGGTGTCCGGGCGGCTCCACAGATTACCATCATCTCAGGTGTCCGGAGCTCCGCAGATTACCATCATCTCAGGTTGTCGGGCAGCTCCGCAGATTACCATCATCTCAGGTGTCCGGGCGGCTCCACAGATTACCATCATCTCAGGTGTCCGGGCAGCTCCGCAGATTACCATCATCTCAGGTGTCCCAGGCAGCTCCACAGATTACCATCATCTCAGGTGTCCGGAGCTCCGCAGATTACCATCATCTCAGGTGTCCGGGCAGCTCCGCAGATTACCATCATCTCAGGTGTCCGGAGCTCCGCAGATTACCATCATCTCAGGTGTCCAGGCAGCTCCACAGATTACCATCATCTCAGGTGTCCGTGCAGCTCCGCGGATTACCATCATCTCAGGTGTCCGGAGCTCCGCAGATTACCATCATCTCAGGTGTCCGGGCAGCTCCGCAGATTACCATCATTCTCAGGTGTCCGGCGGCTCCACAGATTACCATCATCTCAGGTGTCCGGGCAGCTCCGCAGATTACCATCATCTCAGGTGTCCAGGCAGCTCCACAGATTACCATCATCTCAGGTGTCGTGCAGCTCCGCGGATTACCATCATCTCAGGTGTCAGGCAGCTCCATAGATTACCATCATCTCAGGTGTCCGGGCGGCTCCACAAGATTACCATCATCTCAGGTGTCCGGGCGCTCCACAGATTACCATCATCCTCAGGTGTCCGGGCAGCTCCACAGATTACCATCATTTCAGGTGTCCGGGCAGCTCCACAGATTACCATCATCTCAGGTGTCCGGGCAGCTCCACAGATTACCATCATCTCAGGTGTCCGGGCAGCTCCACAGATTACCATCATCTCAGGTGTCCCGGGCAGCTCCACAGATTACCATCATCTCAGGTGTCCGGGCGGCTCCACAGATTACATCATCTCAGGTGTCAGGCAGCTCCATAGATTACCATCATCTCAGGTGTCCGGGCGGCTCCACAGATTACCATCATCCAGGTGTCCGGGCGGCTCCACAGATTACCATCATCTCAGGTGTCCGGGCAGCTCCGCGGATTACCATCATTTCAGGTGTCCGGGCAGCTCCGCAGATTACTATCATCTCAGGTGTCCGGGCAGCTCCACAGATTACCATCATCTCAGGTGTCCGGGCAGCTCCACAGATTACTATCATCTCAGGTGTCCGGGCGGCTCCACAGATTACCATTATCATCTCAGGTGTTCCGGCAGCTCCACAGATTACTATCATCTCAGGTGTCCGGGCAGCTCCACAGATTACCATCATCTCAGGTGTCCCGGGCAGCTCCACAGATTACTATCATCTCAGGTGTCCGGGGAGCTCCACAGATTACCCATCATCTCAGGTGTCCGGGCAGCTCCACAGATTACTATCATCTCAGGTGTCCGGGCAGCTCCACAGATTACCATACATCTCAGGTGTCCGGGCAGCTCCACAGATTTACTATCATCTCAGGTGTCCGGGCAGCTCCACAGATTACCATTCATCTCAGGTGTCCGGGCAGCTCCACAGATCCACATTACCATCATCTCAGGTGTCCGGGAGCTCCGCAGATTACCATCATCTCAGGTGTCCGGCAGCTCCACAGATTACATTCATCTCAGGTGTCCGGGCAGCTCCACAGATTACCATTATCTCAGGTGTCCGGGCGGCTCCACAGATTACCATCATCTCAGGTGTCCGGGCAGCTCCACAGATTACCATCATCTCAGGTGTCCGGGCAGCTCCACAGATTACCATCATCTCAGGTGTCCGGGCAGCTCCACAGATTACCATCATCTCAGGTGTCCGGGCAGCTCCACAGATTACCATCATCTCAGGTGTCCGGGCAGCTCCACAGATTACTATCATCTCAGGTGTCCGGGCGGCTCCACAGATTACCATCATCTCAGGTGTCCGGGCGGCTCCACAGATTATCATCATCTCAGGTGTCAGGGCAGCTCCACAGATTACCATCATCTCAGGTGTCCGGGCAGCTCCACAGATTACCATCATCTCAGGTGTCCGGGCGGCTCCACAGATTAGGAAACACTAACCTCAGTGCCACTGTGCAAACCCCAGCAACATGGAAGGGGCCACACAGCACCTATGAAGATAAATAACCCTCCACGGTGCCCGTCCGCTGCCATCCCTGCTGACCTCACCAGTGTAAGGAGCTGGATTGCACGTCATGACCTGCTAAGACTGTCCGCTTTGTGAAGTTATATGGCTTCTCCTTCCTTATGCCTCATTCACACGTCAGTGTTTGGTCAGTGATTGTGAGCCAAAACCAGGATTGGAGCCTCCACAGACATAAGGTATAAGGGAAAGATCTGCTCCTGGTTTTGGCTCAAAATCACTGATGGAAATCACTGACCGAACACTGACGTGTGAATGAGTCTTTACACTAAAGAAATGGAGGAAGGCCTCACCTATCCGGAGTAACCGGCGGCGGTCTCCATATGGTGAGGGTCTGCTCCCCACTAGAGTCTATGGGACACCACCGCGGTATTGATATGGAGCAGCTCCACTGAACCGACGCTGTCCCACCAGGTGAGGGTCTCCAGGGTCACCCCACCGTCCTGTCACAGGTCATACATGTGTAAAATGGGCATACCACTTCAAGACACGGGATAGGAGATATTGATCAGATCAGTGGGGGTCTTAGCGCTGAGAACCCCACCGATCCGGAGAACAGGGGCCCCGTACCCCCCTGGAATGGATGGAGCAGAAAAGTTTATGAATTTCTCTGGGAGCTCTGCAGATAGCTGAGACCAGCCGCTCCGTCCATTATCGGGGGGCTCCACAGGGTATAGGGCCCCCACGATCTGATGGCTATCCTGTGGATAGGGGATGACTTGTCATAGGCAGAAAACCCCTACATACAGGTCGATGGTAGTGAGGGTGTTGAGGGTGTGTATGGGTTACCCCCGATGACACCCATCTGCGGCAATAACTCAGATTCCACACATTTAACCCTTCAGATGCAGGATCGGAGCTGTTGGGGGAAGGGCATCCCTCCTTCACACCCTTTTCCCATTTATTATAGTAGAAATAAAAACAATTATCGCCTCACGATAGATGTACAGAAGGTGTGGTGCACCCCGGAGCGAGTCCTGACTCCACAAAACCAAAACTTCTCGGTGTCAGAGGGCAACGAACCACTTTTATTTTTGTGCGGGGTAGGGGGTGGGTACAGCGGCCACATCCACTGCCTGCAGCCCCTGGTCCGGGGTTCACATACTTTTGCAGTGCCGCAGCAGATGCAGAGGCGTGGTCAGGGGCCACATTCACTGCCTGCAGCCCCTGGTCCAGGGTTCACATACTTTTGCAGTGCAGCAGCAGTCACTGGGGTGGACAGGGGGCACATCCACTGCCTGCAGACCCTGGTCGGGGTTCACATACTTTGCAGTGCTGCAGCAGATGCGGGGGGTGGACAGGGGCCACATCCACTGCCTGTAGCCCCTGGTCCAGGGTTCACATACTTTTGCAGTGCAGCAGCAGTCACTGGGGTGGACAGGGGGCACATCCACTGCCTGCAGACCCTGGTCCGGGGTTCACATACTTTTGCAGTGCTGCAGCAGATGCGGGGGGTGGGACAGGGGGCACATCTACTGCCTGCAGACCCTGGTCGGGGTTCACATACTTTTGCAGTGCAGCAGCAGTCACAGGGGTGGACAGGGGGCACATCCACTGCTTGCAGCCCCTGGTCCGGGGTTCACATACTTTTGCAGTGCAGCAGCAGTCACTGGGGTGGACAGGGGGCACATCACTGCCTGCAAACCCTGGTCCAGGGTTCACATACTTTTGCAGTGCAGCAGCAGTCACTGGGGTGGACAGGGGGCACATCCACTGCTTGCAGCCCCTGGTCCGGGGTTCACATACTTTTGCAGTGCAGCAGCAGTCACTGGGGTGGACAGGGGGCACATCCACTGCCTGCAGCCCCTGGTCCAGGGTTCACATACTTTTGCAGTGCAGCAGCAGTCACTGGGGTGGACAGGGGGCACATCCACTGCCTGCAGCCCCTGGTCCGGGGTTCACATACTTTTGCAGTGCAGCAGCAGATGCGGGGGCAGCAGGTTGCTTTTGCTGCTGACTCATTCTCCATGTGAGATGCACAGATCCTGGACCAGGATGCGAGAAGCCGCTGAGGGGACGCTGCAGCCCCCCCTCCAGGATCACCTACCCCACAAAGAGCCCCCACACAGTGCCCGGCCGGTCCCCGGGTCACAGCATCTGGCCCCCTCCCCAGCAGCAGATGGCCACTTACCTCTCTCCTCCCCGAGCCACAGAGAAATCAGGGAGGAAAACATCTCCGGCGTCCGCAGCCACAAGACTCACTGCCCCTCCCCACACGTCCTGCCAGGACTCCTCCTAACCAGCACACCCCCACCATGGACTACTACTCCTAACCACAACACCCAGGCCATGTACTACTACTCCTAACAGCAAAACACCCAGGCCATGGGACTACTCCACCAAACCAAGGCCAAAGAATACTCCTCTTAACCAGCACACTCTGGCCATGGACTACTACTCCTAACCAGCACACTGTGGCCATGGACTACTACTCCTAACCAGCACACCCAGACCATGGACTACTACTCCTAACCAGCACACCCAGACCATGGACTACTACTCCTAACTGGCACATCCAGACCATGTACTACTCTTCCTAACTGAAACCCAAGTGGTGGACTACTCCACCTAACTAGCACACCCAGGCCATGGACTACTACTCCTAACTGACACACCCAGACCGTAGATTACTATTACTCCTAACCAGCACACCCAGGCCATGGACTACTCCTCCTATCTGGCACATCCCACATCAGCACCATGGACTACCACAAGTAGTCGGCACATCCCATTGACTACTACTCCCATCGGACATATCCCACGCCAACAACATAGACTACCACAAGCAGTTGGCACATCCCAAGGACTATTACTCCTATCTGGCACATCCCACAGCCAGACCATGGACATCCTACGCTCGGACCGCGGACTACTCCTTCGGACATACCGTCACCTACCTCTCCACCACGTACAGTACTGAAGCTCTTGTACTTGTGACGTCACACGTCCCTCCCTGTGTGTCTAGGTGCTGTGACGTCATCAGTCTTTGTGTCTGTCCCCGGGTGATGTCGCCCGTTACCTGCCCAGACGTGGATCTTGTGTCGCAGGAGCTTCATTGTGGCCGCGATAGGAGGGCGTGATCGGGCGGTGCGACAACCGGGCAGGATGGGGAGGGGCAGCACCGCGACCACTGCAGCCCGGTACTCACCGTCACCGCCGGCGTCTGCACCAGGAGGAGCCGCAGACCACGGGAGCCGAACCGAGCAGGATGGAGGAGAGCGGCGGCTGCGTCACCGGGGAGGGACGTTGGCAGAGACACCGCCTCCTGACATCCTCTGTGCTGCTGGGGGATTCTGCTCCATACACTATGTAATCCCCACAGGATCAGCGCACTCCCCTGCTGAAATCCTCTGTGCTGCTGGGGGACTCCGCTCCTTACACTATGTAACCCCCACAGGATCAGCGCACTCCCCTGCTGAAATCCTCTGTGCTGCTGGGGGACTCCGCTCCTTACACTATGTAACCCCCACAGGATCAGCGCACTCCCCTGCTGAAATCCTCTGTGCTGCTGGGGGACTCCACTCCTTACACTATGTAACCCCCACAGGATCAGCGCACTCCCCTGCTGAAATCCTCTGTGCTGCTGGGGGATTCTGCTCCATACACTATGTAATCCCCACAGCATCAGCGCACTCCCCTGCTGAAATCCTCTGTGCTGCTGGGGGACTCCGCTCCTTACACTATGTAACCCCCACAGGATCAGCGAACTCCCCTGCTGAAATCCTCTGTGCTGCTGGGGGACTGCGCTCCTTACACTATGTAATCCCCACAGCATCAGCGCACTCCCCTGCTGAAATCCTCTGTGCTGCTGGGGGACTCCGCTCCTTACACTATGTAACCCCCACAGGATCAGCGAACTCCCCTGCTGAAATCCTCTGTGCTGCTGGGGGACTGCGCTCCTTACACTATGTAATCCCCACAGGATCAGCGCACTCCCCTGCTGAAATCCTCTGTGCTGCTGGGGGATTCTGCTCCATACACTATGTAACCCCCACAAGATCAGCACACTCCTCTGCTGAAATCCTCTGTGCTGCTGGGGACACTGCTCCTTTCACTATATAAGGGCTCATGCACACTGCCGTTGATTGGCCGTTCCATGCATTGGGGACCTCAGTTTGCGGTCCTCAATGCACGGGCAACAACCGTGCAAACTCCACAGATGGATCTAGACCCATTCAAGTTGATCCGTCAGCACCGCAAAAAAGTTCTATTTTATTTTTTTTTGCATTGATGAGGCACGAAGAGACACCCCACAGAAGTGCTCTGTATTGCTTCCGTGCCGGACCTTCTGTATTGCGGACCCATTCAAGTGAACGGTTCCGCATCTGTTATGCAGTGCAAAAATGTCCGGGGCCCGTATATTGGGGACCCGCTGTTTGCGGGCCACAATATGGGTCTGGTCGGCACCCGGTCGTTGGCATGAGTCCTATCTCTCATCCTGTGACCTCTACAAGATCAGCACACTCCTCTCCTGAAATCCTCTGTGCTGCTGGGAGGACCCTGCTCCTTCCACTATGTAAGTCTCATCCTGTGACCTCCACAAGATCAGCACACTCCTCTCCTGAAATCCTCTGTGCTGCTGGGAGGATCCTGCTCCTTCCACTATGTAACCCTCATCCTGTGACCTCCACAAGATCAGCACACTGCTCTCCTGAAATCCTCTGTGCTGCTGGGAGGATCCTGCTCATTTCCACTATGTAACTCTCATCCTGTGACCTCCACAAGATCAGCACACTGCTCTCCTGAAATCCTCTGTGCTGCTGGGAGGATCCTGCTCCTTCCACTATGTACCCCTCGATCTCTAATCTGAAGTCATACGTGGCTACAGGATTTATATCAGTCACATTTTCTGTCAAAACAAAGTAAAACTTCCCAGACCCCCGGCCATGCAGGGGTTAAGGAGCACAGGTACAGATCCTGGGGGTCAGCAGAGTGTGAGCCAGGATCCCCTTCCATCTAACCACGTGGGATTCTGCAGAATACAGATACGATGCTGCAGGTCTCCGCTTTAACCTGGTCCCCGGGACCCCCCCTGCCCTGGCCGTCCGCTCATGTTTTCAGGAGATACTTCCGGCCCCTCTCCCCCAACTTGCTGGTGTTCTCCACAAGGCCTAGATCATGGAATAACAATTTGCTGCTGGGCAAACACCTCCCTCTCAGCCCCACTCATAGGGGGTCTGGCGGGCTCTAACCTCCTCCTAGGGACTGGTCGGGGCCCCCACTCACAAGAAGGCTGTCTGCACAGTGTCAGGAGGGTGCTGGAGATAACAGGAGGCCAGCAGGTAACACTCCCTCCATGTCACCATCTTCTGCAGGAGGGGCGTGCCCTGCGCGCTGCAGTCCTTTCCTTACAGGACAGGTTAGGAGCAGAGTATTCCTAGCCATCGGACAGGACTCAAAGTGTGTCAGCCCTCAGGGGTTAATGGAGAATCCTGTAGAAGTTTAGGATGGGGTGCACCCCCTTGTTGGGGGGCGTCATCAGGTGTTTCTGTTCCTATACCGGAATAAAGCTGGAAGCTTCAGCGCTGCGCTCCTAGCCTTAGACCCCACTCCTCTCTGGGGGTCCCTCATGGCTCCGGGGGGGATAGACTTCTGTCTAGGGCTCTGTTCACATCTCCACATGTCTGCCATCCTTAAAGAAGAACTCCCGCAAAAATGTTATTCCATGTCCTGCTAGAAATGTACGTGATGTAATCTGTAGTGAATGTCACTTCTCTTACCAGTGTCTGTATTTGTGAGTTATATCTCCCTGATGTTTCTCATCTGTGTCATGTGACCAGCAATCAGACTCACCAGATAACACAGCATCTTATGTGTGGACAGGAAGTCTATTTCTCTATGTATTCCTATGGGAGCCTCACTCGCAGTCTCATAGGAATGAATAGAGCAGTAACTGGCTTCCTGTCCTGGGTCAGTTGGAGGTCAGGGAGTTGGTCACATGACCCAGCTACAATAAGAAGAGAGGGGATAGCTCACAGATACAGTCTCTGATGAGAAGATTACATCATGCACCTTTCTAAGGCTCCATTCACACGTCCATATTTTTCTTTTCCAGATTTTTGGTCAATTTTTTGCGGATCCGTGTTTCCGCAAAAACCTTCCGTTTTTACCAATTGTACATCCGCATCCGTTCCGTTTTTTCCGCAAAAAAAAAAAAGAAGGAGGAATATATGTTGGTAGGGTATTTCTTCCTATTTCCTGGAGATGGATCCGCAATTACGGATGACATATTGATGCATTCCGCATATCATCCCCAGTTTTTGCGGACCCATTGACTATAATGGGACCACGGACCGCATATGTGGACAAAAGTAGGACAAGCTCTATTTGCGGATCCGCATAACGGAACAACGGATGCGGACAGTATACGGAGGGCTGTCCGCATTTTTTCAGGACCCATTGAAATGAATGGATCCGCATGATTTGCGGATCAGATCAGGAAAGAAAAGCGGGACGTGTGAATGGAGCCTAACAGGTCAGAGAATAACATTTTTTTTGCGGGAGTTCTTCTTTAAAGTGGTCGTCTGGTATTCCGATATATACTGGCTTCCGGTCCAACTCCCACCGATCAGTCGTCGCTCTGGATTCTCTTCACGGTTTACCTGCTCGCCGCTGACATCACCGCCCCAGGGATGGAGGAGCGGCAGTGTGAACAGGTAAACCGTGAGGAGAATCCAGCACTGGCAGGAGTGACAGCTGATCGGCGGTGGGTGCGGATCCCGAGGACAGGTCATCGACCCCTTTAAGTTTCGCCTATACGGAGAACACCAGTAGCCTCTAGGGTCATGTGACCAAACCTTCCTGCCGCACGGTCCCCTCCGCAGTGAAGGGACACAGACAGCAGCTGGTTGTGCACGGTCCTTTATACAGAGGAGTCACCCTGCTACATACAGAGCTGAGCGCAGCAGCTTCACCCCCGCAGCTCCCAGCACTGCCAGTCTCTTTGTGGCCCCGGGCCCCTCACATTACATATCGTTCTCATTGAACTTCCTCTTCCGGTAACTCTGCACCAGGCTGGAGGCCGTGATCTGAGCCGCCGTCCCCCGTTCCCAGCTCTGAAAAGCATTCAGTCCCTTCTGTCCGGCCCGGAACAAGTCGCGCTCCAGCTCATCCAGCCGCGCCACCAGCGCAGACGTGTCCTCGTTGTAAGCGTTCTGGGAAGAGTCCATGATGCGACGAAAGCGACCGATGAACGTCTGGAAAACAAAAACCGTAAGGTAAGATGAAGAGTCTGATGGCGGCAGAAGAACCGGACGTCAGCGCGGTGGAAACATCCACAGGACGTTCTAATAATGGAGGCTGCACGAGGAGGAACCCCGGGAGAAACCGGTCCCAACCACAAGATGAGGACCCCTTGCAGGAAGGAGGGAGGAATGGCGGCTTCTACCTGCAGTATCGTCTTGGCGATCTCCGTGTTCTCGGGACTCTCGAAGTTGAGCAGCTGAAAGCCGAAGCCGTAGTAATGAGGCCCCATCTTGTGCAGGTCCACCACGTTGGCGTCGGCGCTGAACACGGTGCGCCAGCCCTCCCGGTAGATCTTTGGGAGCTCCACAGAGACGATTCTCCGCTTGTTGTCATACAGACCCTTCACCAGCCACAGCGGCAGCTCCATCTTGGTGCCCTGGTCAGGAGAATGGAGGCATTAACCCAGAACTGCGAGGAGGGGGTGACCCCCCCCAAAGACGACTGAAGACGAGGTGCCCCCTACAGCGGGCAGAGGACACACAGTGGAGACCCACACTCTACATACAGCTCGGCTCCAGCCGGCACAGCGCTCGCCGCTCCTAGTGGTGGACACTACTGACAGACATATCATGAAAGCCTGAGGAGATTGCACGTGGGGGCCCTGCTCCGACTACTGGGGGGTGGAACACCATTAGTAGGGTGGTAATAGTGCTGCAGAGGGTACAGAGTGAGGTGCCCACCCTCGTTGCATGGTGTGGGGGTCTCCTCAGGGGTGTGGGGGCGCTGCAGGGTGTGGGTCTCCTCAGGGATGTGGGGGGCGCTGAAGGTTTGGGGGGTCTCCTCATATTGTGGGGGTCTCCTCAGTCATGTGAAGGGGGGTGGGGGTCTCCTCAGGGATGTGGGGGGGCTCTGCATGGTGTGGGGGGTCTCCTCAGTCATGTGAAGGGGGGTGGGGGTCTCCTCAGTCATGTGGGGGGGCTCTGCATGGTGTGGGGGTTCTCCTCAGTCATGTGAAGGGGGGTGGGGGTCTCCTCAGGGTGTGGGGGCTCTGCATGGTGTGGGGGGTCTCCTCAGTCCATGTGAAGGGTGGGGTCTCCCAGGGATGTGGGGGCTCTGCATGGTGTGGGGGTCTCCTCAGTCATGTGAAGGGGTGGGGGGCGCTGCAGGGATGTGGGGGGGCACGGCATGTTAGGGGGGGTGCTGCACTTTGTGGGGTCACCTCAGGGATGTGGTCGCTGTCTCCTCCTTTCTCCAGGAAGCCCAGGCGCGGGAAGCCGCTCTCCAGCCGGCACGGCAGCTTCTCCTGAGACATCAGCAGGTCCCCCAGGGACAGGAAGTTCTCCTCCCGGCCCAGGCTGGCCTCCACCGGCTCGTAGGACTCCCACATCCCGCGCACAAGATCCAAATCAGCCGCCTCACACGGGGCAGAAGGAGGTCTGTGACGTCACTAGTCACATGACCTGATGTGTATAGGAAGTGCAGACAGACTGGTGGAGGTGCCCAGTACACAGGGCTTCATGGGGCAGGTGAGGGGGGCAGTGGGATTCATTTAGTGCAGCCACCTGTGAGTGAAAGGGGCTTATGCGGTGTAAATCTGTGAGAGAGGGGGGCATAAGGGTACAGTGTGCAGTCTGTGCTGGGGTGGAGAAGGTGCTAGGATGGGTTCTAGGTTGCTCTGATGTCACCTGGCACCCCAAGAGCGTTGTGGAAAAGTGTGGGATGTAGACTAATAGCTGAAGCGTGGCTTTCAGGGAGTTGTAGGGGGCGCAAGATGATGGTATGTAAATGTCTGAGATGTGGCTGTGGTTTGTTCTTAAAGGGGTTGTCTCACCTCGCCATTACTAAGGTGAGATGAGACGCAGTCCCGACCACCTGCCGGCCGTGAAACAGTGGAGCGTTTCAGTTCCTATTGCATTGTGCAAGCTATGTCGAAAAATAGTCCAAAGCCCTCTTTTTTAACCGCCCGTACGGTGTTACTCTCTGTTTGCAGGCGTGTCGGGGAGCGGGTCAGGACTGACTTAGTTCTATCGCCAGGCACAGGGACTGCCTAAAAAAACATCTTTTTTTCCTCACATGGAGCAGTCAGTATTTTATATTGAACCTGAAAGCTGAGCTGCGGTCACTGTGGGCGACCGGTGCAGCGCTATGGAATAAAGGAGTACAGGTGGTCAGGAAGGGGTTAACACGTTATGTGCTTTATGTCCTTGTCCTGTTATTGAAGAGACTCTTCTTCTGTTTCCTCAGGATTTGGCCGCTGCACATGACGCCCGTTTTGCAGAGATTTCATTTGTTACAGAACGCCATGGAAGCCGCTGAATCAAGGAAAATACCATTTCAAACTTTGTCGTCTTGGGGGAAAAAAATGGAAATGAAGGTAACCTCCACTGACAGCCTAAGCTCACCATTCTTTTGCATAGTTGTGTTTGGTGCCCTTAGTGACCACCAATAGGCATTTTTACAACGGTCATTAACCCCTTTGCTTCAGAGAAACCCAGCGTATGAAAGTGAATTGCCGAAATCCCCAATTGGGCGCACAGGGATAGCTGTTTAGATGCCATGATTACACTTGATCACGCCATCTAAAGGCTGTAATGACCAGGATGTCTACACATCGCTCCAGCGCCATACATGTACAGCTCTGGTAGCAAAGGGGTTAATGACCGTAGTAAAAATGTATTAGAGCTGCAATTCATATGTTGACCAGCAGGTGGCAGGCCAACATAAGAAATTAGCAGTTCACATGTTACTTACCATGCTCCTGTATGGAGTGTGGTAATATTCAGTTTAAAAGAAAAAAAATAGTGAATGTGGTAGCCTCCTACACAGGCTATAAAAAAGTAAGAAAACATATAGAAGTGTATGGGCGCGGTCCTTCACATTGAGATGAATGGGCGGTTAGGAGTAATTACACTGCTCACCACTACCCCCATGTTACGGCCAGCATGTAAACAATGGAGATGAGGCAGCGCTGGTAAGGGCGCGTCTCCTCTTCAAACAGCTGATCGGCGGGGGTGCCGGGTGTCGGACCCCCGCTGATCTGATATTGATGACCCATCCTGAGTATAGCTCATTAATAAATATAACTTGGAGAATCCCTTTAAAGGCTTTGTACACCTTTGGAGGCAATTTTTGTTTATGATTGCGTTTTACTCATTTTTGGCTAAAAATCATATTAAAAAATATTAAGCCGTTCTGTCACAAATGGTTAACTGTTTTTCTTACTGTGTGACTGATACTTTCACTTTCACTTTGTGCCGTCATCTAATAAACCTTATCTCTAAATTACTGAGAGCTCATAAACACTTATTAAGGCCACATTCTTATCAGTAAGATAAGGACTGAGCTGAGTGTTTATAATGTCAGAGATAAGGAGCCCGTCGGCTACTAGAGCATCTCAGCTCTGCACAGAAAAAAGGACGCCATATTTTTAGAAAAGATCAATTAAAAAAAATATTTTTAGTTCATAATGAGTACAATGCAATAATTAAATAAAAATGCCCCCAAAGGTTTACATAGCCTTTAAGTGCACAAAGGACGAGCCAAAGCCATTCTGCAAGTCTGGGCCGGTTTCCCCTCAATACTGTGCCCATGGTACTTACCAATGCCCCCAAACACCGTATTTTTCCCTCTATAAGACATACTGTTTTTTTTACCCCTCTTCAAGGTGGAGGGAAAATGTCAGTGCATCTTATGGGGCAAATTCTAATGAGCGCTGAGATTATGGAAACACTCGTTAGTACAAGAGGACCTGGAAGTGGTGAATACAGCGCTCCCTGTGTGGGCTCTGTACTCGCCACTTTCTGGTCTTCCTCGGCCGCACGGTGGTCTATTGACTCCCTGTGGGCCTCCTTCTGACAACTGTACAGCTTATATTACTGACTCCCTGTGGGCCCTCCTTCTGACAACTGTACTGCTTATATTACTGACTCCAGGTGGAGGACCTCCTTCTGACAACTGTACTGCTTATATTACTGACTCCAGGTGGAGGACCTCCTTCTGACAACTGTACTGCTTATATTACTGACTCCAGGTGGAGGACCTCCTTCTGACAACTGTACTGCTTATATTACTGACTCAGGTGAGGACGCTGCCTTCTGACAACTGTACAGCTTATATTACTGACTCAGGTGGAGGACCTCCTTCTGACAACTGTACTGCTTATATTACTGACTCCAGTGGAGGACCTCCTTCTACAACTGTACAGCTTATATTACTGACTCAGTGAGGACTCCTTCTGACAACTGTACTGCTTATATTACTGACTCCAGGTGGAGGACCTCCTTCTGACAACTGTACTGCTTATATTACTGACTCCAGGTGGAGGACCTCCTTCTGACAACTGTACTGCTTATATTACTGACTCCAGGTGGAGGACCTCCTTCTGACAACTGTACAGCTTATATTACTGACTAGGTGGAGGATTCTCCTTCTGACAACTGTACTGCTTATATTACTGACTCCAGGAGGAGGACCTCCTTCTGACAACTGTACAGCTTATATTACTGACTCAGGTGGAGGACTCCTTCTGACAACTGTACAGCTTATATTACTGACTCAGGTGGAGGACCTCCTTCTGACAACTGTACTGCTTATATACTGACTCAGGTGGAGGACCTCCTTCTGACAACTGTACTGCTTATAGTTACTGATCAGGTGGAGGACCCCTTCTGACAACTGTACTGCTTATATTACTGACTCCAGGTGGAGGACCTCCTTCTGACAACTGTACTGCTTAATTACTGACTCCAGGTGGAGGACCTCCTTCTGACAACTGTACTGCTTATATTACTGACTCAGGTGGGAGGACTCCTTCTGACAACTGTACTGCTTATATTACTGACTCAGGTGGAGGACCCCTTCTGACAACTGTACTGCTTATATTCTACTGACTCCAGGTGGAGGACCTCCTTCTGACAACTGTACAGCTTATATTACTGACTCCAGAGGAGGACCTCCTCTGACAACTGTACTGCTTATATTACTGACTCCAAATGGAGGACCTCCTTCTGACAACTGTACTGCTTATATTACTGACTCCAAATGGAGGACCTCCTTCTGACAACTGTACTGCTTATATTACTGACTCCAGGTGAGGAACCTCCTTCTGACAACTGTACAGCTTATATTACTGACTCCAGGTGGAGGACCTCCTTCTGACAACTGTACTGCTTATATTACTGACTCCAGGTGGAGGACCTCCTTCTGACAACTGTACTGCTTATATTACTGACTCCAGGTGGAGGACCTCCTTCTGACAACTGTACAGCTTATATTACTGACTCAGATGGAGGACCTCCTTCTGACAACTGTACAGGCTTATATTACTGACTCCAGGTGGAGGACCTCCTTCTGAAACCTGTACTGCTTATATTACTGACTCCAGGTGGAGGACCTCCTTCTGACAACTGTACTGCTTATATTACTGACTCCAGGTGGAGGACCTCCTTCTGACACTGTACTGCTTATATTACTGGACTCCAGGTGGAGGACCTCCTTCTGACAACTGTACAGCTTATATTACTGACTCAGGTGGAGGACCTCCTTCTGACAACTGTACTGCTTATATTACTGACTGCCAGGTGGAGGACCTCCTTCTGACAACTGTACAGCTTATATTACTGACTCCAGGTGGAGGACCTCCTCTGACAACTGTACTGCTTATATTACTGACTCCAGGTGGAGGATCTCCTTCTGACAACTGTACTGCTTATAATTACTGACTCAGGTGAGGACTCCTTCTGACAACTGTACTGCTTATATTACTTGACTCAGGTGGAGGACCTCCTTCTGACAACTGTACTGCTTATATTACTGACTCCAGGTGGAGGATCTCCTTCTGACAACTGTACTGCTATATTACTGACTCCAGGTGGAGGACCCTCCTTCTGACAACTGTACTGCTTATATTACTGACTCCAGGTGGAGGACCTCCTTCTGACAACTGTAGCAGCTTATATTACTGACTCAGGTGGAGGACCTCCTTCTGACAACTGTACAGCTTATATTACTGACTCCAGGTGGAGGACCTCCTTCTGACAACTGTACTGCTTATATTACTGACTCCCAGGTGGAGGACCTCCTTCTTGACAACTGTAACTAACTTATATTACTGACTCAGGTGGAGGACCTCCTTCTGACAACTGTAAGCTTATATTACTGATCAGGTGGAGGATCTCCTTCTGACATGTACAGCTTATATTACTGACTCAGGTGGAGGACCTCCTTCTGACAACTGTAACTGCTTATTATTACTGACTCAGATGGAGGACCTCCTTCTGACAACTGTACTGCTTATATTACTGACTCCAGGTGAAGGACCTCCTTCTGACAACTGTAACAGCTTATATTACTGACTCCAGGTGGAGGACCTCCTTCTGACAACTGTACTGCTTATATTACTGACTCCAGATGGAGGACCTCCTTCTGACAACTGTACTGCTTATATTACTGACTCCCGGTGGAGGACCTCCTTCTGACAACTGTAGCAGCTTATATTACTGACTCCAGGTGGAGGATCTCCTTCTGACAACTGTACTGCTTATATTACTGACTCCAGGTGGAGGACCTCCTTCTGACAACTGTACAGCTTATATTACTGACTCCAGGTGGAGACCTCCTTCTGACAACTGTACAGCTTATATTACTGACTCCAGGTGGAGGACCTCCTTCTGACAACTGTACTGCTTATATTACTGACTCCAGGTGAGGACCTCCTTCTGACAACTGTACTGCTTATATTACTGACTCCAGGTGGAGGCCTCCTTCTGACAACTGTACTGCTTATATTACTGACTCCAGGTGGAGGACCTCCTTCTGACAACTGTACTGCTTATATTACTGACTCCAGGTGAAGGACCTCCTTCTGACAACTGTACAGCTTTATATTACTTGACTCAGGTGGAGGACCTCCTTCTGACAACTGTAGCTGCTTATATTACTGACTCAGGTGGAGGACCTCCTTCTGACACTGTACTGCTTATATTACTGACTCCAGGTGGAGGACCTCCTTCGACAACTGTACAGCTTATATTACTGACTCCAGGTGGACCTCCTTCTGACAACTGTACTGCTTATATTACTGACTCCAGGTGGAGGACCTCCTTCTGAAACTGTACTGCTTATATTACTGACTCCAGGTGGAGGACTCCTTCTGACAACTGTACTGCTTATATTACTGACTCCAGATGGAGGACCTCCTTCTGACAACTGTACTGCTTATATTACTGACTCAGGTGGAGGACCTCCTTCTGACAACTGTACAGCTTATATTTACGACTCAGGTGGAGGACCTCCTTCTGACAACTGTACAGCTTATATTACTGACTCCAGGTGGAGGAACCTCCTTCTGACAACTGTACAGCTTATATTACTGGACTCCAGGATGGAGGACCTCCTTCTGACAACTGTACAGCTTATTTACTGACTCCAGGTGGAGGACCTCCTTCTGACAACTGTACTGCTTATATTACTGACTCCAGGTGGAGGACCTCCTTCTGACAACTGTACTGCTTATATTACTGACTCCAGGTGGAGGACTCCTTCTGACAACTGTATGCTTAATATTACTGACTCAGTGGAGGACCTCCTTCTGACAACTGTACTGTTATATACTGACTCAGGTGGTGGAGGACCTCCTTCTGACAACTGTACAGCTTTATTAACTGACTCCAGGTGGAGGACCTCCTTCTGACAACTGTACAGCTTTATATTACTGACTCCAGGTGGAGGACCTCCTTCTGACAACTGTACTGCTTATATTACTGACTCCAGGAGGAGGACCTCCTTCTGACAACTGTACAGCTTATAATTACTGACTCCAGGTGGAGGACCTCCTTCTGAACAACTGTACAGCTTATATTACTGACTCAGGTGGAGGACCTCCTTCTGACAACTGTAGCAGCTTATATTACTGACTCCAGGTGGAGGACCTCCTTCTGACAACTGTACAGCTTATATTACTTCAGGTGGAGGACTCCCTTCTGAACGTACTGCTTATATTACTGGACTCCAATGGAGGACTCCTTCTGACAACTGTACGCTTATATTACTGACTCAGGTGGAGGACCTCCTTCTGACAACTGTACAGCTGTACATATTACTACAGGTGGAGCTTATATTACTTCTGAACAACTGTACAGCTTATATTACTGACTCAGGTGGAGGACCTCCTTCTGACAACTGTACAGCTTACATTACTGACTCCAGATGGAGGACCTCCTTCTGACAACTGTACAGCTTATATTACTGACTCCAGATGGAGGACCTCCTAGATGTAATTTTGCGCCTTCCTCACGACACGTCCCCTGACGTCACGGCTGTCTTCGTCCATTCAGAGCTGCAGTTTCTCCCGCCTGCCCCGTTACCATGGAGATAGGGATGTTGTCTGTTATCCAGCGCCCTGTCCTGGAGACGTGTGGCCGTGCAGTTTCTCTTGTATATGGGGCCCCTGAGTTAGGATTTGGCCCTAACAGGTGAACATGAGGTGAGGAAAAACATCCTGGGCCATAAGTTACATGTGTCAGCCCCATTCTTGTTTGCCATTGCTGTATTTCAGGGCCCATGGGCTGATGTGCTGCTGGTTCCTCATTGCCTGCGCCCGCCCCTCGTCTGCCAGTGAGTATCCGCCATACCCTACATGTGGCACCAGGGCTGGGACAAGGCATTTTCCTGCCCCTCCTCCCAGCCATAAGGGCGCGGGGGAGAGGAGTCCTCGGGGCGCGGGGGAGAGGAGTCCTCGGGGCGCGGGGGAGAGGAGTCCTCGGGTGCCCTGGGTGGGTTCCTGCCCTTACCTACCTCTCGGCCCTGTACTCTTCCAGTCTGGGTGCACCCAGCAGTATGGCTGACCAGTGGTGGCTCTGTGTCTTCCAGGCTGTGGGACGTTGAATGTACTGAAGACACGGTTCCTCGACCTCTCCAGTTTTCCGTGGTTGGCATCGGTTCAGGACCACAGTGGATCTCATCTTGCAGGAGGAACAATCATAAGTGAATTCTGGATAGTGTCGGCGCCATCTGCTCTGAAGCTGAGGTGACTGACCTCCAGAAAATATGCTAGAATCCCTCCCCACCATGATCCATGAGATCCTCCTGGTATTTGTTCTGGAGTGATCTTTCAGGTGGCCATACGCAAAAGATGAATGATAGCCGACAATCTACGGCCCCGTTCACACTGGGTGGAACATGGCATGGATGCTGCACCAAGAATCCCCCGGCAGCAGCTCTGAATCTGCCTCCCATTGTAGTCAATAGGAGGCAGACTGCAACCCATCCCGCCATGGTTATAACCACAACCACACCAAGAATGGACAGAAGTCTGGTGTCTGGAGCTGGAACCCACAGCCAATGTCCGATCACAGCTTAGCTCCATTCAGTAGATCTATCCAAAGGCCGTACACAGTGTGAAAAGTGAAAAACGGCTGCAGATTTTGACACCCACTGTGTGAACGAGCACTAATAAATTTCAGGGTGCCCCAACTGTCCAAACCCCCCACCCCCACCCCCAAACAGATGTCAGAGAAAAAAAAGACTTGGGAATATTGGATTTTATTTTCAAAGGAGATATCCTGACGGAGGAGGAGTGTGGAGGAGGAGTGTGGAGGAGGAGTGTGGAGGAGGAGTGTGGAGGAGGACAGAGGGGCGCAGTGGGGGACAGAGGGGTGCGGTGGGGGACAGAGGAATTTGGAAGAAGACAGACTCTGTCCTGCTCCAGACCCCCTCTGCCACCCCATACTCTTTCGTCCAGCCCCCACTAATAACACTAACCCTCTGTTTCCCCCCCAGACTCCTCTGTCCCCATGAATGGTCTCCTGTATGTTCTGTCTGTCGTCCTCAGGAGAGATCTCTCCGTTGTGGTGGGAATCTCAGAGCTGGACATTATGGGCAGCAGGGCGTCCTACGTCGTCCACAGACTCATCATACATGAGGAATTTGACGAGATTCTCCACAGCAATGACCTGATGCTGCTTATGACCAGGGACAAGATTCAGTTTGGCCGCAGGGTTCAACCCATTTGCTTCCCGAGCCTGGACCCTCACAACTCTGCCCTCAGCAACTGCGCGGTGTCCGGGAGGACAGGCTGGAGAGATCCAGGTGGGCACGGGGGTGGTTTGGGGCACGGGGGTGGTTGGGCTCGGGGGGTGGTTTGGGCCTGCAGGGGGTGAGGTCGGCCAGCTGTTGTGCTCAGGGGGTCCTGGGGGGTGACCGGCTGCTCAGGACCTCTGCTCTGCTCTGTTCTCTGACAGGACATTCGGACTCTACGTCTTGGTGCAGGTTGTCCGTGGAGAACCTGAACCCTTGTCCTTTGCAGAGGACGGTGTCTACAGAGTGCTGCATCCACCGTGGGCACGCTGAGCCTGGCTGTGCGGTAAGTTATCGGTCAGCACTGGGGGCAGAATGTGTGAGGGTCACTAGATGTGTCTGGTCCGCAGGGCACAGGAGGCAGCCCGGTCTCTTGTCAGGTGAAGGGTGAGGAGCAATGGCTGCTGGCTGGAGTCCTGCCCGCTGACGTCCTGAGCTCCCATGTTCCTGTCCTCTACACTCGCACCTCATATTACAGCGACTGGATTTCATCTCGTACCGCGCAGGCAGGGCGGCCATTCATCCCTACAGTCACCGTCAACACTGTGGTTGGACCGTACGACCAGCTGCTCCTCCGATCTGCAGTCCAGAAGTCCCAACCTCATGAAGAGGAAGACGAGGGTCTGCTGTACGATTATTACAATGGAGACGAGCTCCCGAAAACCTGTGGGTATTCATGTGACCCTGATGTTCACCTCATCGTGACTGTCATTTTACTTACAAGATGAAATAAAGAGGAGGAACCTGAGAATTTGTGTAGAGACCACGTGTAGCTGCCACCGAGTACTCCACCCTGTGCCACCAGGGGACCAGGCAGGGCTGGAGATATGGGGGGACCCGGGTAAAGAACAGGAGACGAGACACAAGAAGCCATTATACACCACCGGGACCATAAGAGATGCGGAGTCTCCAGCAGACGGAGGTCCTCCGGTCATACTAAGTGGAGCGTGATGTAGACCACAGACGTGTGTCATCCGTGTAATGTAAACTCATACTGTAAATGGCTGGCACCACAGACGTGGCCTCTCCTCATCACACTGTGCCCTGGCGTACATGCTGAGAACGGCTCTCAGGGTCTGTACTACCCCCATCCATCAGGCTCCATGTGTGCACAGGGTCCGGGCAGTTTATACCTCAGTACATGGTATATGTGACATACGCGGGGCGGTATTCCAGATGTTTCACAGACCGTTATGTGAGCTGGGTCTTAAAGGGGTCCTCTCACTTCAGTAAGTGACATTTATCACGTAGAGAAAGTTAATACCAGGCTCTTACTAATGTATTGGGATATTCCATATTGCTTCCTTTGCTGGATTCATTGTTTCCATGGTTACAGACCACCCTGGAATCCATCAGTGGTGGTCGTGCTTGCACACTATAGGAAAAAGCGTCAGCCTCTCTGGTGGCCGGGACCGTGGGAGCGCACATAGGCTGGTGCTTTTTCCTATAGTGTGCAAGCACGACCACCACTGATGGATTCCAGGGTGGTCTGTAACCATGGAAACAATGAATGCATAATGTGATGGAAAAATGAATCCAGCCAGCAAAGGAAGCAATATGGGTAATAACAATACATTAGTAAGTGGCTTGTATTAATTTTCTGTACATGATAAATGCCACTTATTGAAGTGAGAGGACCCCTTTAAGCCGCCAATGGTTCATCTCCCAACAAAAGGATGGGGCAATGGAATCCGACCTGCCTGATCCCCTCCAATATCAGCCGTCCGGGAGGTTCTGGACGTCCTATAGCTGAACCCACAGACATCATGGCTTCGGACCACGTACATCTAATGTGTATGACCAGCTGTAGGGGAATCATTACTACCAGCTGCCACCTGGGTCCTCCTAATCCTCCATAGACGGGAACCCAATACACGGAGGGCACCTCAGCCATGCAGGAGGCTGGATGGAGGTCCGTGGGGTCCCTTCAGGACTGCTGAGGTGCAGTATGTGGGCGATGCTTCCTCACACCTCCATAACCTGGTGCCCAATGCAACACGTCACCTTCTATTGGAGTCGTGTAACCGCCCCGTATTATAGCTCGGCAGCCATCATCAGCTGTGATCCCCATTGACAGTGAACTAAATGGAGACAGAAAGTTTATTATTTTACCTCCAAAACAAAAGAAACCACTCAAAAAAACAACGACGAGGATCTGAGCCACAGGAGCGTGGCCACGTGGCTGGAGAAGAGATCCGGGATGTCAGCGCTCGCCCTGCAGCTGCCCATATTCTGAGGTCAGGCTGGCCGCCTTTATCTGCTCCCAACTTCTGCGCTGTGTCCTCAGAGAAAGCTGTGCGGTCAGGAGAAGACAAGGTCAGAGGTCACCACCTCACAGTGGACAGGTCTCCTTCCACCGTGTCAGCACTTACCTCCGCAATCTCCACCTTCCTCTCCCACGCTCGCACGTTCTTCTCCAGATCTTCCTGCTCCATCTTCTCCTGCACGTACTGCAGAACGTCCGGGACCCGATAGTCGCTCAGCTGCTTCCTCAGCTTCTTGTTCAGACTTTCAGCCTTCGCTCGTTCCTGACAAAGGTAATTGGGGACAGAGAAAGGGTCAGAGGTCGGAACAAGGTGCAGACAAAGCCCCTGTGAGACAGCGCCCCGACCTGTTACCTGCTCCACCTGTGCCGTCTCCACCTCAATTCTCTGCAGAATGTCATTGCGCATCGAAATCTCTGCCGCCAAATGAGTGGACTCCGCCATATTGTTCTGTAGCCTTTTCTATAGAGATAGTCAAGAGAGTCAGTGTTTCCAGAAAGCGTGGCCCCGACCCTCCCTGTATACACCAGAGTGTGGCCCCTGACCCTTCCCGTATATACTTAGAGTGCGGCCCCCGACCCTCCCTGTATACAACCAGACTGTGGCCCCTGACCCTTCCCTTATACACTCAGAGCGCAGCCCCCGACCCTCCCCGTATACACTCAGAGCGCAGCCCCTGACCCTCCCCGTATACACCAGAGTGTGGCCCCTGACCCTTCCCGTATACAACCAGACTGTGGCCCCCAACCCTTCCCTTATACACTCAGAGCGCAGCCCCTGACCCTCCCCGTATACACCCAGAGTTTGGCCCCCGAACTCCCCGTATACACCCACAGCGTGGCCCCTGACCCTCCCTGTATACACCCAGAGTACGATCTTGATCTGTCCGTATACATCCAGAGTGTGGCCCCTGACCCTCCCCATAGACACCCAGAGCGTGGCCCCAGACCCTCCCCATATACATCCAGAGAATTGTCCCAATCCTCACAGTATACATCCGTAGACACCCGGGGTATGGTCTTGATCTCCCTGTATACACCCAGAGTACGATCTTGATTTGTCCGTATACATCCAGAGTATGGTCCCGATCCTCACAGTATACATCCCGACCCTCCCCGCCGTCACCTTGTAGGAGTTCAGCACTTGCAGGGTGTCGCCCGTGGTCAGTTTTAGCTGCAGAAGGTCCTGGTTCCGTTCATCAATTCGCTCCAGAAATTGGGCGTTTTCAATTTTCAGCTGCTGGAAGTCCACCTCGTTCAGCACCTCCCCCATCTCCTCCTTCTGTAAATGGTGAAAGTGATGTGAAGAAGAAACCCGGCCCATGACTATACCCCCCCAATATCCAGGGCTGTGCAGAAATATTCACCCCCTCCAGGTGTCGCCCATCTAAACCTGGAGACCTGGGATAAATGAGTGTCTCTGGGGGAGGACACCCCTATACACGGCAGGGTAGGGAGCGAGGTGCCGCCATACGGTGACATGATAGGCCCATGTCAGGGATCTGTGACCCTCAGACCAAACTGACTGCACAATGATGGGAGTGATGTGAGGAGGAGAATACTACTACCCATGAGAAACCTCAAGGCTCAGCCTGTAATAAACCCCTGGAGGACTGTATGTGAGGCATGTCCCAGTATACACCAGTAAGACCACCATATGGCACATTAGATGAAGAATCATAATTTCTGCACTGGAAGCAGGGAGGACTACTAACCCCAGCAGTGTCTCAGGAAGACGGGCGTGCTTTATATCGCGGAGCAGCCAGTGATTACAGGAGGGTCACTTTTTACACTGACGATTCCTCAGGTTTACAGACATTATCATATCAGACACATGGAGAGTGCACAGCGTCCGTCTGCAGCTGCACTGCCGGGATATGGGGGTCATAGGAGCAGAAGGTTCTGACCTGACCGCAACTGTGAAGTGGGGGGCTGCAGACATGTACAGCGGGGTGGGGGTGGGCGGACCTGTGGACATGTACAGGCGGGGTGGGGGTGGGCGGACCTGCGGACATGTACAGCGGGGGTGGGGGTGGGCGGACGTGTGGACATGTACAGCGGGGTGGGGGTGGGCGGACCTGCGGACATGTTTATCGGGCTGGGCGGCATGTTTAGGCGGGGTGGGCGGACATGTTTAGCGGGGTGGGGTGGGCAGACTGCGGACATGTTTAGCGGGGGTGGGGGGTGGGGCGGACATGTTTATCGGGCTGGGCGGACATGTTTAGCGGCCCGGTGGGGGTGGGCAGACCTGTGGACATGTTTAGCGGGGTGGGGGTGGGGGTGGGCGGACCTGTGGACATGTTTAGCGGGTGGGGATGGGGTGGACCTGCGGACATGTTTATCGGGCTGGGCGGACATGTTTAGCGGGGTGGGGGTGGGCGGACCTGTGGACATGTTTAGCGGGGTGGGGGTGGGCGGACCTGTGGACATGTTTAGCGGGGTACCTGCTTGAGCTGCATCTGGAACTTCGTCTTCTGAATTTTTAATGCTGCGTTCTTTAAACGGAGTTTATCCACCAGACTGTCCTGGTCAAAAAAGAGCGGGGTACAGAAATCATATAGAGTACACCTCCCTGCTCCCCAAGATATTATCTTTGTCGTGTACCCCCATATCCACCCCTTATATACAGTATATCCGGGGACTGACTCTTGCCAGCATCTTTTCCTCCATGTAGCGGACAGCTTTTTCGGGGTTCACGCCTTCTCCCTTCTTCTTGCTCACAGCAGCTCTGCCGACGTCGCGCTCAAATTCATACTTGGCCTTTTTCATTTCTGAGCTGCGGATCTCGGCCTCCTCCATTGTGGCCTGAAAAACACAGAAGGATGGGTGAGAGCGAGTGGAGGAGGCGGCAGTGCACCCCCCGTCCTGTCCGTACTCACCGAGCCCACTGACCATGTAATGTGTAGGGGCGCCTCCAGCAGGCATCAGGGAGAGAAGGATTGGGCAGCCAGATATCAACATGCCCAATACCATAGTTCTGGTAGAGATAAGTTGGCACCAGAAATGTCTTAGCAGAGGAGTCGAGCCTCACTGAAGTTCTGCAGCAGCTGAGGTTTGTATTATGAGGTTCTGCAGCAGCTGAGGTTTGTATGATGAGGTTCTGCAGCAGCTGAGGTTTGTATGATGAGGTTCTGCAGCAGCTGAGGTCTGTTACACTACTTACGTGGGTAGAGATAAGCGGTGCCTCACTGCTCATCTCTGTATAGTCAGCAGTTCTGTATGCACAGCAGAACAGAGAAGGGCCTGCGGTCACCCTCCACACAGGTGCCTCACTTACCTTGTAGCCCTGCAGGATGCGCTCAGTGTTGTCGGCGTCCCTCTGCGCCTCCTCCTGGGACTCCTCCAGCTCCCGCTGCACCAGTTCACACTTCTGGTCCACACTCAGGCTCAGCAGCCGCTCAGAAATGGTGCTGCGTGACTTAGAGCGCCGACGACTGCGCATCTACATGAGAGAGAGAGATGGCGTTCTATAGGGGTGAGCTCTGCCCCTACACATGGGTATACTGCAGCACAGAGCACAATACGGGGTACACACTGCAGCGGTATATACAGGAGAGACGGGGTGTCTATAGGGTGAGCTCTGCCCCTACACGATGGGTATACTGCTGCACAGAGCACAATACGGGGTACACCCTGCAGCGGTATAGTACAGGGAGAATCTGGGTGTCATATAGGGTGAAGCTCTGCCCCTACACATGGGTATACTGCAGCACAGAGCACAATACAGGGTACACCCTGCAGCGGTATATACAGGAGAGACGGGGTGTCTATAGGGGTGAGCTCTGCCCCTACACATGGGTATACTGCAGCACAGAGCACAATACAGGGTACACCCTGCAGCGGTATATACAGGAGAGACGGGGTGTCTATAGGGTGAGCTCTGCCCCTACACATGGGTATACTGCAGCACAGAGCACAATACGGGGTACACCCTGCAGCGGTATATACAGGAGAGACGGGGTGTCTATAGGGTGAGCTCTGCCCCTACACATGGGTATACTGCAGCACAGAGCACAATACGGGGTACACCCTGCAGCGGTATATATACAGGAGAGACGGGGTGTCTATAGGGTGAGCTCTGCCCCTACACATGGGTATACTGCTGCACAGAGCACAATACGGGGTACACCCTGCAGCGGTATATACAGGAGAGACGGGGGTGTCTATAGGGTGAGCTCTGCCCCTACACATGGGTATACTGCTGCACAGAGCACAATACGGGGTACACACCCTGCAGCGGTATATACAGGAGAGACGGGGTGTCTATAGGGGTGAGCTCTGCCCCTACACATGGGGTATACTGCAGCACAGAGCACAATACGGGGTACACCCTGCAGCGGTATATACAGGAGAGACGGGGGGTCTATAGGGGTGAGCTCTGCCCCTGCACATGGGTATACTGCTGCACAGAGCACAATACGGGGTACACACCCTGCAGCGGTATATACAGGAGAGACGGGGTGTCTATAGGGTGAGCTCTGCCCCTACACATGGGTATACTGCTGCACAGAGCACAATACGGGGTACACCCCTGCAGCGGTATATACAGGAGAGACGGGGTGTCTATAGGGTGAGCTCTGCCCCTACACATGGGTATACTGCAGCACAGAGCACAAATACGGGGTACACCCTGCAGCGGTATATACAGGAGAGACGGGGTGTCTATAGGGTGAGCTCTGCCCCTACACATGGGTATACTGCTGCACAGAGCACAATACGGGGTACACCCTGCAGGGTATATACAGGAGAGACGGGGTGTCTATAGGGTGAGCTCTGCCCCTACACATGGGTATACTGCAGCACAGAGCACAATACGGGGTACAACCCTGCAGCGGTATATACAGGAGAGACGGGGGTGTCTATAGGGGTGAGCTCTCTGCCCTACACATGGGTATACTGCAGCACAGAGCACAATACGGGGTACACCCTGCAGCGGTATATACAGGAGAGACGGGGGTGTCTATAGGGGTGAGCTCTGCCCTACACATGGGTATACTGCTGCACAGAGCACAATACGGGGTACACCCTGCAGCGGTATATACAGGAGAGACGGGGTGTCTATAGGGTGAGCTCTGCCCCTACACATGGGTATACTGCAGCACAGAGCACAATACGGGGTACACCCTGCAGCGGTATATACAGGAGAGACGGGGTGTCTATAGGGGTGAGCTCTGCCCCTACACATGGGTATACTGCAGCACAGAGCACAATACGGGGTACACCCTGCAGCGGTATATACAGGAGAGACGGGGGTGTCTATAGGGGTGAGCTCTGCCCCTACACATGGGTATACTGCTGCAGCACAGAGCACAATACGGGGTACACCCTGCAGCGGTATATACAGGAGAGACGGGGGTGTCTATAGGGGTGAGCTCTGCCCCTACACATGGGTATACTGCTGCACAGAGCACAATACGGGGTACACCCTGTACAGCGGTATATACAGGAGAGACGCAGGGTGTCTATAGGGTGAGCTCTGCCCCTACACATGGGTATACTGCTAGCACAGAGCACAATACGGGGTACACCCTGCAGCGGCCCCTATATATACACAGGAGAGACGCAGGGTGTCTATAGGGGTGAGCTCTGCCCCTACACATGGGTATACTGCAGCACAGAGCACAATACGGGGTACACCCTGCAGCCCCTACACGGTATATACAGGAGAGACGGGGTGTCTATAGGGTGAGCTCTGCCCCTGCACATGGGTATACTGCAGCACAGAGCACAATACGGGGTACACCCTGCAGCGGTATATACAGGAGAGACGGGGTGTCTATAGGGTGAGCTCTGCCCTACACATGGGTATACTGCTGCACAGAGCACAATACGGGGTACACCCTGCAGCGGTATATACAGGAGAGACGGGGTGTCTATAGGGGTGAGCTCTGCCCCTACACATGGGTATACTGCTGCACAGAGCACAATACGGGGTACACCCTGCAGCGGTATATACAGGAGAGACGGGGTGTCTATAGGGGTGAGCTCTGCCCCTACACATGGGTATACTGCAGCACAGAGCACAATACGGGGTACACCCTGCAGCGGTATATACAGGAGAGACGGGGTGTCTATAGGGGTGAGCTCTGCCCCTACACATGGGTATACTGCTGCACAGAGCACAATACGGGGTACACCCTGCAGCGGTATATACAGGAGAGACGGGGTGTCTATAGGGGTGAGCTCTGCCCCTACACATGGGTATACTGCTGCACAGAGCACAATACGGGGTACACCCTGCAGCGGTATATACAGGAGAGACGGGGTGTCTATAGGGTGAGCTCTGCCCCTGCACATGGGTATACTGCAGCACAGAGCACAATACGGGGTACACCCTGCAGCGGTATAATACGGGGTACAGGAGAAGACGGGGTGTCTATAGGGTGAGCTCTGCCCTGCTACACATGGGTATACTGCGCACAGAGCACAATACGGGGTACACCTGCAGGGTACAGCGGTATATACAGGAGAGACGGGGTGTCTATAGGGTGAGCTCTGCCCCTGCACATGGGTATACTGCTGCAGCACAGAGCACAATACGGGGTACACCCTGCAGCGGTATATACAGGAGAGACGGGGTGTCTATAGGGGTGAGGCTCTGCCCCTGCACATGGGTATACTGCTGCAGCACAGAGCACAATACGGGTACACCCTGCAGCGGTATACTACAGGTACAGAGACGGGGGGTCTATAGGGTGAGCTCTGCCCTGATGGGTATACTCAATGCCCTGGGTATATACACATGGGTGGGTAGGGTGGCGTTGTTTGGGGGGTGCGGATCTTACCTGGCTAAAGTCCAAGAGAGACGCTGAGGTGTCAGGAGGTGCGGCCGGGGTCAGCTCTTTGGGATCCAGTCGCTTATAGAATTTTTCAAACATCTCAGTCTCAGCTTTGAGTGCGGAGAGAGCATGTCTGCAAGAAAGACACGTATAGACAGGGAACATGGGGGGGGGCAAGAAATTCTGCAAATGTTTCATATAACCTTATATATGGGAATATGAGTGTATATAAAGGGCAGGTGTATAGGACAGTATATATAGGGGGCAGGTGTATAGGACAGTATATACAGGGGGCAAGGTGTATAGGACAGTATATATACAGGGGGCAAGGTGTATAGGACAGTATAATACAGGGGGCAGGTGTATATAGGACAGTATAGATAGGGGGCAGGTGTATAGGACAGTATATACAGGGGGAAGGTGTATAGGACAGTATATATAATAAGGACAGTATAGGGGCAGGTGTATAGGACAGTATATAGGGGGCAGGTGTATAGGACAGTATATATAGGGGGCAGGTGTATAGGACAGTATATAGATAGGGGGCAAGGTGTATAGGACAGTATATATAGGGGCAGGTGTATAGGCAGTATAGAGGGGCAGGTGTATAGGAACAGTATATAGGGGGCAGGTGTATAGGACAGTATATATAGGGGGCAGGTGTATAGGACAGTATATATAGGGGGCAGGTGTATAGGACAGTATATATAGGGCAGGGTAATAGGAGTAGTATATACAGGGGGAAGGTGTATAGGACAGTATACAGATAGGGGCAGGTGTATAGGACAGTATATATAGGGGCAGGTGTATATAGACAGTATATATAGGGGGCAGAGGTGTATAGGACAGTATATACAGGGGGCAGGTGTATAGGACAGTATATATATAGGGGGCAGGTGTATAGGACAGATAGGTGTATAGGACAGTATAGGACAGGGGGTATAGGGGGGGCAGGTGTATAGGACAGTATATATACAGATAGGTGTATAGGACAGTATAGATACAGGGTATAGGACAGGTGTATAGGACAGTATATATATAGGGGGCAGGTGTATAGGATAGGACAGATTATAGCAGTATAGATAGGGGGCAGGTGTATAGGACAGTATAGATAGGGGGCAGGTGTATAGGAACAGTATATATAGGGGGCAGGTGTATAGGACAGTAATATAAGATAGGGGGAAGGGTGTATAGGACAGTATAGATAGGGGGGACAGGTGTATAGGACAGTATATACAGGGGGCAGGTGTATAGGACAGTATATAGGGGGCAGGTGTATAGGACAGTATAGTATAGGGGGCAGGTGTATAGGAACAGTAGATAGGGGCAGGTGTATAGGACAGTAATAGTATAGGGGGCAGGTGTATAGGACAGTATATAGGGGGCAGGTGTATAGGACAGTTATAACAGGTGTATAGGGGGGGCAGTATATACAGATAGGGGCAGGTGTATAGGACAGTATATACAGGGGGCAGGTGTATAGGACAGTATATATAGGGGGCAGGTGTATAGGACAGTATAGATAGGGGCAGGTGTATAGTATATACAGGGGGAAAGGTGTATAGGAAGTATAGAGGGGGCAGGTGTATAGGACAGTAAGATAGGGGGCAGGTGTATAAGGACAGTATATACAGGGGAAGGTGTATAGGACAGTATATACGGGGGCAGTGTATAGGACAGATATAAAGGGAGGGCAGGTGTATAGGACAGTATAATATAGGGGCAGGTGTATAGGACAGTATAGATAGGGGGCAGGTGTATAGGAACAGTATAGATAGGGGGCAGGTGTATAGGACAGTATATACAGGGGGCAAGGTGTATAGGACAGTATAGATAGGGGGCAGGTGTATAGGACAGTATATATAGGGGAGGTGTATAGGACAGTATATATAGGGGCAGTGTGTATAGGACAGTATATAACAGGGGGCAGGTGTATAGGACAGTATAGATAGGGGGAAGGTGTATAGGACAGTATATATAGGGGGCAGGTGTATAGGACAGTATATGGGGGCAGGTGTATAGGACAGTATATATAAGGGGGCAGGTGTATAGGACAGTATATTACAGGGGGAAGGTGTATAGGACAGTATATATAGGGGGCAGGTGTATAGGACAGTATATATAGGGGGCAGGTGTATAGGACAGTATATACAGGCAGTGTATAGACAGTATATATAGGGGGAAGGTGTATAGGACAGTATATATAGGGGGGCAGGTGTATAGGACAGTATAGGGGGGCAGTGTATAGGACAGTATATAGGGGGCAGGGTGTATAGGACAGTATATAGGGGGCAGGTGTATAGGACAGTATAGATAGGGGGCAGGTGTATAGGACAGTATATATAGGGGGCAGGTGTATAGGACAGTATATACAGGGGGCAGGTGTATAGGACAGTATAGATAGCGGGCAGGTGTATAGGACATAGGACAGATAGGGGGCAGGTGTATAGGACAGTATAGATAGGGGGCAGGTGTATAGGACAGTATATACAGGGGGCAGGGTATAGGACAGTATATAGGGGGCAGGTGTATAGGAACAGTATATACAGGGGGCAGGTGTATAGGACAGTAATATAGGGGGCAGGTGTATAGGACAGTATATAGGGGGCAGGTGTATAGGACAGTATATATAGGGCAGGTGTATAGGAAGTATATATACGGGGGGCAGGTGTATGGACAGTATATAGATAGGGGGCAGGTGTTATAGGACAGTATATACAGGGGGCAGGTGTAGGACAGTATAGATAGGGGGCAGGTGTATAGGACAGTATATATAGGGGGCAGGTGTATGACAGTATATACAGGGGGAAGGTGTATAGGACAGTACAGATAGGGGCAGGTATAGGACGTATATAGGGGCAGGTGTATAGGACAGTAAATACAGGGGGCAGGTGTATAGGACAGTATATACAGGGGCAGGTGTATATAGACAGTATATACAGGGGAGGTGTATAGGCAGTATACAGGTGTATAGGAGGATATTAGGGCAGGTGTATAGGACAGTAGGGGGCAGTATAGGGGGCAGGTGTATAGGACAGTATATAGAGGGGGCAGGTGTATAGGACAGGGGGCAGGTGTATAGGACATATATAGGGGCAGGTGTATAGGACAGTAATATAGGGGGAAGGTGTATAGGACAGTATAGATAGGGGGCAGGTGTATAGGACAGTATAGATAGGGGGCAGGTGTATAGGACAGTATACAGTAGGGGGAGGTGTATAGGACAGTATAGATAGGGGCAGGTGTATAGGACAGTATATAGACAGTATATACAGTATAGGACAGTATAGATAGGGGGCAGGTGTATAGGACAGTATAACAGGGGGCAGGTGTATAGGACAGTATATAGGGGGCAGGTGTATAGACAGTATATACAGGGGGAGGTGTATAGGACAGTATAGATAGGGGGCAGGTGTATAGGACAGTATATATAGCAGGTTAGGACAGTATATAGGGGGCAGGGTATAGGGTATATACAGGGGGAGGGTATAGACAGTATAGATAGGGGGCAGGGTATACGAGTATATATACAGGGCAGGTGTATAGGACAGTATAGATAGGGGGGCAGGTGTATAGACAGTATATATAGGGGGCAGTGTATAGGGCAGGTGTATAGGACAGTATAGATAGGGCAGGTGTATAGGACAGTATATACAGGGGGAAGGTGTATAGGAGGGGCAGTATAGGACAGTATATACAGGGGGCAGGTGTATAGGACAGTATAGATAGGGGCAGGTGTATAGGACAGTATAGATAGGGGCAGGTGTATAGACAGCTATAGGGGGCAGGTGTATAGGACAGTATAGATAGGGGGCAGGTGTATAGGACAGTATAGATAGGGGGCAGGTGTATAGGACAGTATAGATAGGGGGCAGGTGTATAGGACAGTATATACAGGGGGAAGGTGTATAGGACAGTACAGATAGGGGGCAGGTGTATAGGACAGTATATACAGGGGGCAGGTGTATAGGACAGTATAGATAGGGGGCAGGTGTATAGGACAGTATATACAGGGGGAAGGTGTATAGGACAGTATAGACAGGGGGCAGGTGTATAGGACAGTATATATATCTATATAGTTGGGTCAGGTGGTGTTCTGTGTGCGGTACCGCGTGTCCCGGATCAGCGCCCGCAGTTGCTCGGGGCTCAGCTCCGACAGGTACAGCTCCTCCCCGGCTTGGGACTCGGTCCTCACACTCTCCGCGTCAGTCTCCGCCATGGTTGTCAAGGTAAACAGTCAAGGACTTCGGGGTCTCCAAGAAGAAAAATCACGTGACTGATCATAGGCCTGCCCGATAGCACAACCCTTTTTTTTCATTACCATATTTACCCACACCTCCAAGATGTTATTACCATATACATACCCGCCCACAATAGCAGCTTCCGTAGAGGGGCGGGGTTACAGGAGGTGCAGCACAGGGTGCGGGTACAGGGTCACTGCAGGGAGCCCCCCAGTGGCTGGAACAGCTTCCTGCGCTGCCAATGAGCGCTGGTCGGGTCCATTTTAGTTTTTGCATTTTGATTCCTCCCGACCCCCCCCCCTTTCCAAGAGCCACATGAGGCCTTATTTTCGTGTTGGATAAGATGCATTTTTTAATGTCACCATTTATTTTAACACATCTAGTGTTGGAAAATTATTTGTGCAATAGAATTGAAAAAAAAAATTCTGTTACAATTTTTGGAATTTGAAATTACAACATTCACTGTGCGCTAAAAATGACGTCCTCAATGTGGCTCGGTGTGATTACTGGTATACTTTTATTTGGTTTTTATTCCCACTATGTTTGGGGTACGCACAACTTTCTGATCACTGTTATTCAGTATTTTGGGGGATAAGTGACTGAAAAATGACAAATCACGTGTTTTTATTTTTTTCCGTTATGACGTTCACGGCACAAGAAAAAGATGCACACGAACGTGCCGTGGTTTGCAGTCCACAAATTGCGGATCCACAAAACACAGCCCATGTGCTTTCTACAATTTGGGGAATGGAACAGGCGGCCCATTACAGAAATCCCTATTCTTGTCCGCAAAACAGACAAAAGGACGTGTCCTCTTTCTATTTTACAGCCCCACGGAACGGAGCACGTGTACGGTCTGCATCTTTTGTGGCCGCACTGAGGTGAACAGGTCCGCACCCGAGATAAAACTGACCTGTTCCCTTCATTCTCCGTGTCAGTACGATTACAGCGACACCACATTAAGGCCTCATGAACACGAACATATTTTGTTTCCATGTCCGTTCCGTTTTTTTTTGCAGACAGGATGCGGGGAACCATTCATTTCAATGGGTCGGCAAAAAACGTGGACAGCCCACCGTGTGCATCGATAGCCCTGCAAAAAAGATAGAACATGTCCTTTTCTCCGTTTTGCGGCCAAAGACAGGCATTGTTACAATGGATCCGCAAAAAGAACTGATGCGATACGGATGCCAAAAGGACGTCATCCGTATTTTTTGCGGATCCATGTTTTGCAGACCGCTAAACACATACGGTCGTGTGAATGTAGCTTTATATAGTTTTTTTTGTGTTTTGATACTAAAAATAAAACCTTAAATACTATAACTTTTAGTTGTTTGCGGGGTGATTATCGATAGTTTGGACGCAGCGATGCTAATGATGCAGATCAGACGCTGTGATGACGAATTACCCCGGAATCTGAGGGGTTAAAGGTCTTTCACCAATTAAAGACTCTGGGAATCTGATCTGTAAAATCTCAGGCTCCCGCCATGAAGGGGTTAATATAGTGAAGGTTCCGGGTCAGAACTTTGTGGGCGGCCCGGGCAGCCCCTTCTCCGGGTCACTGCTCCACCAGCTCATGGCTCTGTTCACAGTTTCCGGATATGACGAGGACTTTGCTGCAGATCGGCCTCATTGAACGGCTGCTGCTGCAGAACCTCTTGAACATACAGCTCAGATGGAGGCTGAGGGATCATAGCGACACATGAGCAGAGATCTGTGGCAGTGCAGACAAGGAGGTGACATGGGGGGTGCAGTGTGGGGAATTCTGTGACCCTGCGGTCACTCTGCGGGGCCCCAGCCAAATACCTCACTATAATAAGGGGCCCCTGCTGCATGGTGACCTGCACTGCCAAGAAAACCTGAGATCAGGAACCCTGGCTGCTGCTCTATCCTCCATGCTTTACACTGAAGCTCTATATCAATGACTTGAGATTTTTGGCCTCTGAGCTGAACTCCAGACTTCTGCCATGTGATGAGCGCTGAGCAGCAGATAATTGTCAGCTATGAGATCGCCCTCCATCACCTCCCAGTATAAGCAGCATCCTCTGCCCACTGGCGACAGAAAGCTCTGATCAGCGACCGCCATGTGATGGCAGGATGCATTATAGAGGCGGTGCAGTGGAGCTGAGAACTCTGCAGTGTGGTGCAGTGGGGGCTGATCTGATCTCTGGTGTAATAGAGGTGTAGTGGAGCTGAACTGTGGTGTAGAGTAGTAGTACTGACCAGCCTCTGTGAGAGCCGCGCTGCCTCCCTCCGACCACTTGGTGTCGCTGTGATTTGCAGGCGCCGCCCGTTCACTAGTCCCTTTTCAGTCCCGGAAGCCCGTGATCCCGGCCCGGCCTGGCGGTGCTGTGTGTGGCCGCCCCTCTCTTCCTGCGAGCGGCCTCCCGCCGCCTCCCTAGCCCGGGGCTGCGGGGCCTGACCTCCAGACCCTCAGCAGCTATGCCAGGCCCGCAGACCGGGAGCAGAGCCCGCGTTTACGCCGATGTAAACAGCCTTAGGAGCCGCGAATACTGGGACTACGAGGCGCACGTCCCGAACTGGGGGTAAGGAGAGGGGGGGACAGAGAGGGAGGGGGGAGGCGGAGGGGACAGATTTAGAGGGGAGGGGGGGCAGAGGGGACAGATTTAGAGGGGAGGGGGGGCGGAGGGGCAGATTGAGAGGGGAGAGGGGGCAGAGAGGAGAGAGGGGGGGGGCAGAGAGGAGAGGGGAGAGGGGGGGCAGAGAGGGGAGAGGGGGGGGGGCAGAGAGGGGAGAGGGGGGGGGGCAGAGAGGAGAGGGGGGGGGGCAGAGAGGGGAGAGGGGGGGGCAGAGAGGGGAGGGGGTGAGGGGGACAGATTTTAGAGGGGGACAGAGAGGGAAGGGGGGGTGAGGGAGGGGGGACGAGAGAGGGAAGGGGGGGCGTGAGGGAGGGGGACAGAGAGGGGAGGGGACAGAGGAGGGGAGGGGGGACAGAGAGGAAGGGGGGTGAGGGAGGGGGGACAGAGAGGGAAGGGGGGGGTGAGGGAGGGGGACAGAGAGGGAAGGGGGGGTGAGGGAGGGGGGACAGAGAGGGAAGGGGGGGTGAGGGAGGGGGACAGAGAGGGAAGGGGGGTGAGGGAAGGGGACAAGACAGAGGGGAAGGGGGGTGAGGGAAGGGGACAGAGAGGGGGGTGAGGGAGGGGGGACAGAGAGGGGGGGGGTGTGAGGGGAGGGGGACAGAGAGGGGGGGGGGGTGAGGGGGTGAGGGAGAGGGAAGGGGGGTGAGGGGGGACAGAGAGGGAAGGGGGTGAGGGAGGGGGGGGACTGGGAGGGAAGGGGGGACAGGGGGGGGGGTGAGGGGGGACAGAGAGGGAAGGGGGTGAGGGAGGGGGGGGACTGGGAGGGAAGGGGGACAGGGGGGGGAGGAGGGGGGACAGGGGAGGGAAGGGGGGAGGGAGGGGGAGGGGGTTGAGGGGGGGTGAGGGGGGTGAGGGGGGACAGAGGGGGGTAGGAGGGGAGACAGAGAGGGAGGGGGCAGAGAGGGAAAGGGGTGAGGGAGGGGGACAGAGAGGGGGGGTGAGGGAGGGGGACAGAGAGGGGGGGGGGTGAGGGAGGGGGACAGAGAGGGGGGGGGTGAGGAGGGGGACAGGACAGAGGGAAGGGGGGTGAGGGGGACAGAGAGGGAAGGGGGTGAGGGGACAGAGAGGGAAGGGGGTGAGGGAGGGGGGGACTGGGAGGGAAGGGGAGGAGGGGGGGGAGGGAGGGGGGAGAGAAGGGGGGTGAGGGGGGACAGAGAGGGAGGGAGGGAGGGGGAGAGGGGGGACAGAGGGGGGTGAGGAGGGGAGACAGAGGGGAGGGGGCAGAGAGGGAAAGTGGGTGAGGGGGGGGGCGGGGGAAGACGAAGGGGTGAGGAGGGTGGACAGAGGGAAGGGAGGGAGGGGGACAGAAGAGGGAAGGGGTGAGGGAGGGGGACGGAGGAAGGGGGTGAGGGGGGGGTGAGAGGGGGACAGAGAGGTGAGGTGGGCTGAGAGGGAAAGGGATTGGGGTGGGGGTTGGCCATAGACCTTACAGGGAAATTTCCCGTGGGCTGTTGCCTCCTCACAGCTGCCGGTGGGAGTTTTTGGGGATGTATTTTGTGATGGGCGGTGGTATTTGGCTCCGTGGTATAATGTGCCTCAATGTAGTATTTTTTTCCCGGCCTTCCATTTCCAGTTTGGACCCAACCACAAAACAGGGCTACTGTTAGTATTTTTTCCAGAGCCCCGCCCCTGGGTGAGTCAGGAGAAGGGGGTGTAAGATTAGGAGGAGGAGTTGTGGATCGGTGACATAGTGGGGGGCACTGGTCAGCTGTCTGGAGGTTGGGGGTCTTTGTTCTCCTCTCTGCCTCCTCATCTCCTGTTATGTTTTTGGGGCAGGAACCAGGAGGACTATCAGTTGGTGCGGAAACTCGGCCGCGGCAAATACAGCGAAGTGTTCGAGGCGATAAACATCACCAATAATGAGAGGGTCGTGGTGAAGATCCTGAAGTGCGCCCCCCCCCCCCACCTGTTCCCCCGTGTCTCCCCTCCCCCGCCAGATCCCCATCCCCCCCCCACCTGTTCCCCCGTGTCTCCCCTCCCCCGCCGGACCCCATTTCCCCCCCCTCCACCTCTTCTGAGATCTCTCTTTCTGCAAGCCGGTGAAGAAGAAGAAATAAAGCGGGAGGTGAAGATCCTGGAGAACCTGCGGGGCACAACATCATCCGCCTGCTGACACCATCAAGATCCTGTGGTGAGTCTCCCCCTGAAGGGGCCCCGCCCAGGAAGCGGAGCGAGGAGGATGATGGGGGTTATAGTCTGACAGCTCCATCTTTCTCTCATAGTCCAAGACTCCGGCTCTCGTGTTGAATACAGACTTCATATAATACAGACTTCAAGTGACGTGCGGCTCCTGAGGAGGGCGGGGGAGGCGACTGACTACTCACTGTCCCCTTTATTCTGCAGCTGTGTAGCGGGTCTACCAACCTACCGATACTCACATTACACTACATGTACGGTCAGCCCTGTGTACGGGGTGGGTACGGGGTCAGTCCTCCTGTACGGGGGGGTGGGGGTCCTGTGTAGTCCCTGTGTACGGGGGTGCGGGGTCAGCCCTGTACGGGGGGTGGGGGGTCGGGGTCACGGGGGGTGGGGGTCCTGTGTACGGGGGGTGGGGGGTCAGCCCTGTTACGGGGGGTCAGTCCTGTTACGGGGGGGGGTCAGTCCTGTGTGGGGTGGTGGGGTCAGCCCTGTGTACGGGTGTGGGGTCAGTCCTTGTGTACGGGGGTGGGGGGGTCGTTATGGGGGTCCCTGTGTACGGGGGGGTCAGTCTTGTGCCTAGGGGGGGGTGAGGTCAGCCCTGTGTACGGGGGGGGTGGGGGGTCAGTCCTGTGTACGGTGTCTGTTACGGGGGTGGGGGGGGGGGTCAGCCCTGTGTACGGGGGGGGGTCAGCCCTGTGTACAGGGGGGGGGGGGTCAGTCCTGTGTACGGGGGTGGGGTCAGTCCTGTTACGGGGGTGCGGGGGTCAGCCCTGTGTACGGGGTGCGTGGGGGGTGGGGGGTCAGTCCTGTGTACGGGGGTGGGGGTCAGCCCTGTGTGTAGGGGGGTGGGGTGGGGTCAGTCCTGTGTAGGGGGGTGGGGGATCAGCCCTGTGTACGGGGGGGGGGAGGTGTCAGCCTGGTACGGGGGTGGGGGGGGTGTACAGTCCTGTGTACGGGGGGTGGGGTCAGCCCTGTGTGTCCAGCTTGTGGGGGTGTGGGGTCAGTACGGGGGTGGGGTCACCCTGTACGGGGGGGGTCCAGTCCTGGTACGGGGTCAGTCCTGTGTACGGGGGTGGGGTCACCCTGTGTACGGGGGGGGTCACCCTGTGTACGGGGTAGGGGGGTCAGTCCTGTTACGGGGGGGGTCAGCCCTGTGTTACGGGGGGTCAGTCCTGTTGTACGGGGGCTGTGTACGGGGGTGGGGGGGAGGTGTCAGCCCTGTACGGGGGGTTGTCAGTGGTCCGCATTCTGCTTATCTGCCTTAGTGCTTGTAGCCCCGCCCCCTGTGACAGCGGTTGTCGGCCTCTTGTGCGGTTGTTTGGATTGCCCCTCCCTCTTGCAGGCTCTGGATTACTGCCACAGTCAGGGTGTGATGCACCGAGATGTGAAGCCGCACAACGTCATGATCGACCACCAGCAGAAGAAGGTAGGGGGTCATGTGACCACAGCTGAGCCCCGCCCATGATCAGCCGCCGTGTCATGTGACTGTTCGGCTCCATGTGACATTAACCTTTGTGTCATGCAAGCTGCGGCTCAAGACTGGGATTGCGAGTTCTATCACCCGGCGCAGAATACAACGTACGCGTCGCCTCCCGATACTTCAAGGGTCCGGAACTGCTGGTCGATTATCAGGTAAGGAGGCTCCGGCCGCGGAATGCTGACTGCTGCCATGCTGACCTCCTCTGACCGCCGCTGTGCTCCGCAGATGTACGACTACAGCCTGGACATGTGGAGCCTCGGGTGCATGCTGGCCAGTATGATCTTCCGGAAGGAGCCATTCTTCCACGTCAGGACACTATGACCAGGTGAGTACCCTACAGGTGAGTACCCCCATAGGTGTGAGCCAGGAGTGAGGAGCGAGCCACCTACCCCCATAGTGTGTGAGCCCCAGGAGTGAGGAGCGGAGCACCTACCCCCATAGTGTGTGAGCCCAGAGTGACCCCCAAGAGGCCACCTACCCCCATAGTGTGTGAGCCCAGGAGTGAGGAGCCGGGCACCTACCCCCATAGTGTGTGAGCCCAGTGAGAGCCGGGGCCACCTACCCCCATAGTGTGTGAGACCAGGGGTGAGGAGCCGGGGCCACCTACCCCCATAGGTGTGAGCCCAGGAGGAGCCGGAGCCACCTACCCCATAGTGTGTGCCCAGGAGTGAGGAGCCGGGGCCACCTACCCCCATAGTGTGTGAGACCAGAGTGAGGAGCCGGGCCACCTACCCCCATAGTGTGTGAGCCCAGGAGTGAGGAGCCGGGGCCACCTACCCCCATAGTGTGTGAGCCCAGGAGTGAGGAGCCGGGCCACCTACCCCATAGTGTGTGAGCCCAGGAGTGAGGAGGAGCCGGGGCCACCTACCCATAGTGTGTGAGCCCAGGAGTGAGGAGCCGGGGCCACCTACCCCATAGTGTGTGGAGCCCAGGAGTGAGGAGCCGGGGCCACCTACCCCCATAGTGTGTGAGCCCAGGTGAGGAGCCGGGGCCACCCCACCATGAGCCCGATAGGGTGGAGTGAGGAGCCGGGGCCACCTACCCCCAAGTGAGTGTGTGCCCAGGAGTGAGGAGCCGGGGCCACCTACCCCCATAGTGTGTGAGCCCAGGAGTGAGGAGCCGGGCCACCTACCCCCATAGTGTGTGAGAGCCCAGGGTGAGGAGCCGGGCCACCCTACCCCATAGTGTGTTGAGCCCAGGGTGAGGAGCCGGGGCCACCTACCCCATAGTGTGTGAGCCCAGAGTGAGGAGCCGGGAGCCACCTACCCCATAGTGTGTGAGACCAGGAGTGAGGAGCGGGGCCACCTACCCCCATAGTGTGTGAGCCCAGGGTGAGGAGCCGGGCCACCTACCCCCATAGTGTGTGAGACCAGGGTGAGGAGCCGGGGCCACCTACCCCCATAGTGGGAGAGCCGGGAGCCACCTACCCCCCGTGGTGACCAGTGAGGAGGGGCCACCGGGGCCCCTACCCCCATAGTGTGTGAGCCCAGGGGTGAGGCCACCTACCCCCCGGTGAGGAACCTACCCCATAGTGTGTGAGACCAGGGTGAGGACCGGGGCCACCTACCCCATAGTGTGTGAGCCAGGGTGAGGAGCCCCGGGCCACCTACCCCCATAGTGTGTGAGACCAGGAGTGAGGAGCCGGGCCACCTACCCCCATAGTGTGTGAGACCAGGGTGAGGAGCCGGGCCACCTACCCCCATAGTGTGTGAGCCGGGGCCCAGGAGTGAGGAGCCGGGGCCACCTACCCCCCATAGTGTGTGAGCCCCAGAGTGAGGAGCCGGGGCCACCTACCCCCATAGTGTGTGAGCCCAGGAGTGAGGAGCCGGGGCCACCTACCCATAGTGTGTGAGACAGGGGTGGGAGCCGGGGCCACCTACCCATAGTGTGTGAGCCAGGAGTGAGGAGCCGGGGCCACCTACCCCCATATAAGTGTGGGTACCCCCCGCCAGGTGAGGAGCCGGGGCCACCTACCCCCATAGTGTGAGCCCAGGAGTGGGCCCCAAGGGGTGTGAGCCACCTACCCCCATAGTGTGTGAGCCCAGGGTGAGAGCCGGGGCACCTACCCCCATAGTGTGTGAGCTCAGGGCCGTGGGGCGCAGGTAGATGATATTCGGCTTCTTTCTGCAGTTGGTGCGCATTGCCAAGGTCTTGGGCACTGACGACTTGTACGGATATCTGAAGAAATACCACATAGAGCTGGACCCGCACTTCAATGACATCCTGGGACAGTGAGTAGAAAGTGAGACCCCCGTGGGCGCCTGTGGCCCCCTGGTGTGCGGGCTCTGCTCTGATGGTCGTCTCTCCCCTCAGACATTCCCGGAAGCGCTGGGAGAATTTCCTGCACAGTGAGAACCGTCACCTGGTGAGCGCGGAGGCTCTGGACATGCTGGACAAGTTACTGCGCTACGACCACCAGCAGAGGCTGACCGCACGCGAGGCCATGGAGCACCCATACTTCTGTGAGTCCGGTGACCTGAGGGTGGGGGGCTGCCAGGGGCCCTGGGTCCTCAATAACCGGGTCCTGTCCTTCTTCCTCAGATCCGGTGGTGAAGGAGCAGGCGGCGGCTCCGACGGACAGTAACCTGCTCCCGGGCGGCCTGTCTGCAGCACGATGAGAACCGGGGATTGTGGGTAATTATCCGCTCATTACATTCCCCCCGGATTGTCTTAAAGCTGCAGTTTCTCCATGACGTCACTTCTCTCTTGCAGGATGCCGCTGCTGATGTCATCTGGTTTTCGTGGGCGGAGCCAGGCCTATGTACCGGAGCACTCCCTGGTTTTGGCTGCAGTGGATGTGGACGTTATGACCCAGCAGCACCAGAACCCACTTCTCTAATTTCACTGATGGACCGGTCGGAGCCCCGCACGATCCCTGGGGGACCACCCTCCACCCCACCCCCCGAGGACGGGAAGCGTCTGTGTACCTGGAGTTAACCCTTTGCCTTCTGGACAGAGCTTCCTTGTAGGGTTGTCAGGTCAAACCAGGGTGTGCTGGGCCCAGCTGTAGATAGTGGTGGAGCTGGGGTCCCCCCTGCCCCCCTTTCCTGTGATGTCACAGGGTGGAAGCAGCAATACCCCTCTCCTTCCCCTCCCCCGTTATTCACCAGTATCCAGGGACATTTTTAGTTCTGGTGCCAAGATCCCGGGCGCTGCCGGTGAGGGGGAGCGGGGGCCGTGACCCCTGTGTGGTGCCCTGCCCCCGCTCTCCGGTGATGCGGTGTACGTTATAAGCTACCTCGGAGACCAGGGCCTGGTGTATGTTCAGATCTGCTGTGCAATGCATTCTGGGATGTTATGAAATACACTTCTCTGTGTGAAGGAAACCGTGTCCTGTGGTGCTGCAGCTCGCCACTGGGTGGCACTAGTGCTGGGTCACACCATTGTCCGGAGGGGGTGGGGGGAGGTTATTTCTCTTCTCAGCTGCTGTGGACATGAAGGATCCCACCGGGAAGGGGAGTCCCTGCCGGTTGAGGCACATCTTGCTGCTGCTACTTACAGCCGCTCTCCGCCATTGAAGGGGTTAAACAGGGCTGCGGACTCGTAAAGCCTCCAAGGACTGAGCTGTACTAGAGACTGTCAGCAGGTTCAATCATGCCAATCTGCTGATGGCACCAGGCAGGGGCCAAGGGGAGCAGGACAGACTTGCGTCTTATCTACAGGAGCAGTTTGAATATGAGGTTTTATGCTGGCAGATTGTGTTCATGTAGGTGTCCAGGAGGCGGAGCTTCACTGCTCCCCACCCTCAGCGTATTCACAGCCACGCCCCTATGAGCTGAGTGACAGCTATCACCTCCAACCAGGAGACCAGTACAGCAGTCACTCAGCAGAGGGCACTTCACACTGAAGTTCCACCTCCTGGGCACTTGCAGGAGCAGAACCTGGAGTAATAAAACCTCATATTGATACAGCTCCTGATGAGAAGAGGTAAGCCTGCTCCCCCCGTCTGGTGCTGTCAGCAGTTCAGCATGGTTGAACCTGATGTTAATACAAAGGACCAGCCTGACCACGAAAGGACGTAGGACAGGAGAATACAATCTATTGCTCCCTGTTATCAGACATTTCAGAGGAGAGGATGACTGTAGGACAGGAGAATACAATCTATTGCTCCCTGTTATCAGACATTTCAGGGGAGAGGATGACTGTAGGACAGGAGAATACAATCTATTGCTCCCTGTTATCAGCCATTTCAGGGGAGAGGATGACTGTAGGACAGGAGAATACAATCTATCCCTGTTTCAGATTTAGGGGAGAGGATGACTGTAGACAGGAGAATAATCTATTGTTACAGCCATTTCAGGGGAGAGGATGACTGTAGGACAGGAGAATACAATCTATTGCTCCCTGTTATCAGACATTTCAGAGGAGAGGATGACTGTAGGACAGGAGAAATACAATCTATGCTCCCTGTTATATTTCAGGGGAGAGGATGACTATTTTACAATCTATTGCCCTGTTATCAGACATTTCTGTAGAGGAGAGTTATCAGATGACTGTAGGACAGGAGAATACAATCTATTGCTCCCTGTTATCAGACATTTCAGGGGAGAGGATGACTGTAGGACAGGAGAATACAATCTATTGCTCCCTGTTATAAGACATTTCAGAGGAGAGGATGACTGTAGGACATATAGTAACATAGTTTATAAGGCCGAAAAAAGACATCTGTCCATCCAGTTCGACCTGTTTTCCTACAAGTTGATCCAGAGGAAGGCAAAAAACCCCTGTGAGGTAGAAGCCAATTTTCCTCACTTTAGGGGAAAAAATTCCTTCCGACTCCAATCAGGCAATCAGAATAACTCCCTGGATCAACAACAACCCATATCTAGTAACTATAACCTGTAATATTATTACCCTCCAGAAATACATCCAGGCCCCTCTTGAACTCTTTTAGTGAACTTACCATCACCACCTTCCAGGCAGAGAAGTCTTATAGTGAACTTGCTCAACTTCCTAAGGCTCTTCTAGTCTCAATGTTTGTGTACAAACCTTCTTTCCTCCAGACGCAGAGGATGTCCCCCTCGTCATGGTCACTGTCCTTGGGATAATAGAGATCATGGGAGAAGATCTCTGTACTGACCTCTGATATATTTTATACATAGTTATTAGATCTCCCCTCAGTCGTCTTTTTTCTAAAGTGAATAAACCCTAATTTTGATAATCTTTCTGGGTTCTGTAGTCCACCCATTCCAGCTATGACTTTAGTTGCCCCTCCTCTGAACCCTCTCCAGCTCTGCTCTGTCTGCCTTGTTCACAGGAGCCCAGAACTGTACACAGTCCTCCATGTGTGGTCTGACTAGTGATGTGTAAAGTGGCAGGACTATGTTCTCATCACCGCCATCTATGCCCCTTTTGATGCAACCCATTATCTTATTGGCCTTGGCAGCAGCTGTCTGACACTGGTTTCTGCAGCTTAGTTTGCTGTTCACTAAAATTCCTAGGTCCTTTTCTATGTCAGAGTTACCCAATGTTTTACCATTTAGTATGTACTGGTGACTTGCATTATTCCTTCCCATATGCATAACCTTACATTTGTCAGTGTTAAACCTCATCTGCCACTATCTCTGCCCAAGCCTCCAGTCTATCCAGATCCATCTGTAGCAGTGTACTGTCCTCTTCTGTGTTAATTACTTTACACAGTTTAGTGTCATCTGCAAAAATTGATATTTTACTGTGCAAGCCTTCTACAAGATCATTAATAAAGGACAGGAGAATACAATCTATTGCTCCCTGTTATCAGACATTTCAGAGGAGAGGATGACTGTAGGACAGGAGAATACAATCTATTGCTCCCTGTTATCAGCCATTTCAGGGGAGAGGATGACTGTAGGACAGGAGAATACAATCTATTGCCCCCTGTTATCAGACATTTCGGGGAGAGGATGACTGTAGGACAGGAGAATACAATCTATTGCTCCCTGTTATCAGACATTTCAGAGGAGAGGATGACTGTAGGACAGGAGAATACAATCTATTGCCCTACAGACATTTCGGGGAGAGATGACTGTAGGACAGGGAGAATACAATCTATTGCCCCCTGTTATCAGACATTTCGGGGAGAGGATGACTGTAGGACAGGAGAATACAATCTATTGCTCCCTGTTATCAGACATTTCGGGGAGAGGATGACTGTAGGACAGGAGAATACAATCTATTGCCCCCTGTTATCAGACATTTCAGAGGAGAGGATGACTGTAGGACAGGAGAATACAATCTATTGCTCCCTGTTATCAGACACTTCAGGGGATGACTGTAGGACAGGAGAATACAATCTATTGCCCTGTTATCAGACATTTCGGGGAGAGGATGACTAGGACAGGAGAATACAATCAGATCAGACATTTCGGGGAGAGGATGACTGTAGGACAGGAGAATACAATCTATTATATCTGTTATTGGCTATTTCAGTCTGCTCTTTACATAGGATCTATGTGTCTTTGTATTGGAGGATAAGCATTGGCATGTCATGTGACCTACATGTTGGGGGAGTCACATATTTGAGTCCTCGCCGCTCACAGACCTGAAGGGTTTGTTTTTCATCGATGTGACCCCCTCCCCCCCCTCCCTACATTAGGCATATTGCTGAAATGAATGGGTCTCATTGTCATCTGCATTTTCTGGTCACAGACGTCAGTGCGGGGGCTCAGAGGTGTCACGTCACTTCTAGAGGTTGTGAAAATTGTATGTCTCATCATCCGCCACCCCAGCTTCCATCTTGTCGTATGCCGTAGTGAGGTCCCGGATGCCTCATCAGAAAACGACCTGTTTGTATGTGATTTGTTCTTGATTTTCCTTGTCCTATATTTAAAATAATCCGTAAGCCCTGCAGTTTCCGCTCTGGCCACTAGACTTCCTGTCCTGTCTGAAGACCGTGGAGAGGAGTCTTCTGGGCATGCTCTGTACCTTGTGCAGGAAGGGGGAGTAGATAAGCTGTGCCATCACTTACTGTGAATTGTTGGACCTGTGATAGCTGCAAAGAGGTGATATCATTCATTGTAATCCTGTCTGTGATGATGAGATGACTGCTGGGTGTACAGACCAGGAAGTTGTGAAAAGCACAAAAACTGCAGGATTTTAGGATGTTGTGACGTGAAAAATAGACTAAAAAAGTGACATAAACAATTTTCTGATGGCAGTGTCCCTTTAAGGGGCCGTGTGCCAGCCAAATACAGAGGTCTACTGAGGGTCTGACCCTGAGGCCACAGACAATCGGCAACAACTGGTGCGGGGGAGATAATGGAGTCTGTGTGCGAGAGGGCCGGACCCCTGTAATGTGACCCTACATCCCCCCCTCCAGTATCACCCGCCCCATAATTACCTCATATATAATGGCATGTACCACTCCTGTCTGTTACATGGGGGTGCTGGTTATATAAAGCATTTACTGGTTATATGGGGAGTGTACTGGTTGAGTTGTGTGCTGTTTATATGAGGCATGTGCTGGTTATATGGGGGGGGGGTACTGGTGATATAAGGAATGTGCTGGTTATATATGGGGGGGGGTACTGGTGATATAAGGAATGTGCTGGTATATGGGGGTGGTACTGGTGATATAAGGAATGTGCTTGTTATATGGGGGGTGTACTGGTGATATAAGGAATGGTTTGCCTAGGTTTAATAATGGGGGGGTGTACTGGTGATATAAGGAATGTGCTGGTTATATGGGGGGTGTACTGGTGATATAAAGGAATGTGCTGGTTATATGGGGGGGGCTGTACTGGTGATATAAGGAATGTGCTGGTTATATGGGGGGTGTACTGGTGTATAAGGAATGTGCTGGTTATATGGGGGGTGTACTGGTGATATAAGGAATGTGCTGGTTATATGGGGGGTGTACTGGTGATATAAGGAATGTGCTGGTTATATGGGGGGTGTACTGGTGAATATAAGGAATGTGCTGGTTATATGGGGGGTGTACTGTGATATAAGGAATGTGCTGGTTATATGGGGGTGTACTGGTGATATAAGGAAATGTGCTGGTTATATGGGGGGTGTCTGGGATATAAGGAATGTGCTGGTTTATATGGGGGTGTACTGGTGATATAAGGAATGTGCTGGTTATATGGGGGTGTACTGGTATATACTAGGAATGTGCTGGTCTTATGGGGGTGTACTGTTATATAAAGGCATGTGCTGGTTTTATGGGGGGTGTACTGGTTATACAAAGTATTTCCTGGTATGTGGGGGGTGTGCTGTTTATGAGGGGGAGGGGTTACTGGTTATATAAGGTGTCTGCTGGGTATAAAGGAGGATGTGCTTGTTATATCTGGGTGTGTGCTGTTTATTTGGGGGGGTACTGGTTATATAAAGCATTTACTGGTTTTTATAGGGGTGGGGGTGCTGTTTATACAGGGAGCTCCCCGAATCAGTAGCCCTCCTCCACCACCGATAGTATGACAAGATGAACGAGCAGGTAGGATGCTGAGAGTTATCCCTGTTCCGGTCGGATTCTGGTGGCGGTTACCGCTCGCAGCTCTTCAGCAGTGACGCTGCGGGTCGGGTTTGTGATGTTCTCCTCGAGTTCCTCCCGGGGACGTGGATTGTTAGTGGACATTTTCTGGTTTAAATTTCCCCACAGATAAAAATCGCGTGTAGACAAGTCTGGGGACCGTGGCGGCCATCGCCCCTTCTCCGTAAACAGTTCATGACCCCGTCCGGTGAGGTGCAGCGTGTCGCCCCATCTTGTTGGAGAAAGCAGGACACTTTCTTCTGTAGCGTCACTGGACATAATCCGACCGAGGCAGACACCTGAACGGGGAGCACATTCTGCATCTTCTGTGACTTGTGGTTCATCTTATACGATCGCTGCAGGAGGGCCGCCCTGTAGAAGGTGTGTACTGGTTATGTGGTGAGGGGGGTTTATATATTTCCTATCCATCGTCCTCCTCTGTAGTGATGCAGATCTATGGGACGCTGCTGCTGCTTCTTCCATCTCATTACTGCTGAGCGGTGACCATTAAGAAGATGAAAGCAGCAGAGGAAATGTCATTACACTAACAGCAGCCCCTCCCCCACCCGCGGGTCACGCTCATCTATAGGGGGAGCACATCCCCTTATACACCCCCATCCCCCCCTCGCCCTGTAGGAGATGCTGACTGTATCCCTGAGGTCCCAATATACCGGCTCAAGGGTCCTGCACAAACCCCCAGTGTGAACGGAGCCCGGGCCCACGTGCATTCACGTATGTATTACATTAAAGGGGTTGTCACTTCAGTAAATGGCATTGATGTAGTTAATACCAGGCACTTACTAATGTATTGTGATTCTCCATATTGTTTCCTTTGCTGGCTGGATTCATTTTTCCATCACAGTATACACTGCTCGTTTCCATGGTTACAACCACCCTACAATCCATCAATGGTGGTCCACTACTGCTGGATTACAGGGTCGTCGTAACCATGGAAACAAGCAGTGTATATTGTGATGGAAAAATGAAAATCCAGCCAGAAAATAAAGCAAAATGGGGAATCACAATACATTAGTAAGAGCCTTGTATTAACTGCATCCACATGAGAACTGACACAACCCCTTTAATCTTCACACCCCGGGATCAGTCCCAGTCGCAGCTGTCCCCTTCTCCACCTAGATGAAGCTCCTCACAGAGGATGTGACCCCCGGGACCCCCTCCTCTAATGGAAAGAGGAAATGCATGATGTCAATCCCAGGGAAAGGATGCAGAATTAACCCTTACAGCGCCTGGGGGGGGGGGGGTCTGGAAACAGCTGTTCTGCTGGAATCTCTGGACGGTCCCACCCTGTGTCCTGACCGCTCAGCTGCTGCAGAACAGGGGCTCGGAGGAGGCTGCAGCGCCGCTCCTAACCATCAGTCTGCCGTCTCCTGTTTGTGTGTGAACCTCTGGTGCTCTTACCCATCAGCCCGCCGTACTGGCACCTCCCGTCTGTGACCTCTGGTGCTCTTACCCATCAGCCTGCCGTACTGGCACCTCCCGTCTGTGGACCTCTGGTGCTCTTACCCATCAGCCCGCCGTACTGGCTCCTCCCGTCTGTGGACCTCTGGTGCTCTTACCCATCTGTCTGCCATACTGGCACCTCCCGTCTGTGGACCTCTGGTGCTCTTACCCATCTGTCTGCAGTACTCCCGTCTGTGGACCTCTGGTGCTCTTACCCAGTCTATCTGCAGTACTTGGCGCCTCCCATCTGTGGACCTTCTGGTGCTGCCTTACCATCTGTCTGCAGTACTGGCGCTCCCGTCTGTGGACCTCTGGTGCCCTTACCCATCTGTCTGCAGTACTGGCGCCTCCCGTCTGTGGACCTCTGGTGCTCTTACCCATCAGTCTGCTGCTCTTTCTCACTGTAGTCACAAAAAATCTCAGAATTTAAGGTTTAGAAAACTTTATTAAAAATCAACATTTGGGCTCCGCTGATCACTTGGGCTCAGCCCCTACAACTTCCCTTCTTCTCCACAGGAACCGCGGACTTCCAGAAGACCCCAGGGAGCAGACTCCCCTATCTCTAGCCGGCGGGGGAGGGGGAGCCTGCTACGTCTCTATCCTGTGTCCAACTTAGGAATTGTTCAGTGCAAAATTAAAGATTGTAGATGGCGGCGCCCAAACCGCGCTCCTGGCGGATATTCATTGTAAGGGTCACGTGCAACACAAAGTACCAACAGCTACAGGGTGCAATTCACAAGTGCAATTCTCACAGCAACCACATGGTGTCACTGTCCAGAGCAATACCCCAGCACACCTGCAGGGGGCGGCAGACATCACTCCTCCACTGCCCAGGGGGGAAGGGCCTGATCCCATGTTAGCACCACAAAATAAAAGACTAAATAAAAGTGTCCAAAACCAAGATGCGGCAGAGGGCGAGAGCTCACACCCATTCCTGCAGGGAACGCTTGCAGTATCGGAGAGATTTTGGGGCCCCCCTCCTGTGCATCTGAACAATGATGTAGATCAATCCCAAGATGCATAGCAGCAGTAGTAGTGGCACAATCACCATGGCAACACTGACCTCCCGGCTGTACTCATCAATATGGACAACCACATCCACATCGCGGCCAGCGTCCTCCCTGCTGACGCTCTCCTCGTCTGTGTCCTGCTCTTCGGGCTCAGCGTCAGGGTTAAATGGCGGCTGCTCTACATCTGGCCACCGGGGGGCAGCGTCTGGCTCTCTGAACACCTCTTCCTGGCAGCCCATGAAGTCCCTAAGTATGGACTTGGGGTACCCGGGCTCCGTCTTCAGCCGCTGGTTGTCAAACTTCCAGTACTTGGCTCCACGGTAGAAGTAAGTGTACGCTGCCGCGACAAGAGATCAGGATCACATGACCGGGCAAGAACAAGGCAAGAACCCCTCCCCCGCAGAGTCATCACTACCGTAAATACATCTAGTATTTCAGGTTGGGGAGAGGATGACTGTAGGACAGGAGAATACAATCTATTGCCCCCTGTTATCAGACATTTCAGGGGAGAGGATGACTGTAGGACAGGAGAATACAATCTATTGCTCCCTGTTATCAGACATTTCAGGGGAGAGGATGACTGTAGGACAGGAGAATACAATCTATTGCTCCCTGTTATCAGACATTTCAGGGGAGAGGATGACTGTAGGACAGGAGAATACAATCTATTGCTCCTGTTTCAGACATTTCAGGGGAGAGGATGACTGTAGGACAGGAGAATACATCTATTGCTCCCTGTTATCAGACATTTCAGGGGAGAGGATGACTGTAGGACAGGAGAATACAATCTATTGCTCCTGTTATCAGCCACTTCAGGGGAGAGGATGACTGTAGGACAGGAGAATACATCTATTGCTCCCTGTTATCAGACATTTCAGGGGAGAGGATGATGTAGGACAGGAGAATACAATCTTTGCTCCTGTTATCAGCCATTTCAGGGATGAGGATGACTGTAGGACAGGAGAATACAATCTATTGCTCCCTGTTATCAGACATTTCAGGGGAGAGGATGACTGTAGGACAGGAGAATACAATCTATTGCTCCCTGTTATCAGACATTTCAGAGGAGAGGATGACTGTAGGACAGGAGAATACAATCTATTGCTCCCTGTTATCAGACATTTCAGAGGAGGATGACTGTAGGACAGGAGAATACAATCTATTGCTCCCTGTTATCAGACATTTCACCCCGGGGAGAGGCTGTGCTCTTCAGTGGATAACTGACCCTTTCCCTCTGTGGACAGGACTCCCGTGATGTCATACTCACATGTATCTGAGCTGAGGAAGGCGCCTTTTGGGGTGTCTGGGATCCCGGCCCAGACCTTTATGGATTTGGGGTAACCGGTGTCCACAGAGCGAGTCTCCTCATTGAAACGCCAATAACTAGAGAAGAGTGGAGAGATTATGGGGGAGAGAGGCAGGGGCGGAGTTAGCCATGAGTGGGCGTGCAGGAGGCGGGGTTAATATATTTTATGGAGATGCTGACTGACATGGCTAATCCCTCTTATGAGGAGGGGGTCACACACTTACGGCCGCACAGTTTTTTCCTGCTGGCTCCTGAGTGACCGGGAGGGGGGCTTCCTCTCCGCTATTCTTATCTATTTCCTGTTTTCTAATGTCTTCACGCCCCGCCACTCTGTATGGGGACATCCTCAGGAGCCGCACCCCCATATTAACAGACTGTTCTCCCTTGTTTCTGTACTGGGCCCAGCAATGGTTTGGAACCCCCATATCCCCATTCTTGTGTGGGGGAGGGGGTGACCTCCGTCTTACCTGTCTCCCCGGAAGAAGTAGGTGTGTCCTGTGGGCTCCCACCATACAGCCGTATCAATCCTGTCGTAGGGGATGCCGTACCCCAAGTTGCTCAGCGGCTGCGGATACCCCGGCTCTAGATTGGCCTCGCGGAAGAGCCAGTATTTATCCCCTGCCAATCAACAGACGTTTATAATCACATGGCCACACCCCCAAGGAAGTGACTCCGCCTCCTACACCCCCCACACTCACCTTTAAAAAGACAAACTTCCCATCATGCCTTTCGTATACAGCACTTATGTTAGCCGGAAGTCCCCTCCAGAAATGGCCGATCGGCATGGGGTAGTTATCCAAGACCCGGTTATGGCGCACTCTCCAGAACCAGGCGCCCTGTACAAGAACACAGCACCATCAGCGGACCGCGGGGGAGGGGCCGTCATGTATGGTGGAACTGAGAATTCTGGGGTTGACAGTGATGTCAACACTAAGTGGGAGGGGAGGGTGATGTCAGCACTGAGTGGGAGGGGAGGGTGATGTCAGCACTGATGGGAGGGGAGGGTGATGTCAGCACTGAGTGGGAGGAGAGGGTGATGTCAGCACTGAGTGGAGGAGAGGGTGATGTCAGCACTGATGGGGAGGGAGGGTGATGTCAGCACTGAGTGGGAGGGGAGGGTGATGTCAGCACTGAGTGGGAGGGAGGGTGATGTCAGCACTGAGTGGGAGGGGAGGGTGATTGTCAAGCACTTGAGTGGGGGAGGGTGTTGTCAACTAAGTGGAGGGGAGGTGATGTCAGCACTAAGTGGGAGGGGAGGGTGATGTCAGCACTAAGTGGGAGGGGGAGAGAGTGGATGGTTCAAGCACTGAGTGGGGGAGAGGTGATGTCGCACTGAAGTGGCGAGGGAGGGGTGATGCTCAGCACTAAGTGCGGAGGGCGGATGGGTGATGTCAGCAACTCCAGTGAGAGGGGAGGGTGATGTCACGAGTGGGGGGGCGAGGGTGATGTCAAACACTGAGATTGGCGAGGGGAGGGTGATGTCAGCACTAAGTGGGAGGGAGGGTGATCGTCAGCACTGAGTGGGGGGGGGGAGGGTGATGTCATAGTGATGTCAGCACTGAGTGGGGGGAGGGTGATGTCATAGTGATGCCAGCACTGAGTGGGGGGAGGGTGATGTCATAGTGATGTCAGCACTGAGTGAGAAGAGGGTGATGTCATAGTGATGTCAGCACTGAGTGGGGGAGGATGAGGTCAGAGATGTCAGCACTGAGTGGGGGAGGATGAGGTCAGAGATGTCAGCACTGAGTGGGGGAGGGGGATGTCAGCACTGAGTGGGGGAGGGGGGATGTCAAGCACTGAGTGGGGGAGGGGGATGTCAGCACTGAGTGGGGGAGGGCGAGATGTCAGCACTGAGTGGGGGAGGGGGATGTCAGCACTGAGTGGGGGAGGGGGATGTCAGCACTGAGTGGGGGAGGGGATGTCACAAGTGGGAGGATGTCAGCACTGAGTGGGGGAGGGGGATGTCACAGTGATGTCAGCACTGAGTGGGGGAGGGGGATGTCACAGTGATGTCAGCACTGAGTGGGGGAGGGGAGCAGTACTAGATCTCAGGACCTCCTTACCTTGAAGACAAACATCTCTCCTCGCAGGACAGTCACCGCATCAAAGTTGCCCTCGCAGATATTAGGTCCATATTGGTCAGGACCAGAGGGGTGCCTAGGAGGGGCATTTCCAGGCCGATCTGGTTTGCCCCCCGGTGGTGGCTTTGGAGGTCTCCTGTCAGGTTGGCCTGCAGTGGGAACAGGAGACGGGGTGCTCGGTGCCTCATTGCTCGGGCTCCCTGCACAGATAAGAGACACGGCTGCTCAGCGGCCCCGGGGGAGGTGATGGGGAAGGAGCCTGGAGGATCATGGGAAAGGGCAACAGGGTGAGTGAGGGGAGGAGGGGATCCGACATAGGGGCAATAATGGGGGGTGAGGGAATTGTGGTGCTGGCAGAGTGGGGGTCCTCACCGTACAGCTGCTGGATTCCTCGCCGGTCGTCCTCGGGCAGCTGGAAGTTTTCCGTGTCCATCCACTGGTAGAACGGCGCCATGATGGCGGTGGGGTTATTAGAGTGCTCCAGCCCCAGGGAGTGTCCAAGCTCATGGACCGCCACCAGGAAGAGGTGATTCCCTGAGAAGGCGACAGCGGCGGTTACCCCTCAGACACCCCAGACTGAGGTTACCCCCAGAACCCCTCTGACCCCCCCCCTCACCTGACAGGTCGCTGTTGTCCACTGTCCAAGGTTCTTCTAGGTCAAAATGAGCGTCTCCGCCCATGCCCGGTCCGGGAAAGTAGGCGTGCGCCAGAAAGCCGCCGGGACCATCGAAGGGCGAGCTGTCACCATGGAAACCAGAGGCGAAGAGGATGAGGATGTCGGGGGTAGTGGCCTGGCGTTGCCGTAGGCTCTCGTATGGGATCTCAGAGAAGGTCAACGGCGTCACACCCGACCACGTGGCAAAGGCTTTACGGATGGCGTCCAGCGAGTTATAGGCGCCGAGCCGCGGAGAGTGATTCTGTACACTGCGGGGAGAGCGTGACCTCAGAGGAGGGGACACACAGGCAACGCCCCGCCATATACACACATGTATACCTCCTGTGACAGCAGCCTGGGGCCCTGGTGATAGTCTGGGGCCCGGCGCTCACCTGTATGTCAGCTGCAGCTGGTTCCACTTGCGTCCGGTGTGTGCGTAACGTCTCCTCCGCAGGCTGGACTTCATTCTGCTGCCAAACTGGTCGGGGACCCCACAGCGCGGCTTCTGCATCCACCTGTCCGGGGGCCACAGTCATTATATACATTGGGGGGGGGGGGCACAGTCATATACATGGTGTATGGTACCCGTCCCCAACCCCGTGATGGCGCCTCTTTGTGGCGGTACAATACATCCCATTTGCACTGCCCTGTTCATGACATGCCCCACTGTGGCCCCCACAGCTACGTGTCCCTTACTCTCTAGTGGTCTGGTCCAGCTCCCCCGTCACTGGAATTCCGTAGAATTGCTGCATTTCAGAGATGGCGGAGGAGAAGATCTGAGCGGAGCGCAGTGTGGACATCTGACGGTTGGCCGGGGGCAGGTAGCCATAGAGCCGCAGCCAGGCCTGGAGGAAGAAGACACGAGTCAGGCGGTACCAGGAGCTCCCGAAACCCGCCCTGCTCCATCCTCCTCCCTGTACAGTGGAACATCAACCCGCAGGCTGCTCCCCCAGCCCATCTGCACCCCGCCTGCAGATCTCACTGGGACTGGAGAGATTAGATCTGGGTGTAACCGGCGGCAGGAAGAGGAGCCCACAGCATCCAAGGGCCCCTACAGCCATGTAATGTGGGCCCCCTTTAGTCATGTGACTGAACTGTGACCCCTCTTCCCCCCCAAACCCCGCAGAGATGATTAAGAGTTTTCAGCCCTGTAAAACTGCTGATGACTGATCCTGACCTAACGCTGAGCCCTGTAAACAAACTGCTGATGACGGATCCTGGCCTAACACTGATATCAGCCCTGTAAACAAACTGCTGATGACGGATCCTGGCCTAACACTGATATCAGCCCTGTAAACAAACTGCTGATGACTGATCCTGGCCTAACACTGATATCAGCCCTGTAAACAAACTGTTGATGAGGGATCCTGACAGATAAGTAACAGTTTCACACCCACATTAATACTTGTGTTCTTCCAGCTCACACACAATGGAGGGACGCCTGTGGACCCCACTACACTGGGGGCTTCCTCTTGATGTTTGACATTAGTGTGACAGAGACAGAGGTGTCTGACTGCTGGTGACGGATCCTGTTCCTGCACCGGACACTGGGCGGCCTCTAGAGGCGGGGGGCCTGGCGCTACCTCCCCCGGGTCACCGGAGGGTGAGGGGCTGCGCTGCCCCCATCAATAAGAAGCTTATAGCAGTCGGTACCTCAGCCCGAGACTCGTCCTCGCCGCCGCCGCCGGCCGTGCCTCTGTGACAGTAGAGGAGGATGAGGCTCCATCCCAGCAGCAGCCCCGGGGCCAGGCCAGCTCTCCCCCCGCCGCCCGCCATGTCCTTCTCCGCTTTGTGTTGCTCTGTGTCGGGCGGATGTCGTGACGTTCCAGCTCTCAGGGCCTCGATCCCCCCGGACAGCCGGCCTCCTCCATTGGAGCGCCCCGAGCAGCACCTCCGGCTCACAGCGCGCCCCGGGGCCTGCACCGAGCCCCGCCCACAGCCACACCCACAAAGCTACACCCTGCTCCGGCCCAGAGCCACGCCCTTCACTAGAGCGGACGCCGGAAGCGTGACGCTTCCGCCACCTAGCGGTGAGCCCGGGCGCCGCCTTTCCCGCAGCGCTGCGGCAGTCACCCTATGGCATTTCCAGACAGGGAGAAGGCTGAAAGCGCCTTCCACTGTTTTCAATGGTAGGCAACACCGCAGTTCTTGTGGCTTAAGGTTTTCAAGACCATATTCTTGGCGTGATTACAGCATGGACCCACGCAAAGCTGCAGCTGGCATTCAGTGGAGCTAACGCTAGAGCAGGCATCCCCAAACTGCGGCCCTCCAGCTGTTGTAAAACTACAACTCCCACCATGCCCTGCTGTAGGCTGATAGCTGTAGGCCGTCTGGGCATGCTGGGAGTTGTAGTTTTGCAACATCTGGAGGGCCGCAGTTTGGGGATGCCTGCGCTAGAGCGTCGCCGCATGGAAAGCCACAGCTTGACCCACAACGTAGCTGGAGCGTGTAAACTTATTCCGAGGATGGCTGCAGCTCCAGCTGTTTCTGGATCATGTCCCAGTAATCGCCCAATTCATTCACTGCGCTTTTCTGATTTGTCTGTTAAAAATGCTGCCTGTCCGTGATTTTGGGATAAGTTGTCCAGAAAAAGGGAAAATTCTGGTTGATAGCCCTGTCCCAGGTGAGACACTGTGAGGAACCCTCAGCTGTGGAAAATATCAATTTAGGAGCCTTGTATGTAAAGCTCCAGTCACTGATTGCAAGCAGAAAATGGTGACAGGAAGTTTATGAAAGAATTGCAGCTGCATTTACAGGATTTTGTACCAATTTGCAGTTTTTCCACATTTTAAGGTTTTTTTTCTGGACTGTTGCTGTCTTGAGGACAAGTCATTGATACCAGATCAGAGGGGGTCCAACCCCTTTCCCCCATAGAGGCTGCGGTGTTCAGTCCTATGCACGTGAATGGGGCTGAGCTGCAATACCAAGCACAACCATTATCCTATGGGTAGCGCTGTGCAGACGGGCTCACAGGAAATTTTTTTTTTTGTTTTTTTAAATTAAACTAATTTTAAGATTTTTTTAAATATGAAAACAAGTACATGAAGATACAAACAAAAACGGAGCCGAACCGCTCCGAACCCCCAGCCAATAACCGGGTGATCCTGCCGGACCTCCTCCTCTCGGTTCTTGTGGTTGTGTATGCCTATTACCTCCAATGCACAAGACCAGAAGCTGCCGGCCTAATCCTCCATGGAGGCTGCGGCTCCTCACGTTATCAATGACCTCGGTCCTTTCGGGAGGTATCCTGTGAGCAATAATAGAAGGCCAGAAAACCCCTTTAAGCAGTGGGATTGTGTCGCCTCATCCTAGTGATTACCACCAATGTCCGGTGCAGGACCCGCAGCCCCCCTCCATTCAGTTCTATGGGAGCTCTAGAGATAGCAGTCCCATAGAAGTCAATGGAGCGTGCACTTTTCTTCACTTTAGGGGATCCTGCACCTGACACTGGTGGCTTATTGTAGTAAAATGCCACTAATGTCTGAGGTGAGAGCCCCTTAAACGGGAGGAGATTAATATGTATATAGCGCCCTCTGGTGTACCCCATTAAGTGCCTGCCACTTCCTGCAGCGCGCATCTGATTAAGACCTCATGCACACTGCAGTATCCACAAAATACAGACACCAATGTACACAGAGGCTTCATTACCTTCAGAGCTGTCATTCTATTAACCAGGAGGCTCAGGATGAGCATTGGAGGCTGCACAGAATTCAATAACCAGTCAGGGGCTGCAGCTCATGACTTTAATGTGTAACTACAGAATCCATACATACAAGTGAGAACTGAAAGCTACAAAATACAACACGACCAATACATTTACAAAACATCCAAAACTCTACAAAACGCCTGTATTGGTCCAGGAACGGGGGGGCTCTGTACAAACTGTCGCCCGGCTGCCGGAAGGGGGGGAGCGCACAACCCAAACCCCAAGTCTCAGAAAAGCGTCCAGCTCGGCACAAGTGCTCCTGCCCCCGCGCTCAGTTCATCTGCAGCCAAACGACAGGATGGAAGTGGCTCAGGGCCGGCGGCAGCCATATTTACACCAAATAAAAAGCTCCAATATTCACAACCTCCTGTGTTTGGCCAAAAAAAAAGGAAAAACAAAACTCAACGTCCCCCAGCCATTGGCTGCGACTCGTGACCGGGAGGCGGCAACGGTCGGGCGGAAACGAGGATTCTTCACATTGCAGACTTGTCCAGTTCAGAGAGGACACAGGGGCAACCTAGCTGGCACCGGTGCCCTCCATCACCTGCTGAGCCTGCTTCTGCCCCATGCAGCACTGCGCCACCGACTGGAACAACCTGCAGACAAGAGGAGAGGAGTGAGGACTGACAGACCCGAGACCACCGAACACCGGTGAGGCACACAGACGTGCTCGTCCACCGGGGGCACTTACTTCTCAATCTCTGGCGCACAGTGCACAAAGTCGTGGTTCCAGAACTTGAAGGCCGGGTTCTTAATCAGCTCGATGAAGGTGATGAGGAGCCCCCAGGGGTGAGGTCTGTTCACAATCAGCCGCTCCAGAAGGACCCTACAAATTACAAGGGTAGGTAAGTGGCCACTCCCAGTCCTGGGCAAGCACTGACCAGACTCCTCCCACAGGCGGGTGCTCACCGGGTGATCTGCTCCTGTATGGCCTCAGTGTTGGCCTCAGCGAAGAGGTACAGCATGGTGCAGCTGAAGTAGTGCGTGTGGCTGTTGGGGTAGCGCAGCTGGTTGGCGATGGCATTCAGGAAGAGGTAGCGACCTGCGGGGAAGAGAGGCGTTTAGTGTCCAGCACGGGGGAGGGGTGGGTGAGCAGAGCGAGCGCAGCTGGCAGGGGCCCACCTTCAGTGTCCAGGTCCACAGCCAGGTTCTGGAAGATGTCCATGTGGGCTGAGTGAGTGATGGTGCTCATGGAGGGCGTGCTGCCCTTGTTGTGGATGTGTGCAATCGCCTGCGTCCCCACGTACAGGACCAGCGCGTTGATCAGCTGGATGCTGTAGCGGTTTCCAGGCTCGTTAGAGACCTGCAGTGGAAGGAAAGGGGTTAACACCAACCTCACCCTCCTTATTACACCCAAACCAGCAGAAAGGAACAGACCTGGAGGTTGCTGCGGAGCTCGGAGAGGAAGGTGACCGGAGACCGCGTCTTCAGATACGAGTCCAAGTCCTTCTTGAACTGCGGGGGCATCACTCCAGTGAAGTTAGTGAGGATCCGGGGGGCAATGTTAATCTCACTCAGCATGTCAACCTGCAAGAGGAAAACCGCCATTATCCAGCGCCTGCTCTGCCCTCCCTATGAGGGGGATGATACCGTTATCAGCGCCTGCTCTGCCCTCCCTATGCGGGGGATGCTACCGTTATCCAGCGCCTGCTCTGCCCTCCCTATGAGGGGGATGCTACCGTTATCGTGCCTGCTCTGCCTCCCTATGAGGGGATGCTCGTTATCCAGCGCCTGCTCTGCCCTCCCTATGAGGGGGATGCTACCGTTATCCAGCGCCTGCTCTGCCCTCCCTATGAGGGGGATGATGCCGTATCCAGCGCCTGCTCTGGCCCTCCCTATGCAGGGGGATGCTACCGTTATCCAGCGCCTGCTCTGCCCGCCTCCCTATGAGGGGGATGATGCCGTTATCCAGCGCCTGCTCTGCCCTCCTATGAGGGGGATGCTACCGTTATCCAGCGCCTGCTGCTCTGCCCTCCCTATGCAGGGGATGCTATGAGGGGGATGATGCCGTTATCCAGCGCCTGCTCTGCCCTCCCTATGCGGGGGATGCTACCGTTATCCAGCGCCTGCTCTGCCCTTCCTATGAGGGGGATGATACCGTTCTCAGGCCTGCTCTGCCATCCCTATGAGGGGGATGATGCTGTTATCCATCAGCGCCTGCTCTGCCCTCCTATGCGGGGGATGCTACCGTTATCTCAGCGCCTGCTCTGCCCTCCCTATGCGGGGGATGCTACCGTTATCCAGCGCCTGCTCTGCCCTCCCTATGAGGGGGATGCTACCGTTATCCAGCGCCTGCTGCTCCGCCTCCCTATGCGGGGGATGCTACCGTTATCCAGCGCCTGCTCTGCCCTCCCTATGCGGGGGATGCTACCGTTATCCAGCGCCTGCTCTGCCCTCCCTATGCGGGGGATGATGCCGTTATCCAGCGCCTGCTCTGCCCTCCCTATGAGGGGGATGATGCCGTTATCCAGCGCCTGCTCTGCCTCCCTATGCGGGGGATGCTACCGTTATCCAGCGCCTGCCTGCTCTGCCCTCCCTATGAGGGGGATGATACCGTTATCCAGCGCCTGCTCTGCCCTCCCTATGAGGGGGATGATACCGTTATCCAGCGCCTGCTCTGCCCTCCCTATGAGGGGGATGCTACCGTTATCCAGCGCCTGCTCTGCCTCTGCCCTCCCTATGAGGGGGATGATACCGTTATCCAGCGCCTGCTCTGCCCTCCCTATGCGGGGATGCTACCGTTATCAGCAGCGCCTGCTCTGCCCTCCCTATGCGGGGGATGATACCGTTATCCAGCGCACCTGCTCTGCCCTCCCTATGCGGGGGATGCTACCGTTATCAGCGCCTGCTCTACCCTCCCTATGAGGGGGATGATACCGTTATCCAGCACGCCTGCTCTGCCCTCCCTATGAGGGGGATGCTACCGTTATCAGCGCCTGCTCTGCCCTCCCTATGCGGGGGATGCTACCGTTATCCAGCGCCTGCTCTGCCCTCCCTATGAGGGGGATGCTACCGTTCTCATTGCCTGCTGCCCTCCCTATGCGGGGGATGATACCGTTATCCAGCGCCTGCTCTGCCCCTCCCTATGAGGGGATGATACAGTTATCCAGCGCCTGCTCTGCCCTCCCTATGCAGGGGATGATACCTAGTTATCCAGCGCCTGCTCTGCCCTCCCTATGAGGGGAATGATGCTACCGTTATCCAGCGCCTGCTCTGCCCTCCCTATGAGGGGATGACCGTTATACCGTTATCCAGCGCCTGCTCTGCCATCACTAAGCGGGGGATGTAGCCGGCTGCTACACTACAGGCTGCTCACAGGTGCAGCAGACTGATCAGGGCAGCGGCTGTTCTGTAGCACCACAGCGTAACCACCGCCCACAGTCAGGGCACTGGGTTAAATATGGTGCACGGCTGCAGATGACGGCTCAGTGCTGGTACCTTAAGGTTGGGCGTAAAGGGATCTGGAAGCCTCATGTTGCGGGGGAAGGCACTCAGGATCAGGTTCCTCAGTTGGATGCAGTTGGGTGGGATGACGTCACAGAAGCCGTAGTGATAATCGCAGAGGAACTCGGGGAAGTCATGCAAAAGCACCAGCAGCACCCGCAGAGTGCCCTAAAATCAACAGGAATCCACATGTGAGCCCTCGATCACCCGCTCTCTAGACACAGGGGCACAGACACCGCACACTTACCTTGTACAGAATCTGCATAGGTTTGGTGAGCTCCACATTTCGGAGGAATGGCGCCAGATACTTGAAGAGGTCGATCAGCAGCTGGGCGTACATAGGCCACCCCTGTAGACAAAGGAAATTTAGGCGGGCAATGGCAGCAGGGTTACCTCACAGGTCAGTTATAGAGACCGCACCAACCTTCTGCTGCGGCGTGTGCGCCAACATTCGTGCAATGAAGATCCGATGGGAAATCAGCTCCAGCCAGGCGTAGACAAAGCCCGCAGCTTTAGTCGGCCGCAGGATGTGGAAGGTATTGCTGCAAACAAGCAGGAAGAGGTCAGGCCGAGTGGGAAGGTTGGGGAGTTCATACTGCCACAGATGGTCCGGAGCCGGAGACTTACCAGAAAGCGGTGAGAGTCTGGAAGTTGATGGTCTCAAGGACATGTTCCGGAGCGTTCAGCTCGAGCAACAACATAATGAAGATCCGATGGTATGGCAGCTGCTGGAACTCACTCTGCCTCACCTCGTGGTCCTGGAGCAGGACCCCAACAACAATCCCCAAGACCTGCAGAAGGCAGCAGAGAGTCAGCGGGCCCTGATCCCCGGCACAGCGGCTGAACTCACAGAGCGCACACTCACCTTATTGAGAAGGTTAATCTTGGTCACCGTGTTGGTGGCCTCTCCAGAATGCTTGACCAGCAGAGCGATGAGTCTGACAAAGGCATCCAGGTTATGGTAGCACTTGGCGCGGATCATGGTGGGGTTGGCGGCAGGGTTATGCTGCTGTTCCGCCTGTGCTCTGTAGCTGATCTCCACACACATCTCCGTGCACAGCCGGAAGAAGCGAGTGATCAGGTCGTCGGTCTTCAGGATCCCTTGCTGATGCATCTGACAGGACAGAATGAGATCAGGGACGCCTTCACCACAATTCCTGCCCAGAACATTTGGTCACACACTCACCTGCCCAACAAACGCAGAGAAGGCCTTGGTACTGTCCCGCCCGGCAGCTGCGGAGTGGTACAGGTTCACCCACTCTCTCAGCAGATACTCGGCCTTCTCCCGCAGGCCTGGAGGATCATCGTACTCCGACGCTTGGGAGATGCCAGAATGCATCATGAAGTTAGGCCCACCCTGAGCCCGCTCAATCATCGCCTCAAAATTAGAGCGCAAAACATCCATCAGCTGGGGGAGCCTGAGAAAGGGGGGCAGAGAGGTAAATACCTGGAGAAGAGCAGCACAAGATGCTGTGGAGCCCCTCATACACACACTGCACACAGGAGCGCAGGTATGACCAAGGAGCACGCTTCCTGTAGCACCACAGCGTAACCTCCACCCTACACAGGACACAGGTTTAAATATGGTGCAGAGCGGACACCCCCTCACCTCCCCGTACTCACCCTTCAGGAGCATTGCCTCTGGAGTGGGCATTGATGCGCATCAGGGTTTCTATGGTGTGGAAGAACTCCGCCTCAGTCACGTGGCTGACACTGCGCTCATCCACCAGCAAGATCTTCACCAGCTGCATGGCGAAGGCCACGGCCATGTAATTCAGGACCATTCTCCATGGACTGCACAAAGACAACAATGTTAACACGAGAACTCGGACCTGGAGGGGCCAACACGAGAGCCACCCCGACCCTTACCTGAGCCAAATGGACGTCATACTGCTGCATGTTCACCAGATGGTTCCGGATCAGCAGCTCCACGGCCTCCACGTTGTACTTATATTCATCCCGGCATTCGATTAAACACCTGCCACACAAGACAGACGTGAACGATTGTTAGAACCCCTCCACCATGACACGTCCTGGGACCTGGCCTCTGCTTACCTAGTGATCTGCTTATTGCACCAAGGAGAGCCATAGGCCCGGCCATCCTGGAGAGCCTTCAGGACAAGGAGGTGACACTCCCGGTACCGGAGGAGGAGGTCAGCGTCTGCTCCACTCGTGGCGTCCAGGAGCCCCTCCACAGCCTGAGAACAGAGGACATGGATTTAGTGATCCACAGGGCAGCTAGAGGTATTGCTGAGGCTAAAAGGCTCCAGATCTCACCTTCTGCAGCAGGCCTAATGCAGCAATGGCATCTCTAGAGTTCCTAGCAAGGGCCACAGCCTCCAGTAAGCTGCGCAGAGCCTGGGCCTGGGGGTTCATAGCCAGAGTGGGAGGAATGGCGTGCAGATGTTGCTCCAATTCAGTTATGCACTTATCATAAATCTGAGCGACATCATCGGTGGCCCAGGCTTGTTGCTGTAAAGAAGATGGACATTTACCACCAAGTGAAAGACAGAACCCCCTACAGCGCAGGAAGCGGCCATTACCTTCATGGGCTGAGCCAAGAATCCCGTGGGCTGGGTCAGATCGTTGGTGGGCAGGAAGCCGGGAACGTTACGTGCAAACTCCTCATAAACAGCCAGCTGCTTGGGGTCCACACCGCCGACCTGTGAGGGAAGATGGGGACAATTATAGCAGAGATGGCGCTGGGAAGCCCACAGAGCGCAGCTACTGAGCCCAGTACAGGTGCCTCACCTTCAGTCGGATCTGTTCCGGCATGCGCTCCGCTTGATATGTCAGCACAACAGGGTCACAGTAGCGGCGGCCTTCCTGCCTGGCATGCTTCCTCAATTCAAACTCCTGTGCAACGAGACAGGAACACAAAGTCAGCCACTAAACCTGAGCGACACAGGAGCCATCGGCACTACCAGGCCTCAGCTCTGCGGCACCCGAGTCAGGAGGCGTCACTACATGTGCAGGAGTATGAGGCCACACAACCCAGTAACACAACGTACTGTGGCAAGTCGTTTGTCCATTTCCGGCCCGGCCTTCTCCACCGCCGTCTTCTGAATGAAGCAGCAGGCCAGTTCACAATTATCCTGAGCGAGCTGAGCCGCCGCCTGCTCCATCATCTCCCGCTGCTGAGGGGAGGCCGCCTGCAAAGACACCGCAAGTCATTAATAATGAAGGGCTGCAAAGCTCCAAAGAACATGTGCCATCCGCACAGACAGGTACCCGCATGGCTGTGGCAAAGCTGTTCTTCAGGTTGGTTGCGATGCTCATGAGCAGCGGCTCCCGGCAGGTAATCATGGCCATGCCTGCTGTCAGATTTCTCATCATGTGATGAGCCGCCACCCTCATCCGAGACTCCTCAGAATCCAACGCAAAATCCTTCCGCACGATCTGCTCACAAGTGGTCATTGCTATCTTGATGGATCGGTCCACCACAGGATGTACCAGCTCCTGCACGGCACGCTCTATCGCCTGGCGCACACACTGCTTGAGCTGCGGATGAGCCTGGAAGAGGGGAATCTGGGGACAAAAAAAGGAGTCATAGTGAGGAGGGTTAGGAGGGAGAAGAAGCCGGGGCCGTGGAGCAGTGCACCTACCGTGGGATTAAGTGTGATGTGAGGAGCAAGTCCTGCAAGAGAGTAGACATGGATATCATGGTAGCTGTACTGAGGCTGTGGGGGTGCAGTGGCTGTGCACGTGGCACTGGGTGGTGGTGCTGTGGCAGTTGCTGAAAGACAATATACAGGTCACGTACAATCCACACAGACAGACAGAGATGCAGCAGACAAGTCCTACCTGTGAAGACCGCATCAGACTCCTGCTTCTCCACCGAGGCCCAGAGCTTCCCGGCCGTGCGGATGGCATACTCATTGGCATTGGTGATGGGCGGCAGCTCCTCCGGCTGTTTAACATCCTTCTTAGGGGCAGAAAGCTGCTCATCCAAGGATTTAAGACGATCCTTGTCCTTCAGTAGGTTGCCAGGCTTCAAGTCATTGATGTCTATGGCCAGATTCTTACACAGAACTTCAATCTCAAACTTAAGATTCAGCTGAGGAGATGAAGTCGTTATTAGACAAGGCCCAAACCACAGCTCCAATGGCTGAAGCTGGAGGCTCTGGTGCAACTCACCTTCAAGTCATGTTCTTGATGAAGCTCTGCCAGTACATTCATTATAGCCATAGTCCAGGGATTCGGGGGGCGGAAAACCTGGAAGGAAAGAAAGGCGTGAGGAAAAGTACTAAATCCGACATGTGCAGTGTCCGGTCCAGGACCTCCACGTACCACACTCCTGACGCTGGACTCCAAGACTTTGGCAACAAAAGGCACAACATAGAGCAGCTCCTGCTGTCCCTTCACATAGGCTTCCAGCAGCAAGGACTTCACATCCAGGTCCTGCAGGGAGGAGGAAGTGTGAGAAACGGCCAACAAGGAGCGGGCAGCGAGCGGGCGGCCCTTCTACTAACCGTGTGCAGAATGGGCTTGTTCTTCGCCAGTGTGATCATTCCCAACCAGTGGCCCAGGTTCTTCAGCAGAGAGCGGTCAGAGAAGTTGGCGGCGGCTTTGTCAGATGTCAGAAGCACCTGGAGGGGACACGTGTGATCAGTGACCTAAAAGTAGTGTATGCGGATGAATGGGGGAGGGTAATCACTCACCTTGATATTGCGGTAAGTCTCGGCCAGAACCATCTTGTTGAACTCCAGGTTCTTCAGAGCATCCAGGAAGTTTGAGTACAAGCTGTGGAAGTTCAGTTCAATGCTGACCCTCTTCATCACCAAATATTGGGACACCCAGGGCATGAATTCATCCTTCACCGTCTCCTTCAGCTCCTCCACCTGTCACACAACATGGCAGGAGAATAATGATCACAACGCCCAGCCTGGCAGCAGAATACCAGCGCCGCCATTCAGGGAAACCAGTCTCACCTTCTGCGTCATGTTGGACTGGGACAAGTTGTTAAAGATGAAGGCAATTTTCTCTTGCACGTTCTCTGGCGGCTCCACAATCCTCTCCGTCTGATCGGTGGCCACAAGCAGAGTGTCTATATTGGTAGTGTTGATGGACGGCTGAGGAAAGGGCAGGTGGTCAGTGACGTGAGACTCGTCACCCCCCCCCCCCCCCGCAGATAGCGGTAGACTCGTCACCCCCCCCCCGCAGATAGCGGTAGACTCGTCTCCCCACAGATACCATAGACTGGTGGAAGCTTACCGGTACATCCTTCTTGAAGCTGACCCCGGTGGGCCTGGTGATAGTGATGGTTTTGGCTGAAGTTGTGGTGGTAGAGGTGGTGACTGCGTTTGTGCTCACTGGTCCAGGAAGAGGCGCTTTGGCTGGGACCTGGGCCTGAGCTTGTGCCTGGGCTTGGGAAAGTGCAATGCTTCCAGGGGTGGTGATTGAGCCCTGCATCTTGACCGGAGGATCCCGGGACTGCTGGCCATACTCTATGTACTGAGGAACGAGCCAGGGTCAGGGACCTTAATAAACAGCAGACGGCAATGCCAGACAGAAGAGGAGACACTTACCTCTTGCAGGTGATGAGGGAACTGGATAAAGTGAGTGATAGAAGCCAAGTGCTGACAATACTGGGGGTAATCTTTCAATCTGAAATCACATAACACGGTATAAGCACAAGACGACTACTTTCATCCCCACACCCTCCACGTGCAGCTGGAACCACAGCTGACAAGTGTCAGTCTGCACAATGCTGAAGGGGTTGTCAGTCTGGAGCCCCTTGTTGTCAGCCAGGATGTCTGACGTGAGCTGTGCCGCTACCCCACTGACTAGAGGTTACATCTGTAAGCGGCGACCCTGCACTGACACACACTGATCACTATACAGTTAACACTTTGGTGACTTGCCTGTTTTTAAACCTATCTAGTGCAGCGATGCCAAAGAAATACATTTTGGATCCATAAGGTTTGCGGAGAGCTTCTAGTACATAGCGCAGCGCCAGCCCCAAAGCCATGTACGTGACAAGTCCCTTCTCAAATGATGCCACCAAACAAGCAGGCGGTGATGTGAAGCTCCTTGTCTGGATACTGGGGGAAGAAGCGGTACTCTTCGAACAGATTTCGGAGCATGCAATTAAAGACTTCACGCTCCCGCTTAATACTGGAATCCTTAAACCTCTGCAGCATTTCCAGTACCTGAAAGAGACCACATGAAAGGATGAGCACCGAAGCGTCCCCGAGGAGCAGGTGGAGGACACCTCTGTACTACTAATCCATCATGGAAGAACTGGCTTTAGACGCACCTCATCCACAGACATGGTCGGGTGAGGCGGCTGGTTGTAAATCCGCTGAAAGTAGCTGTTTGCCTCATCATCAATCTCCTTAGTAAAGTGCTGGTTAGCCTCTGGCCACACCTGAGACAGATCGGCTGCAGGAGACAGATGGGTGAGAGGTAAGTGGCCACTGCCCCGGAGCAGGCAGAGCACTGCAGAGGGACAGGACTTACTCTGTTGGAATGTCGGCTGATTGAGTCCAGAAGTGCTGAGTTTTCTTTGCCCAAATGGGTCGGTATTCACAGCAGAAAGCCCTAGACCACCTGTGCCCATTCCAGAAAGACTGCCCGTGCTGAGCCCACCTAGAAAACACAAGGCCATTAGAAACCACACAGGCCACTACTGCTTACCGGTATACAGGACTGTGGGTGCAGTACCTGGCAGCTGGGAGGAGAGGCCCCCAAGGCCACTGAACCCTGTGGACTGGTTCGGCGTGGTCAGTGGTGGAAAGGCCTTTGCTGGTGACTGTGGGGTGCTGAAGGCAGAGCCCAGGTTGGGAGGAAATGCGGGCAAGCTCTGTGTGTGCGGAGCAGCAGAACCACCGATGCTGAGAGAGGCCATGGCAGCGAGAGGATCGATCTAACAGCAGGAGAGACCATTTGTGAACAACCTGCAGGGCTATCAGTACAGGAGCCCAGTGCCAGAAGAAGATTATTACCTGTACTGGGGAAATGGCGTCCAAGCTGCTGGTGCTGGGAGGACGGCCTTTTGGCATCACCCCCGGAGGCGGCTGCCGAGCCTTGTTCACCACGTTACTACAGTTAGCGACCATGGTAAGAATGGTTTCAGACAGCTCTTGGGACACGCTCCTGCAAGAGAAGAAATTTACAGCCACCGCCAAAACCACAGCACCCATGCCAACTACCAAAGCAGAGGTTTGGACCTACCCAGCGCAAGCTTGGAGACATGCCAGCATCGTTGCCAGGGTTTCTGGTGGAAGTTGGGCGCTTTTTGGTTGGTCTTTTTCTGGAACAATGCCACCAAGTATGGAAGGACAGCGTCGTTTGAGGAAGGTCATGCAGGCCTGGACAAAAGGCTCCTGGAAAGAGGGAGAAGAATGAAGCCTCATCTCACAGCAGAAGACCTGACAACAGCCGAGCAGGAGTGAGCATTACCCCATGTTCCCGGATTTTGTCAGTCAACCATTTGTCCAGTTTGAGGTATTCCCGTCGGGAGGCGAGTGCAGCAAGGTCAATGACAAAGGCAAATGGGGTAGCATTCAGCAGCATTGATAAGGCCTAGAGAAAAGAGCACAAACGTCACCGGCCACGGTCTGGAGGCGCCTCACGTCAACATTCAGGACGGCACCTACCTTTAAGTCTTGGGCCACATCAAGTATACGAGAAAGCCGAGCCTGGTCATACTGTTCACCACGCATATACCACTCTGCCATGGCATGCATGATCAGCTGCCGGATGGAAGGAGACTGGCCCTGCATAAAGGAGCGACAATAAATAACTGACCACAGCCCAGACATCGGGAGAGCAGCTTCACATCCCCACAGAGCACACAGCGAGGACGAGCTGTGATGTAAATCCCCTACAAGCCTCACATCTCCCACCTCCCCCCCAAACAGATGACAGGAGGGCAAACAAAGGACGCACTCACCTGACCATGCCATGCATAGTGCAAAATGATGGCAGAGTTGGGATGGTTACCAAGGAATATTGGCATCAGTGTGGAGATGAGCTCGTGGCGCAGGGTGTTCCACGAGGGGTTGATCTGGAGTAAGGCCAGCACCAGCATATCCGGACAGTGCTTGATGGGATAGCTGAAGAGCTGCTTGACCTGCTCGTACAGCCCCACCTCAGCCAGCCGAAGCAGGGACTCGATCAGCTCCAGACTCTTCCTAAAAGAGAGGAAGAGGCAATCCTTCACCTCCAGCACAACACAACCTCAGCGTCCACAGCACTGACCGTCCACCAATCTCACCATGTGGCAATCTCACGATTGTCATCCTCCGGGGGGGCCTTGAGGATATCTGTGGCCACAGCATGACACGGGTAATCCGCAAAGCAGAAAATATCTGGATTCATCAGGGAATACTGGATGAAGGAGAGCTGGGGGAGAGAGATCCAGGTTAGAAAAGCAGAAGTAACGGACCTACCAGTCCCCCCCATGTGAGGCCGCACTTACCTGTCCCTCCGCATGCTTCCACGCCCTGTAGATCAGATCCACCGGGAACACGTCCATCCCAAGCCCCCTCTGGATGCCGTACACCACAGTCTGGAGGGCTTTGCTGTCACGAACCAGGAACATTGGATTATCGAGCTCATATATGACATCCTTAAAGTTCAAGCTTGGATTCTGCAGGAAGCAGAGAAAACCCGTCAAATTCTGCCTTTTGGTGACTCGTCCCCCAGTGGAGGGGCCGCCCTGCAGCACTTACCAGCTCTTTCACAACATCTATGAAGACCTCCACATTCCAGGTGTGGGCCTGCACACTGTCGTTTTTGTCTTTACCATCGCTCCAGATTCCACTGCCAGGAGATGAAATAGACTAGAAAAAAACCAAAGAGGTCAGACGCGGCTTCAAGACCCCGGCCTGAGCTCACATGGGGCCTGCAGACCCTCACCTGCAAGGAGATGCCGTCCGTCAGCCCCGAGTGTGTCCGGGCCATCATCCCCAGCACCCGAGCCACCTGCACAGCAGTAACTTCTCGGACACCAAACTGAACAATGATATTGCGGCATTCCTCCACGCTGAAACCAAGGAGACGACAGCAGAACAATGACTACGGGACAAAGATGGCCGACTCCACGGTGGACACAAGAGCCAGCGACTAGCCCCCAGGCTGCTCCGATACTCACCTGGCACAGAAGCTGTAGCCAACCTCCTGCATGAAGTCCGCCAGGGAACTGTCCATCATGGTTTTGGTGATCCCTCCAGAATCAGAAAGAATCCGGTCCATCAGGATGTCCCGTTTTTCAGGGTAGAGGAGTGGTGCAAGCACCACCGGACAGCGCTCCTGGGGGAAATCTGGGAAAATGAAACAGGAATCCATGAAATCACTGCAGCAAAAAAGACCGCCGACCCAGGCCTCACACGTGGATATAATCGCAATACAGCGCCAAGATATCCACACAGTACAGATACAAGAAGGGGCATCAGCGGAAAAACCACATGAGCGGACAGGACACGGCACCACGTCTACTATAATGAAGGACGCCTCCCATCACGATGACATGAAGGGGCTCCTGCTTCACACACGATGTCACATCTGGGCAGACCCCGCCACGGCTCACACTGTACCTCTGCGGAGGGTCTTGAGGAAGGCTACAATCTGCTCCTGTCCGACCCCGAAGGCTCCCTTCTGGCCGAAAAGGAGATTGGAGAGGAGGAGGTGCAGGACCTCTATGGCGATGTCTTGGAATCCACCTTCTTGGCTTCCACTAACGTCCACGTCTACGTAAGAGCGCAGGAGATCCGGGAGCTTCTGCTTCACAAACTGTGCAGCTACAAGACAAGAAGCAGAACTCACAGGTCACAATACAACAGCCAACCTGCTCGTGTGAACACAGCCCAGAAATCACTTACCAAAAGCCCGCAGGTCAGCGCTGGAGGAGCCGAGAAGAGCCAAGCCGAAGATGACCTGCAAAGGAAGGAGAGGCATTAACCCTGTGTGCTCCCATCCCCCCCGACCAGGGACCACCAGGAGGACACAGCACTCACCTCTTGGACTTTGCTAAGCTTCAGAACTTTACTCAGCTGTGTGAAGAGATGAGGAGACGGCTTCAGGCTCTGCAACACAAGAAGAGCGGGTGAGGCCTCCATGGTGATCGGGTGCAGCTTGCAGGGGCTCACCCCACACACACTTACCTTCTGATAGTGCAAGGGATTGTCGATGGCGTACGCAAGAGTAGAGATGAAATTCGGTTTTGTTATCAGCGAAGCACACTCCTGGATCAGAAAAACTGGTCTGGCCGGGGAGAAGGGCAGGTGGTGACCAGACGGTAAACCAAGTACACACGGTCAATGACCATCAATCACACAACAGGGGAGGTGACCAGGAACACGGGTCAACCACATCACACACAGGGGAGGTGACAGGACAACGGGTCATACCATCATCACACACAGGGGACAGGACACAGGTCGTACCATCATCACACACAGGGGAGGTGACAGGACACAGGTCATACCATCATCACACACAGGGGAGGTGACAGGACACGGGTCATACCATCATCACACACAGGGGAGGTGACAGGACACGGGTCATACCATCATCACACACAGGGGAGGTGACAGGACACGGGTCATACCATCATCACACACAGGGGAGGTGACTGGACACGGGTCATACCATCATCACACACAGGGGAGGTGACTGGACACGGGTCGTACCATCATCATACATACTAACGGGGAGGTGACAGGACATGGGTTGTACCATCACCACACATACTAACAGGGGAGGCGTACATATAACACCCACCTGATGGAAATCCTTGCCACTACTTTTACCATCGCCACTGAAATCCACATGAGAGAATAGACAGCGTAACAAGTGCCTGTCTGCCTCCGGGCCGTGCCGATTCACAATCTGGGGGAGGCAGAAAACACGGCTGACCGCATGTGACAGTGACAACCCCAGAAATCAGCAGCCACGTCATATCCACGGGTAGCATCCACTACGTCATGGGGAGAGAACGCGGCCCCCCAGGACCAGCAGCTTCTCATCCCTGGCCTATCATACCCACACAACATTCTGCTCCACCTGCGCCCACTACTCACGTGTTGTATTTCCAGCTGGCTGGCGCGGTAATTTTTCTTCGTCAGGTTGTCCACCAGGTAGCTGATTTGAGACAAGGCCAGCGAAAGCGAGTCAAGATTCATTGCTGGTTGGGGCGGAAGCAGGCGGCCGAGCCCGGCGCAAAATCACCATTATTCCCCTCTGGTCTCCGCAGACAGGTTAATGTCTTTAAATGAGCCAATTTTTGAGCTGTGTGAACAGGACCCTCAGCCTGTCCGACCCGTCAGAAACATGGCACCTGCAAGACAGACACAGACGTGACACACTGAGCTGATGACGTCCTGCAGCCACCAGGGGGCGCCCCGCACAGCTGTTCAGCAGAACACGTGTTCATGTCAGACACGCAATATTCATACAGATTACAGAGGACACCTGCTGCAGAAGCCTCACTATAATGGAGGTTCACGTTACACCCCCCCCCCGGACATATGGGGGCGCACCAGGGAAGAAAGAAGCGCAACACATGACAGACGGAAAAACCGTCCTGTTCTGCCCTCCGATTTCAACATCTCCGCTTGCTGTCAGCAAACTCAGGTCTATAAGTCGGCACCTGTCACTACAACACACAATGTGACGAGTTCTGCAGCTGTGACAGGTTCACACATTCACTGCTGCTTGAGGTGCGGCCATTGATCGACTCACAAGAGTTTTAAAGATTCATCACAGGGCGCGGCTCAGCACAACCAGACAAAATACTGGTGTACAGCGCGCTCCGCTCCTCCCAGCATGCACTGCAGGCGCCTCATTACACCCCCTCACCGGGGTCCGCCACCTACTGAGCCCCTCCTGACATCGCTGCCAGTGGAGGCTCCTCAGAAAATCTGCTCAATGGCGGTCGGCAGGTGGTGACAGCCCCCCGGCACAGGCAGCGCCAACACCACAAACGCCCCCCCGGCACAGGCAGCGCCACACACACACAACGTCCCCGGCACAGGCAGCGCCAACACCACAACGTCCCCCGGCACAGGCAGCGCCAACACCACAACGTCCCCGCGGCACAGGCACGCCAAACACCACAACGTCCCCCGCACAGGCAGCGCCAACACCACAACCGTCCCCGGCACAGGCAGCGCCAACACCACAACGTCCCCCGGCACAGGCAGCGGCACAACGCCGGCACAGGCACCACACAACGTCCCCGGCACAGGCAGCGCAACACCACAACGTCCCCCGGCACAGCAGCGCCAACACCACAACGTCCCCCGGCACAGGCAGCGCCAACACCAACCAACACGCCCCCGGCACAGGCAGCGCCAACACCACAACGTCCCCCCCCCCGGCACAGGCAGCGCCAACACCACAACGTCCCCCGGCACAGGCAGCCGCCAACACCACCACAACGTCCACAACGTCCCCCGGCACAGGCAGCGCCAACACCACAACGTCCCCCGGCACAGGCAGCGCACACCACACACCACCACAACGCCCCCCGGCACAGCCACGATATTTATTTATTTATTTTTTTTATCCCAGAAGAGAAATCTATAAGTCAGATATGAACACCTGCCCTCCCGCAGTGCCGCCACACGACTCCTCCCTCCACCACCACCGCCAGACTCCTCCTCCACCACCTCACAGCCCCTAATATTCCAGGGGCCCCCCCACCTCACAGCCCTAATATTTCAGGGGCCCCCACCTCACAGCCCCTAATATTCCAGGGGCCCCCACCTCACAGCCCCTAATATTCCAGGGGCCCCACCTCACAGCCCCTAATATTTCAGGGCCCCCACCTCACAGCCCCTAATATTCCAGGGGCCCACCACCTCACAGCCCTATATTTCAGGGGCCCCCACCTCACACCCCTAATATTTCAGGGGCCCACCTCACAGCCCCTAATATTTCAGGGGCCCCCCCTCACAGCCCCTCAGGGCCCCTCACAGCCCTAATATTTCAGGGCCCCCACCTCAGCCCTCAGGCCCCACCTCACAGCCCTAATATTTCAGGGGCCCCCACTCACAGCCCTAATATTTCAGGGGCCCCCCCACCTCACAGCCCCTAATATTTCAGGGGCCCCCACCCACAGCCCCTATATTTCAGGGCCCCACCTCACAGCCCCTAATATTTCAGGGCCCCCCTCACAGCCCCTAATATTTCAGGGGCCCCCACCTCACAGCCCCTAATATTTTCAGGGGGCCCCCACCTCACAGCCCCTAATATTTCAGGGCCCCCACCTCTAATATTTCAGGGGCCCCACCTCACAGCCTAATATTTCAGGGCCCCACCTCACAGCCCTAATATTTCAGGGGCCCCCACCTCACAGCCCCTAATATTTCAGGGGGCCCCCACCTCACAGCCCCTAATATTTCAGGGGCCCCCACCTCACAGCCCCCTAATATTTCAGGGGCCCCCACCTCACACCCCCTAATATTTCAGGGGCCCCCACCCTCACAGCCCCTAATATTTCAGGGGCCCCCACCTCACCCCCTAATATTTCAGGGGGCTCCCCCACTCACAGCCCCTAATATTATCACACACCCTAAATATTCAGGGGCCTCACAGCCCTAATATTCCAGGCCCCCACCCTCCAATCACAGCTGTATGCCGGGGACTCCGCTCTTTCTCCCGCTCCAGTCACCGGTAAACCAAAGATGGTGACAGAGGACAGGCCGGGGATACCCGCAGGCCTCACGGCACACACCGCCCTCTGGCCGCGTGGGAAACACCCTACTAACAAACCCTCGCGGAGATTACCGAGCGGGCACTCACAGCCAGCGAACTCAATAACGCCCGGGCCTCGACTGTCCCTTCCCGCTTTCCGGTTCTATCCGTTTGTTTTCCACAAAATGGCGCCGCTCTGGGCTCGTTCCCGCAGCGGCCGCCTCCTCCTTGCTCCTATTTCACCAGGACTCCGCCCAGCGACCCAGGAACTGTGACTCACCAGCCAATCAACGCCTGCCGTGGAGGTCCAGGCACGTCTGACGTGAGACGTCAGGGAACGGCCGCGCACGCGAGCCAGACTGACGTCAGCAGCCAATGAGAGAGGCGGAAAGACGGTGGTGTCCTCCAATCATAGGCCAGCTGCGAGCCTACCTCAGGGAGTTTACCTGGACCGTACCATCGTGCCAGCGGGGAAATACGTGCAAACTGTAAAATCTAGTGTGACTAGGGCACGGATGAATGAACGTGCCTCCTAATACAGCTAATCCCGGATTTAAACCTACCGCCCCGTTAACCTATCCGCTTTTCATCTGTTGCTAGGCTCGTGTCTTCAGCGGCCCCTGCTTATGGTATCGCCTGTTGCCCTGGCTGGAAACAACATTCCTCACAGGCTACGATTAGCGGGAACTGAGCCACGTGATCTCCAGCTTTGGCCAATAGCAGCTGCTCTCATGTGACAACAACTGCTGACCCCCCCCATATACAATGTACATATGACTGACCCCCCCCGTATACAATGTACATATGACTGACCCCCCCCGTATACAATGTACATATGACTGACCCCCCCCGTAATACAATGTACATATGACTGTACAATATGACTGACCCCCCATACAATGTACATATGACTGACCCCCCCTGTATACATGTACTATGACTGACCCCCCCCTGTACAATGTACATATGACTGACGCCCCCCTATACAATGTACATGACTGACCCCCCCTGTATACAATGTACATATGACTGAACCCCCCCATATACAATGTACATATGACTGACCCCCCATATACAATGTACATATGACTGACCCCCCTATAACAATGTACATATGAATGACCCCCTGTATACAATGTACATGACTGACCCCGTATACAAATGTACATATGACTGACTCCCCCCGTATACAATGTACATATGACTGACCCCCCCCATAACAATGTACATATGACTGACCCCCGTTACTGTACATATGACTGACCCCAACCTGTATGAACACAATGTACATATGACTGACCCCCCGTATACAATGTACATATGACTGACCCCCGTATACAATGTACATGACTGACCCCCCGTATACAATGTACATGACTGACCCCCATACAATGTACAATACTGACCCCCTGTATACAATGTACTTATGACTGACCCCCCCCCAATGTACATATGACTGACCCCCCCGTATACAATGTACATATGACTGACCCCCTGTATACAATGTACATATGACTGACGCCCCCCGTATACAATGTACATATGACTGACCCCCCCGTTATAACATGTACAATGATTGACCCCCTGTATACAATGTACATATGACTGACCCCCCGTATACAATGTAACCCCCCTGTATACTGTACCCCCCCCGTATACAATGTACATAATGACTGCCCCCCTGTATAAATGTACATATGACTGGACCCCCCCCCGTATCAAGTACATGCTGACCCCCCCCGTACATGTAAACATGACTGACCCCCCCTATACAATGTACATATGACTGACCCCTCATACAATGTACATATGACTGACCCCCCCCATAACAATGTACATATGACTGACCCCCGTATACAATGTACATATGATGACCGCCCACCCTGTATACAATGTACATATGACTGACCCCCCTGTATACAAATGTACATATGACTGACCCCCCCCATGTACATATGACTGACCCCCCTGTAATACAATGTACAATGAAACTGACGCCCCCATGTATACAATGTACATATGACATATGACCCCCCCGATACAATGTACATATGACTGACCCCCTGTATATAACATGTACATAATGACTGACCCCCCCGTATACAATGTACATATGACTGACCCCCCTGTATACAATGTACATATGACTGACCCCCACCATATGAACTGGTATACAATGTACATATGACTGACCCCCGTATACACATATGACTGACCCCCCCTGTATACATTGAATGACTGACCCCCCTGTATACAATGTACATATACTGACCCCCCCCCATGTACATATGACTGACCCCCCCCGTATATACAATGTACCCCCCGTATACAATGTACATCTGAACCCCCCATATACAATGTTACATTGACTGACCCCCTGTATACAATGTACATATGACTGACCCCCCCCCGTATACAATGTACATATGACTGACTGTATACAATGTACACCATAATGACTGACCCCCCTGTATACAATGTACATATGACTGACCCCCCCTGTATACAATGTACAATGACTGACCCCCCCCCTCTGTATACAATGTACATATGACTGACCCCCCCTGTATACAATGTACATATGACTGACCCCCCCCCCGTATACAATGTACTATGACTGGACCCCCCCCCTGTACAATGTACATATGACTGACCCCCCCTGTCAATGTGACTGCCCCCCTGTTACAATGTACATATGACACCCCCCCTGTATACAATGACATATGACTGACCCCCCCCCCGTATACAATGTAATAAATGGTTCATATGACTGACCCCCCTGTATACAATGTACATATGACTGACCCCCGTATACAATGTACATATGACTGACCCCCCTGTATACATGTAATATGTACATATGACTGACCCCCCCGTAATACAATGTACATATGACTGACCCCCCCCTGTATAACAATGTACATATGACTGCCCCCTGTATACAATGTACATATGACTGACCCCCCCGTATACAATGTACATATATGACTGACCCCCCTGTATACAATGTACATATGACTGACCCCCCCGTATCAATGTACATATGACTGACCCCCCTGTATACAATGTACATATGACTGACCCCCCCGTATACAATGTACATATGACTGACCCCTGTATACCAATGACTGTATACAATGTACATATGACTGACCCCCCTGTATACACTGTACATATGACTGACCCCCCCCATATGTATACAATGTAACATATGACTGACCCCCCCCTGTATACAATGTACATATGACTGACCCCCCCCGTATACAATGTAAATATGTATGACTGACCCCCCCAATGTACATATGATGACCCCCTGTATACAATGTACATATGACTTGCCCCCCTGTATACAATGTACATATGACTGACCCCCCCCTGTTTGAATTGTACATATGACTGAATACCCTGTATACAATGTACATATGACTGACCCCCCCTGTAATACATATGTGACCCCCTGTATACAATGTACATTGACCCCCCCTGTATACAAATGTACATATGACTGACCCCCCCAATTAACCTGACCCCCCTGTATACAATGTACATGACTGACCCCCCCTGTATACAATGTACATATGACTGACCCCCCCCTGTATACAATGTACATATGATGACCCCCCCCGTATACAATGACATATGACTGACCCCCCCTATATGTACAATGACTGACCCCCCCCTGTATACAATGTACATATGACTGACCCCCCCTGTATACAATGTACATATGACTGACCCCCCCTGTATACAATGTACATATGACTGCCCCCTGTATACAATGTACATATGACTGAACCCCCCCCTGTATACAATGTACATATGACTGACCCCCCCCCGTATACAATGTACATATGACTGACCCCCCCTGTACAATACAATGTACAATATGACTGCCCCCCCGTATACAATGTACATATGACTGACCCCCCCCCCTGTATAACAATGTACATATGACTGACCCCCCTGTATACAATGACATATGACTGACCCCCATATACAATGTACATATGACTGACCCCCCCTGTTACAATGTACATATGACTGACGTATACACTGCCCCCTGTATACATGTACATATGACTGACCCCCTGTATACCATGTACAATATGACTGACCCCCCCTGTATACAATGTACATATGACTGCCCATACCTGTATACAATGTATACAATGTAATGACCCCCCCCGTATACAATGTACATATGACTGACCCCCCCCTGTGTACATAGACTGACACCCCCAATGTACATATGACTGACCCC
>ONZH01007097.1:0-44297 GCA_900303285.1 Rhinella marina | reverse complement strand
TTCCATTACGTAAGCCTCCCAAAATCACTTTATAGCTGAATTGGTGCTCAAAAAAATGGTTTGGGATATTTTGATGAAAATTTGAAAAATGGCTTCTAAACTTCTAAGGTTTCTCACGTCCAAAAAAAGTAAAATTACATTTATAAAATGATGCCAACATAAAGTATACATATAGGGAATGTAAAATAATAACTATTTTTGGAGGTATTACTATGTATTTTAAAAGTAGAGAAATTGAAATTTTGAAATTTGCTAATTTTTCCAAATATTTGCTAAATTTGGTATTTTTTTAATAAATAAAAATGAAATATTTTGCCACAAATTTACTACTCTCGTGAAGCACAATATGTGACGAGAAAACAATCTCAGAATGGCCTGGATAAGTAAAAGCGTTCCAAAGTTATTACCATATAAAGTGACACATGTCAGATTTGCAAAAATCTGCCTGGGATTTAAGGTGAAAAGTGGCTCGGTACTGAAAGGGTTAAGGAACCTTTGCTGCTATTTTTTTACCCATTTGGATTACAATTTTACCTATGTGGATTACAAACTGCAACTGAGTTTGGGACTCTGTTCCAGTTGTATGACAAGCGTCAGAAGAAAAGAGACTTAAACGTGTCCGTGAGCAGACTAGGTAGGTGATATTTAAAATGTTTACATTATACCTATAATGTATTTGCACTATATTGTTTGCACTGGATTGTTTGCACTAATGTTTTTACCTTTCAGCAACGTTTTCAAGTATGTTGCCCATTGTGTGTATTTCTTTACAGGTACCGCAATGTGTCCTCATATTCACTTTATTGTATGTTGGATGGTTGTACTATGCACTTAGCCGGATAGACAGCACCTTACTTGTTCTACCTCAAATATACATACTGCCTCTAAGGGCGATTTCAGATCTGATCATTTACGCTGGATCCGGCCTGGGGTCCGCAAGGTGTCAAAACAATGGCGCAAGCCTTGGATCACCCGCTGGATCACCTCGTTTTTATGCTGGTTCGGGTGGCGGTGTGTGCTATCGTAAATCGTAATCCTGCTGGTCCATCAGCCAGACTATGTATTTCAGCAGTGCAGCAGAGCTAAATGATGAGGATCGCCTGGATGCCATTTTCTAAAATTCGCTCTGCCTCTCAGGAGTGCACGCCGCGGCCTCTCATCGTACGTGCCTGCATATTACGTAATTGCGTAGACAATAGTACGCTGAGGATACGTAAGCTATTTGCACGCTCATGCGTTCGTCTTCTAAGAAGTTGCGTACATTTTTTAAAAGAGTGTTCGTTATTAGCGCGTGAATGTTCGCTAATAGCATATAACAACATATATTTTGTACGCAAATTAAACAAATCTATTCGTCGAATATACGAATCTTAGCAAAAGTTCGGCGAATGTTCGGCGAATAAAATTTTGAATGATTCGCTCATCTCTAATCTTTACCCTTTGACAGAATGATCAGGACTGACCTCCTCATTGACTTTGGTAGAGTACTCGAGGAGAAACACTCATTGAATACCTCAGTTAAGAGGGGAACTAAAGGTGTCCTTAAAGGTCTTATAATACTCAGATGTTAAGCCATCCAGACCTGGCGATTTTTTTGGGAGCAAGCCCCTCAATCACCAGACTGACTTCCTCTTTCTGGATCAGTTCAGTCAAAACGTTAAGAGAGGGGTCTACTCCTGGTTCAGGGACAGTTTCAGCCAGAAAAGCCGACATCTTATCACAATCAAGATCCCTGTTCGCCATGAGATGTGAGTAAAAGGATCTGATGACCTCCAAGATCCCTAATCTGGACCTTCTTAGGGACCCCGTACTATCAATCAGTCCTGACACAATCTTACTACTCACTGACATCTTGCAGTTTCTGTAAGGGTCGGGCGAGCGGTATTTCCCATAATCCCTGACATCTCATAAGCAAATACTTCACTCTGGAGATCTCCTCACGACTACCTATAGTCGAGATAAGACGTTCGAGTTTCCTCCTCAGGCCCTGATACAGGTGGTACCTACTCAGACTACTAAGGCTCGAGAGCTGACGGAAGAACCTCCCCACTCTTTCCTTGAACATCTCCAACCACTCTGACGTACTGCTATAAAGATCCAGCAATGTACCTGGCTCTGAACGAAATCCTCAAAGGACTGTCTTATCTCCGCTTCTTCAAAGAGAGACGAATTGAGCCTCCAGTAGCCTCTTCCCATCCGGGGGGGTCTCTGTAACATTCAGAGAAAGAAAAATTAAACTCCACCTCCACAGCTGAAGAGACGGCTTCCTCCTTTAAATAAAACTTATCTATTTTAGACCTACAACTACCCCTATGATAGGTGAACCTCGGGTGGCCTGGGGTGTGCCAGATGTGGACATCCACCAGGCAAGCATCACTAGCTATACTATTGAGATCAAAAGTCAGCTTGTCCCTGGAACCTCCTCTGTCCTGGGGCCTTGTAACAGTATTGAATTCCCGTCCAAAGACCACCTGCTGACTCGCAAAAAGATAGGGCTTGATCCTCATAAAGAGACACTTCCGGTCCCACTTGGACTGGCAACCATGGATGTTAATTAGACGAAGTTCTTGTCCCTTCATGAGGACATCCAAGATCAGACACCTCCCCATTTCTAATTCAATAGCCCATCAGCATTCTATATGTGCAGTAAAAAGCACCGCCACCCCACTATACGGGTCCGTTGCAAGAGACCAGGAAGCTCCGCACCTCCACTTCCGTTTAGCTTTAAATACGGCCGCCAAATCTGGCAGCCTGGTCTGCTGCAAAAATAAAATGTCAGCTTCATCCTGGCTGAAAAAAATCAAAGGCAGAAAATCTAGCTGTATCTGACTTAATGCTGGCGACATTAATAGATGCCAGCATCAACAGAGTGGGTGCTGCCATCATGGGTGATCGAATTAGACAACTTTCTTTTTCCCTCTGCCCATGCCATCAGATGATGACTTACCCCTTTTTAAGGAAACAGATGTGTCCATCTCACCTCCATCCTTGTCCTCTGACTCCAGGCCAGCCCCCATCCCTGAGGACATATGTTCCCCAGGAGAAGGAGGCCCTGCGTCCCCTGCAGGCCCCGGTTTTAACGTAACTCCCGGAACCTCACCCCCTGCTCCCTCCCCCAAAGAGGGGGAGATGTCATCGATGGCTTGGAACTGGTTTGAGAGACTAATCAGAGGGGGATCGGTTGTACCTTCATTTGGCATTTGGTGGGTGGGAGAAGACCTTAAATCTCCCTTTTTCCCTATATATTTTTTACCCTGCTTTTTCTCTTGCCATCCCCCACTTTTCCCATCCATACATTCGTCATGGGGGGATATTGAGGAGATGGCACCTTCCTCTTCCTGGATCCTCCTAATTTCCTCATCCAATTCACTGTCCCTTTGGGCCTCAGCAGTAGCAACAGCCTCATGGGCGAGATCAGAGGTTGTCCCAGTTTCCCCAGTTGCCTGGAGTTCCTGCGACTTGGCTATCTCCCTCTCCCTTAGCGTTTTTCCTGACGCCTCAGTTGGGCAGGCGTCTTTTGTTTACTTTTCCTTCCTGGCCTCTCTCACCTCTGCCAGCCTCTCCCACAGCAGATTTGGCTTCACGACATTCTCCCGCTGGGGTGTTAACCGTATTGGCAAAAGAATGAGGGCAGCGACTGAATGGGTGACCTAAGTCACCACACACGTGACATCTAATCTCCCAACATAGCGCGCACTTATGTACAGTGCAGTTAGCACTGGACTGTGTGGGGCTGCTGCATCTGTGACAGAGCTTCGGCTGACCTTGGTAGAAAATCTGGATTCCATCCCTTCCAAGGAAGGTTTGCAGATGGTATGTGGGTAACCATTTTACCATAAACGTCCAGGCCCCAGACCAGATGCCATATTCATCCCTGTTCTTTGTGGGGACCTCCACCACCTCCCCATATCGGCCAAGCTATGTCATGATGTCAATACACGAGAGTGACTCGTTATGGGTTAAAGCAGTCACCCTCTTGACGTTGTTCTGACGAGACACTGCCTGGATGGCAAAGTCTCGCCAGCTGGGCTCATTCTTTGCCACCTCATAGTTAGACCAGAATTGCTCAAGGCCCTCTGGCCGAACAAAGCTGACATTGAACTCGGGGGCCCTATAGGAATGTATCAAGGTGTAGATGTCAGTCGCCTTGAAGCCCATCTTTAGCAGGAGCTCAACTATGTCTGATTTTGAAGGACATGTATCACTGCCCCTCCTTCTCAGATGGACCACATTCCTACGGAGACCACCCTGCCCAGCTGTCGGGAGAGACCACGTGGTCTCCTTGCTCCTTTCCTCTCGGAAGGCTGAGAGGCTACGCTTCTCTATCCAGAAGGATAGATCAACCTCCCTACCCTCTACATCGTTTGTTATCTCCCCTCTCTTTAGGGCCTCCAGAAGACGCCGCTGCAAAACGCCATCCCCAGAGCCAGAGGACAAAGAGGGCCCCCTATTTCCTCTGGCTACAACATTAGCATAGCTGCGCACATGGGCTGCCACAGCCGGGGGGCAACCGGACCAGGCCCCCCCACCCTCCCCACACACCACCCACTTCCATGTCCTCCATCACCAGACCACCATCATTTATAACAGATGACATGCCCACCCTTCCTTCCCTCCTACCACCACTCACTCCACCATTAAAACCCCCAGGCACATTTTTATTAACACAAACTTTTCCCCCCCACCTCCTCCCACATTCTTCCCTCCACTCATACTGGCTGAACCGGTGTGTTTTGGTGTAAGCTTTAGTACCTCAGCATCACTGGACCCTGGGGCCAGAGCTGTCCTCAAAGGACAGGCCACCAGCTAGTTGTGTAGGGGGCCAGTCAACATGCTTACCCTGTTTAGAAGCAACCACAACCCCACTTTTATCATTGCTCTCCACTTCATCAGCACAATTCTTCACAACTTTTGGGACCCCTCCCTGGCTACACGTCTCACAATCATCCCCGGAGCCGCCAGAGCCACAGCTGGGTGACATTGCTGCTTGGAGTGCAGGGGGCCCACTGTACAGAACCTGCTGCTGCTCCTGCAGGCTGCCAGGTGGATCTTGCCAGTCACCATCATCATCCTGCTCGACTGCTTGGTCTTCTTCCACCTCGCTGTCAGGCTGCATCCCCATCTGCCTTCTCTTCTTCTCCTCTGCTATTTTCTGAAAACGATCTTCGCTTAGGAATTTCTCCTTTAACGGGCCACTTTTCTCCCTCAACACAGTCCCCTGTTCTTCAAATCGCCAATCTCAGCTTGGAGCTGCTTTATTTGGCTCTGCAGCCCCTGCTTCTTCCTCTTGGGGGCCGATTCGGCACAAACCCTCCCGGAGCCTCCTCAAGTTCTTACTCGCGTCTTCATATTCACGGAGGTGGCTCATGACCCAGGATCAGAGGCATAGCTACTGGGGGGCAGGGGGGGGCGACGGCTCCGGGCCCAGTGACTCAGGGGGGCCCAGCAAGGATGATCTTAAACTATCAGGCGAATACAAGTGAGCGCTTCCATTATGGAAGCGCTCACTTGTATTTAGGGACCCCCCATCAGACCTCAGATCAGCCCACCCAGCCACATAAGATTAAATGGGGCACAATACGCTGATCTGAGGTCTGATGGAGGCACAATACGCTGATCTGAGGTCTGATGGAGGCACAATACGTTGATCTGAGGTCTGATGGGGGCACAATACACTGATCTGAGGTCTGATGGAGGCACAATACGCTGATCTGAGGTCTGATGGGGGCACAGTAGGGTGATGTGAGGACTGATGGGGACACATTCTGCTGATCTAAGGTCTGATGGGGGTACAATATGCTGATCTGAGGTCTGATGGGGGCACAATATGCTGATCTGAGGTCTGATGGGGCACAATATGCTGATCTGAGGTCTGATGGGGCACAGTAGGCTGATGTGAGGTCTGATGGGGGCACATTCTGCTGATCTGAGGTCTGATGGGGGCACAATATGCTGTTCTGAGGTCTGATGGGGCACAATATGCTGATCTAAGATCTGATGGGGGCATAGTAGGCTGATGTGAGGTCTGATGGGGGCACGGTGGGCTGATGTGAGGTCTGATGGGGGCACATTCTGCTGATCTGAGGTCTGATGGGGCACAATACGCTGATCTGAGGTCTGATAGGGGCACAATACGCTGATCTAAGGTCTGATGGGGGCACATTAAGCTGATCTGAGGTCTGATGGGGGCACATTAAGCTGATCTGAGGTCTGATGGGGGCACATTAAGCTGATCTGAGGTCTGATGGGGGCACGGGACTGTTAGTTTAGTGATGTAAAAACTGGGGACAGGTTTCCTTTAACATAGGAGTCCCCTTGTTTTTTACTCCTATTACTCCTATATTTTACTGCATTATGTGGTAGACTATTTAGACTAGGGTATGTAGAAAGTCTATTGTACTGTACTTAACAGCATAGATGATCTAGCAGTTTATACAGTCATCTTTCTAATACAATATTATAACCACAACTAGTAGTATGTGCCTGTGAAGTTGGAAACGTGCATTTGGGAAGCCACTAAGTGGGAGGCCCCCCTGTGCTGAACCTCTATCTATGCCTCTGCCCAGGATCCATAGGTGGAAATGGACTCCCGGGCTCACATTACGCCCCAGCCTTCCTCCTCAAGATCTGCTTCACCTCCGTGAACACTCGGCTTTCACTGGGCTCCAGAAGGGCCACTCTCACCTGAGCTGGATCCAGCCTTGCGGCTCTTCCTGCTGTCCACAGACTCCACACATTGCTGTGACTTCTGCCAGATCTTCTTACAACTGAGTCCTCCATAGAGGCCAAACGCTGGCTCCTCCTGTCCCGCGATGGCCTGCCACTGGGAACAGGAGCCTGGGACTTGCTTCCCTCGCTCATGCCTGAGATCATACTCTCTCCCTGGGGAGGAGAGATCCGGCCTTAGGTGGATAGATTTTTCCTCCATGTGATTCAGGAGCAGCAGCACACGCAGCCACAGACGACCACACCCACAGGTAATTGCAGCTCAGGAACAGCTGGTCCAGAGCTGCACTCACTATTCTGCTGGTCCAGTCACTGTGTACACAGATTACATTACTTATTCTATACTGATCCTGAGTTACATCCTGTATCATATATTATATAGTATAAATGAGATGGAAGATTGTATGGTATATAACCACTCAGGACCTCAGAAAAGCTGGGTGGTTGGTAGTGCTGTCAAAAGGAGGACACTTGGAACTTCATGGTGAACAAGTTTTCTTATTAGAATAATGTGTTTTGTGTAGTGATGAGCGAGCCGGAGCGGCAAGATTCAGGATTCGCACGAATCTTGCCCGCTTCGGCTCGGCATCCCGAGGCAGCGCGGATTCATGAAGATTCGTGAGTCACTGCCAATTTGAAATGCCCGTTTTTTTCAGCCAATCAGCATCAAAGGGAAGCCTGTGGGAACGCCTGCTGTGATGTAACAGCCCCTATACCTCCCCAGCAGTGATTAGCTGGCAGTTACATGTGACCTAAATTTACATAAGGTAGGGACCTGCAGCATCAGCCTCAGGCCTCATTCACACGTCCGCAAAAATCGTCCGCATCCGATCCGCAATTTGCGGACCGGGTGTGGACCAAGTGCGGACCCATTCACAGTCAATGGGGCCGCAAAAGATGCGGATGTGTGCCGTCCGCATCCGCACTTCCGTTCCGTGGGTCTGGAAAAAAAATAGAACATGTCCTATTCTTGTCCGGATCCATGGACAGGAAAAGGCATTTCTATCATGTGCGTTCCGCAAATTGCGGACTGCACATGGGCTGCTGTCCGTGTTTTGCGGATCCGCAAATTGCGGATCCGCAAAACACGGACAACACCAAACGGACGTCTGAATGAGCCCTTAGGGAGCCTCAGAGCCTCATCCCTACATGCTGCCCCTGGTGTTTCCTATGCATTTCCAAGGTGTTTCCATCATTTTCTGAGGTTTTCACATGTTGGGGCAAACTTGACTGTGCAGAACCTTTGGCCCCTGCAAAAAGATTCGGGTCTCCCATAGACTTTAATGGGATTCGTGATTCGGCCCGAATCCACGAATCCCGCGGTGGGATTCGGGCCGAATACCAATCTTTTAGGATTCGCTCATCTCTAGTTTTGTGTCTTACAGCTAAACACGTCATCAGGTTCAGATCACAATCTTGTTGCCTGTATAGAGCATAATTATTATTAATCCTGCTCTATACAGGCATCAAGATTCTAACCTGAACCTGAAGTGTTTAGCCGTAAGACACCAAATGTGTTGTTCTTAATCTTGCCCTAAGTGTCCCCCCTTAGACATCATGATGGTATAGTTATATAGTTTCAGCTGTATGGTGTTTGTTGGAAGTCGGTTATTATATATAGGAAAGGCTTATACGTGCCACCTTTGCTCTCCTCAAACAAGCAAAACATCATCTGTCTGGGATTATATGAGGAGACGGATTTGGGCAAGCCGGATTACTTTAAAAAATTTAAGTGTACCTAGCAGAATTAATGCAAATATTGATTTTATGTAGATTTCCCTTTAGTTCATTCACTTTAAATATTGTTAATGAAATAAAAAACAAAAAACTTTTGCACAGTATTGTAATTTATTTATTGAAACTGAACATTCTGCACTCTAAAGTACTGAAATAAAAAATAAAAAAATTATATAGCTATACATATCTATTTTCAACATGTTATATAACAAGCATTTGTATATATTAAACACACTCCTTCATATTTATGTATATGCCTCATATATGCAATATATATATATATATATATATATATATATATATATATATATATATATACACACACACTCACCGGCCACTTTATTAGGTGCACCTGTCCAACTGCTCGTTAACACTTAATTTCTAATCAGCCAATCACATGGCGGCAACTCAGTGCATTTAGGCATGTAGACATGGTCAAGACAATCTCCTGCAGTTCAAACCGAGCATCAGTATGGGGAAGAAAGGTGATTTGAGTGCCTTTGAACGTGGCATGGTTGTTGGTGCCAGAAGGGCTGGTCTGAGTATTTCAGAAACTGCTAATCTACTGGGATTTTCACGCACAACCATCTCTAGGGTTTACAGAGAATGGTCCGAAAAAGAAAAAACATCCAGTGAGCGGCAGTTCTGTGGGCGGAAATGCCTTGTTGATGCCAGAGGTCAGAGGAGAATGGGCAGACTGGTTCGAGCTGATAGAAAGGCAACAGTGACTCAAATTGCCACCCGTTACAACCAAGGTAGGCAGAAGAGCATCTCTGAACGCACAGTACGTCGAACTTTGAGGCAGATGGGCTACAGCAGCAGAAGACCAGACCGGGTGCCACTCCTTTCAGCTAAGAACAGGAAACTGAGGCTACAATTTGCACAAGCTCATCGAAATTGGACAGTAGAAGATTGGAAAAAACGTTGCCTGGTCTGATGAGTCTCGATTTCTGCTGCGACATTCGGATGGTAGGGTCAGAATTTGGCGTCAACAACATGAAAGCATGGATCCATCCTGCCTTGTATCAACGGTTCAAGCTGGTGGTGGTGGTGTCATGGTGTGGGGAATATTTTCTTGGCACTCTTTGGGCCCCTTGGTACCAATTGAGCATCGTTGCAACGCCACAGCCTACCTGAGTATTGTTGCTGACCATGTCCATCCCTTTATGACCACAATGTACCCAACATCTGATGGCTACTTTCAGCAGGATAATGCGCCATGTCATAAAGCTGGAATCATCTCAGACTGGTTTCTTGAACATGACAATGAGTTCACTGTACTCAAATGGCCTCCACAGTCACCAGATCTCAATCCAATAGAGCATCTTTGGGATGTGGTGGAACGGGAGATTCGCATCATGGATGTGCAGCCGACAAATCTGCGGCAACTGTGTGATGCCATCATGTCAATATGGACCAAAATCTCTGAGGAATGCTTCCAGCACCTTGTTGAATCTATGCCACGAAGAATTGAGGCAGTTCTGAAGGCAAAAGGGGGTCCAACCCGTTACTAGCATGGTGTACCTAATAAAGTGGCCGGTGAGTGTGTATATATATATATATATATATATATATATACTAGCAGAAGGACCCCGCTTCGCCTGGGTATATTTCATCTATTTCATTCAATATTTGTGTGTGTGTGTCGTTAAAGATATCGAGTGACCTCTACAGTGCACAGCAGCCTGCCCCTTAACAGTAACATCCACAGCACTCTCCCCTTCAACTGTGACCTCCACAGAACCTGGCTCTGTGAAGACACAGAGGAGAAGCTGTCTGAGCGTGAGCTACTGAAAGGGTGGACATCCCTGCGTCCGTCCAGGCACTGCGCCGGACAGAGGACAGGGAGCCAAAAAACCGGACTGTCCAGCCTAAAACCGGACATCTGGCCACCCTAACATCAGCCTGCCCCTAGGTTGGCCAGAGGTCCGGTTTTAAGCTGGAAAGTCCAGCTTTCAGACTCCTTGTCCTACGTCATGCTCAGACAGCACAGTGCTACTGTCTGAGAGTGAGCTGTTCAAAAGGACATCCCTGTGTCCATCCAGGCCCTGTGCCATACGATGGACAGGGAGTCTGAAAGCTGGACTGTCCAACCTAAAACCAGACCTCTGGCCACCCTAGGGACAGGCTACTGTGGAGGTCACATTTAAAGGGGAGGGTGCTATGGATATTACTGTTAAGGGGTCAGGCTGCTGTGGAGGTCACTGTTAAAGGGGCAGGCCACTGTGGAGGTCACTGTCAAGGGGGTGAGGTGCTGTGGAACTCACTGTTAAAGGGGCAGGCTGCGGTGAAGGTCAAAGTTAAGGGGGTGGGCTGCTGTGGCAGTCCCATTTTAAGGAGATGGGGCACTGTGGAGGGGGATTAGTGTTAAGGGTTGGAGCTGTGGAGGTCACTGCTAAGGAGGTAGGGTGCTGTAGAGGTCATTCTCGATATATTTTAATGACACACACACAAACATTAAGTATATATATATATATATATATATATATATATAGTACAGACCAAAAGTTTGGACACACCTTCTCATTCAAAGAATTTTCTGTCTTTTCATATGAAAATGAAAACTATGAAAATTGTAGATTCACACTGAAGGCATCAAAACTATGAGTTAACACATGTGGAATTATATACTTCGCAAAAAAGTGTGAAACAACTGAAAATATGTCTTATATTCTAGGTTCTTCAAAGTAGCCACCTTTTGCTTTGATTACTGCTTTGCACACTCTTGGCATTCTCTTGATGAGCTTCAAGAGCTAGTCACCTGAAATGGTTTTCACTTCACAGGTGTGCCCTGTCAGGTTTAATAAGTTGGATTTCTTGTCTTATAAATGGGGTTGGGATCATGAGTTTTGTTGGGCAGAAGTCAGGTGGATACACAGCTGATAGTCCTACTTAATAGACTGTTAGAATTTGTATTATGGCAAGAAAAAAGCAGCTAAGTAAAGAAAAACTAGTGGCCATCATTACTTTAAGAAATGAAGGTCAGTCAGTCTGAAAAAATTGGGAAAACGTTGAAAGTGTCCCCAAGTGCAGTTGCAAAAACCATCAAGTGCTACAAAGAAGCTGGCTCACATGAGGACCGCCCCAGGAAAGGAAGACCAAGAGTCACCTCTGCTATAGAGGATAAGTTCATCCGAGTCACCAGCCTCAGAAATCGCAGGTTAACAGCAGCTCAGATTAGAGACCAGGTCAATGCCACACAGAGTTCTAGAAGCAGACACATCTCTACAACAACTGTTAAGAGGAGACTGTGTGCAGCAGCCCTTCGTTGTAAAATAGCTGCTAGGAAACCACTGCTAAGGACAGGCAACAAGCAGAAGAGACTTGTTTGGGCTAAAGAACACAAGGAATGGACATTAGACCAGTGGAAATCTGTGCTTTGGTCTGATGAGTCCAAATTTGAGATCTTTGTTTCCAACCACCGTGTCTTTGTGCGACGCAGAAAAGGTGAACGGATGGACTCTACATGCCTGGTTCCCACCGTGAAGCATGGAGGAGGAGGTGTGATGGTGTGGGGGTGCTTTGCTGGTGACACTGTTGGGGATTTATTCAAAATTGAATATTGAAAATTGAAGGCTACCACAGCATCTTGGAGAGGCATGCTATTCCATCCGGTTTGCGTTTAGTTGGACCATCATTTATTTATCAACAGGACAATGACCCCAAGCACACCTCCAGGCTGTGTAAAGGCTATTTGACCAAGAAGGAGAGTGATGGTGTGCTACGCCAGATGACCTGGCCTCCACAGTCACCAGACCTGAACCCAATTGAGATGGTTTGGGGTGAGCTGGACCGCAGAGTGAAGGCAAAAGGGCCAACACGTGCTAAGCATCTCTGGGAACTCCTTCAAGACTGTTGGAATACCATTTCAGGTGACTACCTCTTGAAGCTCATCAAGAGAATGCCAAGAGTGTGCAAAGCAGTAATCAAAGCAAAAGGTGGCTACTTTGAAGAACCTAGAATATAAGACATGTTTTCAGTTGTTTCACACTTTTTTGTTAAGTATATAATTCCACATGTGTTAATTCATAGTTTTGATGCCTTCAGTGTGAATCTACAATTTTCATAGTCATGAAAATACAGAAAACTCTTTGAATGAGAAGGTGTGTGCAAACTTTTGGTCTGTACTGTATATATATATATATATATATATATATATATACACACATACATACACACACACACATGGCAAGATGTGAATTAGACTTTATCACATATGATCAATAGATGCATACCTCAGCAGACAGTATCAAAGAATATAGGCTACTTTCACACTAGCGTTTCTATTTTCCGGTATTGAGATCCATCCTAGGGTCTCAATACTGGAAAAAAACGCTTCTGTTTTGTCCCCATTCATTATCCATGGGGACAAATGGAACTGAACAGAAAGGAATGCTCCATAATGAATTCCGTTCCATTCTCATACCGGAGAGCAAACCGCAGCATGCTGCGGTTTGCTTTCCATCCTGTGATGTGGGTCATGATCTGTCATAACCCACAATGCAAGTCAATGTGGACGGATCAGTTTTCTCTGCCACTATAGAAAACGGATGAGTCCTCCATTGACTTTCAGTGGAGTCCATAACAGATCTGTCTTGGCTATGTTAAAGATAATACAACCGGATCCATTTTTAATGGATGCAGATAGTTGTATTATCAGTAACAGAAGCGTTTTTGCTGAACTCTGCCGGATCCAGAAAAAAAACGCTAGTGTGAAAGTAGCCTTTGATACATACTATGTTGAAGAGTGCTGAAGGTTTAAATAGCATTTCACATGATAGAATTAGATACAGGGGCTCATCAGACAGTATGTCACATGACAATTTTACGAGATGATAGATGACCGCAGCACACTTTGTCTTCAGTAATGTGAGAGTTTATTTACCAACAAAGCGACGTTTCGGCTACATAGAGCCTTTATCAAGCCTTTTGCTTGATAAAGGCTCTATGTAGCCGAAACGTCGCTTTGTTGGTGAATAAACTCTCACATTATTGAAGACAAAGTGTGCTGCGGTCATCTATCATCTCGTGCATTACTGGGGCCCGACTGGCTGTGGCCTAACACCGCTGGCACCGCCACCGCTGGTATTTGATACAACTAGTGAGTAGTGCTGTCTTTTCGTTTTGATCAAACATGACAATGTTAGATACAGAGGCTTATCAGACAGTATCAAATATGATAGACATACATACACACCTCATCAGACATTATCAAAGAAGATTGGATTAGTGACTTAACTATAGGGTTTGCATCTAAATTACTGTAAATTTGAGATACTGGAGTGTAGGAGACTGGCAAATAAGATTTGTGATATTGGACATGCCTACTGTCAGAAAGGAGAACATTAAAGCGCTATTCAAGTTTTTCAAATTCAGCAAACATAATGTTTCTTATATCAGCAGGTTTACCCATATAGGCAGAAGAATAGAAGAAGTATAGCCCATGTATCAGTCCTGTGTAAAGCATCCAAGGCCTAACTGAAACATGGTATCAGTCATGTGATGCTCTTCATATCACACAATCCCTGACATTTAATAAGCAGCAGTATTACCTGATATACATATGCTGAGTCAGCACACGGGACACATTCATGTAATAAGTAAATAGGATCAGAATGGCAGAATCATAATTTTTATTGCGGTTATTATAGTAACTGCACTACTGGGCTGCCTTTCTCTAGATGATGTTGTCATGTTAATTAAAAAAAAACACTACACACATAGATCTGTTTCTACACAGACATTTACAGACACAATTAGATGCTTCTGCAGTTATTACTACTATATATACTGTATATGTCCTGCTCCTCAATACACTACTAGACACCTGGATGGTTACCAGGTCACACAATACTTATGAGGGTCACATGACAGCTCAAATGACTGACACCATGTTTATTTCTATCTGGCTCTCCTATGGTGCATTTTGCAGGACTAAAATGGGCCATACAAGAGGATACTGTATGGATATAATAAAGGTGTGCAAAATGGATGTATTCTAGAATTACATACCATTATCTAAATAAATAAATGTAATCATTAGAGATGAGCGAATCAGTCAAAAAATTATTAGCCGAACATTCGACGAACTTTTCCTAAAATTTGTATGTTCGACGAATAGATTTGTTGTATTTGCGTACAAAATATACGTTATTATGTGCTATTAGCTAACATTCGCTCACTAATAATGAACGTTCATTTACAAAATTTACGCAACTTCTTAGAAGACGTACGCATGAGCGTACAAATAGTTTACGAATCTCAGCGTACTATTGTCTAAGCGATTACGTAATACGCAGGCACGTACGAGGAGAGGCCGCGGCGTGCACTCCTCAGAGGCAGAGCGAATATTCGAGGCATCTATATGGTAAAGTGCAAATACATTATTATGGGTATAATATAAAAATTTTAAATATCACCTACCTAGTATGCTCACGGACATGTTTAAGTCTCTTTTCTTCTGACGCTTGTCATAGAACTGGAGCAGAGTCCCAAACTCAGTCGCAATTTGTAATCCACATAGGCAAAATTGTAATCCAAATGGGTAAAAAAAAAGCAGCAAATGTTCCTTAAAAAAACCCTCTTTCAAGGGGCTCCCCAAATAACCTGAAAAGGGGGAAAAAGGGATGAGGCGCACGAATGCGCAACTTAATTTCCTGAGTTGCCTCGTCATCCTCCCGCGCTGGAGAAAGGGGCGGAACTACCAGGGAGTCGTCTGCATCGCTGAATTGAATTCGTACGCAACAGCATATAGAGTAACTACCAGGGAAAAGTCTATCGCTGAATTAAATTCGTACGCGACAGCTTATAGAGTAACAAAATTATACGTAGAATAGCGTATAATTTATAGGACACACTATGTAGCGAATGCGTACAAAAGCAAAGCAAATCACCTAATATTCAGATTCGCTTCGCAGCTGAAAAATCCCAAGATTCAATGCGAATCTACGAAGAGGCGAATAGATTCGCTCATCTCTAGTAATCATTAAAACTGAAATACAGTACGTCTTTAACCTCTATAATCAAGGGAGGGAAGATGTGGTGAAAAATGCAGATAAAAGGGTTACAGTGGTTTCATAAAACGTGTCTATATGGAAGAGACTATTGAACTGTACAGCAGATTATACTGCTGATTATACAGTACATGCACTACTTAGGCTAGTTTTGCACTGGCATTATAAGGTCTGGCAGGCTTTTCCAGCAGAGAACAGCCTTCTGGAGCCCTCTGGATCTGTCATTGGTTGAAAGTTTCTGGAGAAGGGTTGCTGATCCAAGGAATTATTCTATTCTGAATGCCTGATTTGAGTCAGGAAGGAATTTTTCCCCTAAAATGATAAAAATTGGCTTCTACCTCACAGGGGTTGTTTGCCTTCCTCAGGATCAACTTGCAGAATAACAGGCTGAACTGGATGGTCGTCTGTATGTCTTTTTTCAGCCTCTACCGGAACAGCCTGATAGAACTCATTAGTGCTGGTGGTATGTAGCAATATCCTTTAACTACCGACATGTCCTATAGCCCAAGTTTATTAAATGTGGCCGTTCATGCACTGACTGACACCAGAAAGCACATTTATGTAAAGAACTTTACAAAAAGCACAAAATGGCGTGAAAAGCCCCTCCCTCTGTCAAACACCATAGATAATGTGATCACTATTTCAGAAGTGGATAACTCACTGTAACTGCCCTGTAATCACTGACTGCTAGTGCTGCATCGATGGATCACATAAGAGAGCCAGTAATGCTGCTAAAAGTTATGGACAGGCTGTAACTAGTGAGCACGAGGAGAAGTTGTGCTAGGGCTCATTCTGAACTTTTGCAGCAGGGCCTGTGAGCTCTTGGGTACACCTTTGGTAGGATTAGAAACACAGCTCAGCAGACAGTTTAAACCTTGACAGGCTATAGATGTAGCCCAGCTAAAATTGACTCTGATAACACATCACAGGATTATCTTGGTTATTTACTGACAAACACTATTGAAATCTACTGAAAAGTCAGTTAACATTTTCTTGCCATTCTTTTCTTAACGTGTTAACCATCAAGTTTAGCTCGACTGCATCTGTATGTTACTGGCTCAGCAGACTGTATCACACTTGACATAATTAGCTAAAGATGTGTTTGACGTGCTTACCCATTCAAGCTATTTAGTACAGAATGGAGAGAATGGACAGTGAGGAAAGTTCCTTTGGACTTAAGTGATGTGATCCAGCAGCAGGGTTGCCAACCAGAATTTTTCTTTTTTCTGGACAACTTATCCCAAAATCATGGACAGCTAACATTTTTAACGGACAAATTGGAAAACCATAATGAAGGATAAATATTATAAGTAATACATGTCTATAGCTCAATATACTGATAAGAACTCATTAAAAGCATTTACTGTGAGCTGTAAAATTATGATAGTTACCACCAAAATAATCTAGTCAAGTACCACCAGCCTCAAAAAAGTCACGGATACTTCTATTTTTTTCACGGAAAGAGGAAAAAAGTCACCTATTTTTACGGACTGTCCATAAATTTCTGGACGGTTGGCTAAAAAATCAAATATCTACAGGATTCAGGTTTTGGCGTACTAACATGGCCAGGGGAAGTGTAGGGGATGGAGCTACTGCAGACTGAACAGTTTAAAAGGCAGGGCCAGCTCTGTGACATATCACATTACAAAGCATGCTGAATTTGGTTAGAAAACTATAGGAAACTGAAGAAATCAGGAAGTACTGGGTGTAAACATCCTGAAAAGATGCTCTGATGCCCTAACAATGCGAAGGAAAACAGAGACATGAAAACAGGTTTACGGCCTCATTCACAATTCAGCTTTTGATCAGCTTTTGATCAGTAATTTCGATCAGTGATTGTGAGCCACCTGTTCTGTGTTCAGAGCCGCACCTGGTTTTGGCTCAAAATTACTGATGGAAGGGGCATAAATAGTTATTATTTCGGTTGTTAAGAGAAGATTTAAAAAAAATGTTTTTGGGACCAGTGAACTCCCTTTAAACCCTTAGTGACTGATGACGTACTATGTACGTCATGATGTGGTGTTAGTTACCGCATCATGACGTGCACAGTACGTCATGAGCTCCAAGTGTCACCACAAGTACACTTGCGGGGACACTTGCTTGCAAACTGGTGTCACGGACAGCAGAGCTGTCCGGACACCCGGCAGGGGACCAATCACAGTGGTCCCCGCCTTAGAACCCCTGCGATTGGTCAGTCAGATTTGACTGACCAATCGCAGAGTTCAGCAGCGCAGCCCCAATGTTCTTGAGGACATCGTGGCTGCACTGCTATGTTCTAATACTTCAGGATGGCTGAGCGGGACCTGCCCTGCCCTCCCCGCCCACCCACGGCATGTAAGTTACCCCAAAGCCCCCCCCGCCTTCAATCCGCCCCAATATCATGATGGCCGAGAGGTAACATACAGCTGACAATCTAATGTAACGGCCGACATAGCTGCTGGCAGTGATGTCAGCCGTTTAACCCCTTCCATGCCGCGGTCCGTAGGGACCACGGCATGGAAGGGGTTAACAGGGAGGAAACTCCCTCCCTCCCCCATCGGGCGCTGCGGTGCGCTGGCGGCACACTGATGGTGTGGCCAGAAGAGAGGGAGGGAGCTTCCTCCCCCTCCCATCGGGACGCTGCTCTGCTGTGGCAGCGTCCCGATGGTTACCATGGCAACCAGACGCTATCAGGCTTGCCATGGTATATCAAGCCTGACCAGGTTCCTGCTAAAGGCAGGAGCCTGATCAGGCTTACTGTAAAGCAGGGGTGCACAACCTGCGGCACGGGGGCCACATGCGGCCCTCGATACCATTCTGTGCGGCCCCCAAACATCTGGTGACAGACATGTATGTATATGTCTTGTGGCTGCTCACATGTATTTTTCATGTATTCTCCCAGTAGATGGGAGTCCTGAAAGTATAACCAGATATTTATAGTATATACTGTATGTACAATACGCCATAAATACAGTATTTCAGTTTGTTATACCCCTTTAACTTTTATTTTTGGCTCTTGGGATTCCGTCAGTCTCACAATGTGGCCCCCATCCCGAAAAGGTTGTGCACCCCTGCTGTAAAGTAAAAATACACTGCAGTACACTATATAGTGTACTGCAGTGTATTATAGAGACATCAGATCCACTGGATCTTCAAGAACCAAGTGGGTCTGAGTCAAAGTGTAAAAAAAAAAATTAAAAACGTAGAAAAAAATCATTTTTTTCCATATATGCACATTTATAACTGAGTAAAAATAAATAAAATAATAAAATACCCTAGACATGTTAGGTATCGCCGCGTCCATAACAACTTACTCTACAAAAATCTCACATGGCCTAACCCCTCAGATGAACACAGTAAAAAAAAAATATATATATATAAAAACTATGTAAAAAAAAGCCATTTTTTGTCACCTTACATTACAAAAAGCGATACCAAGCGATCAAAAAGGCGTATTTCTCCCAAAAGAGTACCAATCTAACCGTCATCTCATCCCGCAAAAAATTAGCCCCTACCTGAGACAATCGCCCAAAAAATAAAAAAACTACAGCTCTCAGACTATTGAGACACTAAAACATTTTTTTTCTTTCAAAAATGATATTATTGTGTAAACCTTAAATAAATAAAAAAAAGTACACATGTTGGGTATTGCCACGTCCGTAACAACCTGCTCTACAAAAATATCACATGACCTAACCCCTCAGATAAACACAGTAAAAAAAATAAAATAAAAACTGTCAAAAAAGCCATTTTTTGTCACCTTATATCACAAAAAACGTAATACCAAGCGATCAAAAAGGCGTATTCCCCCCAAAATAGTACCAATCTAACCGTCATCTCATCCTGCAAAAAATTAGCCCCTAGCTGAGACAATCGCCCAAAAAATAAAAAAAACGACAGCTCTCACACTATGAAGGCACTTTTTTTTTTGTTTCAAAAATGATATTATTGTGTAAACCTTAAATAAATAAAAAAGTACACATGTTCGGTATCGCCATATCCATAACAACCTGCTCTACAAAAATCTCACATGACCTAACCCCTCAGGTGAACGCAGTAAAAATGAATAAATAAAAGCTGTGCCAAAATTACCAATTTTTGGGTCACCTTGCCCCAAAAAGTGTAATAATGAATAATCAAAAAATTATATTTACCCAAAAATGGTACTAATAAAAATTTCAACTCTTCCTGCAAAAAATGAGCCCCTACACAAGACAATCGGAAGAAAAATAAAAAAGATATGGCATTCAGAAAATGGAGACACAAAAACATATTTTTTTCTCAAAAATGCTTTATTATGTAAAACTGAAACAAACATACAAAGAAAGTAGACATATTTGATATCATCGCGTCCGTAACAACCTGCTCTATACAAATACCACATGATCTAACCTGTCAGATGAACATTATAAAAAACAAAAAAGAAATACAGTACCAAAACATCCATTCTTTGGCTACCTTGCCTCCCAAAAAAAATAATATAGAGCGATTAAAAATCATATGTACCCCAAAATAGTACCAATAAAACTGTCATCTTATCCTGTAGTTTCCAAAATGGGGTCACTTTTTGATTGTTTGTACTATAGGGTGCATCTGGGGGGCTTCAAATGGGACATGGTGTCTAAAAACCAGTCCAGCAAAATCTGCCTTCCAAAAACCATACGGCGCTCCTCTCCCTCTGCGCCCTGCCATGCGCCCATACAGCAGTTTACCACCACATGTGGGGTGTTTCTGTAGACCGCAGAATCAGGGTAATAAATATTTGAGTTTTGTTTGTCTGTTAACCTTAGATGTGTTAAAGAAAAAATGGACTAAAATGGTAAATCTGCCAAAAAAGTGAAATTTAGAAATTTCATCTCCATTTTCCTTTAATTCTTGTGGAATACCTAAAGGGTTAACAAAGCTTATAAAATCGGTGTTAAGTAACTTAAGGGGTGTAGTTTCCAAAATGTGATCATTTATGGGGGGTTCTACTATGTGAGCCCCACAAAGTGACTTCAGACCTGAACTGGTCCTTAAAAAGTGGGTTTTGTAAATTTTCTTAAAAAATTTAAGAATTGCCTCTAAAATTCTAAGCCTTCTAACGTCCCAAAAAAATAAAATGACATTTACAAAATGATGCAAACATAAAGTAGACATATGGAGAATTTTAAATAATAAATATTTTATGAGATATCACTTTCAATTTTAAAAGCAGAGAAATTGAAATTTTGAAAATTGTGAATTTTTCAAAATTTTTTGTAAAGTTGGGATTTTTTCATAAATAAAGGTGACATATATTGACTCAAATTTATGACTGTCATGAAGTACAATGTGTCACGAGAAAACAATCTCAGAATGGCTTGGATAAGTAAAAGTGTTTCAAAGTTATCACTACATAGAGTGATACATGTCAGATTTTCAAAAATAAATGGTCACGAAGTGCAAAATGGCCTGGTCATTAAGGGGTTAATATCATAATTTGAGAGGCCACTACAGTGTAAACTAATTTTTATATACCACATGGCCATATATATTTAGATAATATTATTTATACACATTATACACATATTGTACATGTGTTAGCTATGACTTGCTAGAGTTTAAACATTTCTCTTTATTTTCCTGTGCAATTTTCCAATAATTGATAAGGTCAGTTGGTCTCATATAATGAGAGGTAATAATTCTGTTATACACACATGGATCGAATGGAACACGATAATTATGGAACAAGTTATTTTTTGGTGGTTTTGTTATCTTAATACCTTCCCTATCAAGGCAGATTCCTACAAACACATCTTCTAGATAAACATAGTTTACTTTAAAAGATGACCTTAAAATCTTTGGTGCTACATCCCCAGAGAATACATAACCTGTCCCTGAGCAAAAGGTAGGATAAAATTCATCTGGATAGAGGAAATGAGGCATGTGCCATTTACTGTGAATGCTTCTGTGTGGTTTGTTATTTTCCATTACAAATCCTGTAAAATAGTTTTGTGTTTGAGGTTGGTCTGGACCCAATAAATCTAATAAACGTTCAGTGTTAACATACATATCACTGTCAGTCTTCATGACATATTTTGCTTTAGGGCAGTAGTTAGAGACCCATTCTATTCCCATCAGTGTTTTAATGGTCAAGTTTTTGTATGTATCTTGAAAGTCCTTTTGGATGATATCATGGTACTTCTCACTTTCTTCTGCAATGGAATTGGGTTCCTGTTTACTGTCTTTACCCAACAGGAACAAATATATGATAGATGTTCTATTTATCCCTGTCATATTTACAAATGTGGTCCTTATTGCTCTGCGGTTTTCAACTTCCCTGGCGGTTGTTTCTATTAAAAACATCAAGAAGGGACTTTCATCCTTGCATTTATTGGGCTCATTTATGATGTATGGATAGGACCCAATATTTATATAACTCAATGAGGAAGCTGATGGAGTTGGCAGTATTTTATGACTTGCATCTTCATTCCACTGAAATCCATTTTCATGTTTTTCAAAAGTTTCTGGATTTGTTGCAGATTTTTTGAATCCTTCATGTTCTTGATAAATTAAATGTGCGTTCTGGTAATATCGATAAGCAACAAATAGCCCGCAGAGGACAATTATGTAAAGTAAAAGCAAAATTAATACTTTAAAAATACTGAATTGTAGTTTTTTATGTAGCACCATTGTAAATTATGGATCTTTGAAAAGTAATATTAGAGATCTTATTCTGTATGCAGATCGTTTTTTTTCTCTCCAATGCTTAAATTTCCACTTCACCTAGAAAAAGTATAATAATATATCAGAACAGATAACAGTAATTCTAATCATCAAAGAAAATCATCAAATTATTCAATGGCACCTCATAATTATAAAATGCATGGATAAAATTATATATTTTTTTGTTTTACACTTTATCTTGCCTTTGTGATTACACATAAGAAAATTAAAATGTACAATATTTTAAGTATTTAGAAAAACATTTCCCAAGCATTCATAATACATTGGACTCCCGCCCCCCCCCAAAAAAAAAAATAAAAAAAATCTTTTTTGGGGGAATATCTACAACTCTCCCATCCCTATTGTAAAATTTGCAAATTTGCAGTTAGTGTCTTCAAGGACAGCCCTAACCAATTAGGACTCTGATTTTGTATTTTGAAACTAAAATTATATCTTAAATGGGTAAATAAATACACAGCATCAATTTTAGGTAAATAAATGCAATTTTAGGATCAAAGTAGTAAAAGATTTTGTATACATGTGACTGGACTGACATGCCATGAGAGGGTTATTGTACAGCAATTTGGGTGTATGAGGATCATTTTCACTAATCCTATTGTGGTGCAATTATTCATCTCCTGCAATGAAACATCTAGAGCATAATCCACAATATACATCACTACTTTAATCAAATTCTTCATTTTCTGTAATATATTTGATTAATAAAGATCTAAGTCATAGAGAATCCTCCACTTTTCTGTCATCGCACACAAAGTGCAACAGTGCAAGAAGAATAAACTTTAGTATTTTTGCCCTGAAGAGTGACATCTGGACAGCAGTCCTTTCCCCCTCTAAACAATATCAGCACAAGGCCTCAAATAAGATTTTATCTATCTTACATTGGGAAAAATATTATTGATGGCTAGTATTTAGAGATGAGCGAATCATCAAAAATTCGCTTCGGCGCATAATCGACAAATTTATGACAAGATTAGTTCTTAATACGGATTTATTCTGTCAAATTTGTGTTAAAAAATAATCGTTGTTTTGGGAACATTACTGCACAAATTATGAACATACAGTCTAAGCGTTGTTAAAAGCACGCTACTGAACTGAATGCGTAAGCATTAGTATAAAAAGTGCGTACGAATCCTTAGCGTACTGTTCACTCGCAATTGGGTCATACGCACGCATGTGGCTAGGCCGCGGTGTACAGTCCTCAGAGGCAGTCTAAATAAGGTAGAAAAGTGAGGTGCTCACTGTTAGCTATCCGGCTAAGTGCATCATTTACTAAAGACACCATACAATAAGTGCATAATAGGACACATTGCAGTACCTGAAAAAGAATACACACAATGGGCTAAAGTGCTTGAACATTGCTGAACCTGTAAAAGCATTATTGCTAAAATACAGCAAAGACATAATTATGCAAACATTTTAGTGCAATCAATTTCACATTTGCATGCATAATAGGCTCAGATATACATTTGAGTCTTTCCTCATGGCTGCTTGGCATAAAACACTGGAACACAGTCCAAAATTCAATTGTAATCCACGTGAGGTAATTTTGTAATCCAAACAGGTAATGTGTAATCCACATGGATAATATAAAATAGCAGCAAATAGAGAACCCTTTTTGCAAAGGGAGCTCCCAAATAACCTGAGAAGGGGGGAAAAAGGAAAATAGGCGCGCTTAGGCGCAACCGGGATATTTTCTGCAGAATGGGGGGGCGGGGGGAGTTGTAAGTCCTGACAAGCAATGTCCATCTGAGTGAGAGTCAAACAGGGGGCAATAAAAAACAACATAAACTAAAAACAAGTGCCAACTAGCTCTCACCCGTCAGGTGCAGTCCATGTTGTGGCTCCCATAGGTCCTCCAGAGGTGTCCTTTAAATCAGCCAGTAGAGGGGTTCCTCAGATGAGGGACCTGAAGTCCTCCTCGCTGGAACTGCTACTGAATGACATCAGGGGAGGCTCCTGCCTCTGAGCTCCACTGCTCTCTTCTGGATCACCGTGGACTGAAGTAAAAGATGATGTCGTCAGCTGACCCAGCTGAAAGGACTGTGATGGTGGTGGTGGTGGCAATCCAGGGATCAGAGGCTTCGGCTGTGGCTTCTCCCTGAAACGGACGGTGCCATCTGGTGACTCCTGTAGGCAGTGCACACGTCCTTCGCCTGGTGGTTCCTCCGGGCAAACTTCTGGTGCTGATGCAGGTACCAGGGGCTTAGACAATAGGGTAACCCCGGTAGCAAAGGGGCCTTTCAGGGATGCCATGGGGGTATATTTCACCCGATCCTCCATGTAAAGGCTGTGACGGGTTAGGGCAGGTACGGCCGTTTCACTGACCTGCGGCCCACAAAGTACTTCTTGCCATCCTCGTCATTCGCAAGGAAGCTAGAGCCTCGCTCCACTGAAAACCATAGGACGGTTCCCTTACGCCGCTCCAGGGTAGGGTCTCCTGGCCTCGGATGGTCCAGTACTTGGGATTCTGCCGCATGGAAGGTGCTGTTGTTCTCCCCCTGGGCGGCGGAGTGGATGCTCCAGCCGCCTCCGCCGTATCGTCATTTTCCCGCTTCTGGGGGCCGGGGAGAGGGGGGCAAGAAGAATGTGTACGTAGCGTACATAGCTTACGTAGCGTTAGCGGTCAAAATTTTAAGAACATTTACGAATAACACGAAGCGAATCTGAATAAATCCGGATTCGCTTCGGAGTAGGAAAAATGGAGGATTCTATACGAATCTACGAAGCGGCGAATAGATTAGCTCATCTCTACTATTATTGCTTCTGTAGCATCTGCCTAATGTTCACATACACAGCAAACAAAGATTTCTAAGAGACTACTGTAATTGATTTCTTATGAACAAGATACACAATGGAAGGTATTTCTTGCTCAGTACTTCCAGTTCTTCATGTCTAATGTGTATGAGGGCCTCCCAACTCTCCCCAATGGCAGATGTTGTGGGAGAGAAGCATTGGGCTGTTGGATTTTTAAATGAACTGCATAAAGTTTTTGTTTTCAGCTGTGATAAGCCACTGTCAGGGGAGTCTGGTTAGATTACTGAGAGACACACCTCCTCACTCTGAAGCCTAATGCAGGAATGCAGTGTGAACAACCGCCCCTCTGTCTTCTGTTTATACTAAAGGGAAGACAGACAAGCCTTAGCCCCTCTTAACCCCTTCATATATTTGGATGTAACTGCACATCCAAATTGCAAAGTAACAGCGCATTTGGACATACAGTTATATAAAGTGACTATAAAGTGTCACAGCCCTGGAGTCTCCACTGTCCCCGAAAGCAGAGACATGGGAGAAGCAGGCAAGGCATCAATCAGAGTGGTCCCTTGCTGGCAAGAGCTCCAATGGTTAGTCTATGGAGATTAACTAATCAGAGCGTGGCACTGTCAAAATGACGATTTCAGGCCCGATCTTTATGAAATTAGCCATAATCCTGTGTGTCACCATGCCCCATATGTCTTCACTGCCCCCCTTATGACCCCAAATGTCGCCATTGTTCCCCAGATGCCACTGCAGTGTTCTCTGCTGTAGGTTGAGCTACTGACATCAGCAGAGAGTGTCAGCTGTAACTTACAATTAAGATTCTGCTTTAATGGCCAAAATCCCTGCTGCCATGATCTCGGCCATTTAACCCCATAGATGCTGTGGTCAGTAGCCACCAACGGCATCCATGGAGTTATCTCCCCCCCTATGCCATCAGGCCGCAGCTGCTGTGATGGCAGCTGCCCAATGGTTACCATGACAACCAGATGTCTTACAAAGGCATCCGGGCTTGCCATGTACCTGAGGGTATGATCAGGCTTAGGATCATGCACATGGCTGTTGCTAAGCCGTTCCATGCGTTGGGGACCCCAATGCACAGGCAACATCAGTGCATATTCTACAGACAGATCCAGACCCATTCAACTTGAATGTGTCTGTTATCCGTCCACACTGGAAAAAATTAGAACATGTTCTATTTTTTTGCTATGAGGAAGCACGGAGAGAAAACTCATTGAAGCAATCCGTAGTGCCTCCGTTCCATACTACACCTTCCAGACTGCGGACCCATTTAATTGCGGCCCGCAATACGGGCACGGCCGGGCAATCAACCCACAGAATAAAATTATCATATCATCTTTACCGCGAGAAGAACCCCATAAAAAATAAAAAGCACTGACAGAATTAACAGTTTTGCTCACCTCACCTGCACAAAAAATGATATACAAAGTGATAAAAAAGACATATGTACCCCAAAATGATACCAATAAAAGTTAGATGTTAGAGAATCCTGATGCTGCTCCTTCCCTTCTGAATGCGCCCGTGTCCCCAAACAGCGGTTTATGAACACATACTGTATATGGTGTTGCCGTATATAGGAAATGATGCATAACAAATCATGGGGTGGATTTTCTCCTGTTACCCCTTGTAACAGGACTTGTTGCCCCTAGATTTATTCCTTGACGGGGGTAGTTTCAAAAATGGTGTCACTTTTTGGGGTTTTCTTTCTAGGGTTACCTCAGGGTCTCTTCAAATGTGACATGGCAGCTGAATATAATTTCTGCAAAAAATGCCCTCCCTTAATATGGCACTCCTTTCCTTCTACACCTTGCTGTGTGCACTCACAGCAGTTTACCACCGTATATGGGGTGTTTCTGTAAACTGCAGAATCAGGGTAATAAATATTGAGTTTTCTTTGGCTGTTAACACTTGATGTGTTACAGAAAAAATGAATTTAAATGGAAAATCTGCACAAAAGGGACCAGTGGAAAGGGAGATGGGACATTAATGAAAGTTGTTATTATAAAGTAATTACAGATCTTTTGACAATCATTGACAGACTAATTTAGGAATACATGCCTAGCTCTAATAAACTATCAAATAAAAAAAATATGACAGTTACACTTTAACAGTGGGTGCAAGATGATATCCTGTTTACTTTTACTATTTATATATTTATTTTTCTCTGTTTATTATTCATTTGAAGGGCTAGTAAACCCAGAATCAACACAATTAAAAAAGAACAACTAACAAAACATAACAAACTCCGTACATATATTTGTTATTTGCTTTTGTTTAATTAAATATCACAATTGCAAGCCAATGAAAAATTATTCTGATCAGCGAGTGTGGACCCACTCTGCCAACTAACAGATTTAGCTGTGGGCCAAACCCTAAAGGCAGTATTCCTGTGCTCCCCTGGTATTCATCTACAGGTGTTGTTACCCAGATTTCTCAGATTGCTGAATTCCAAATTTGTTGAGTTATATAGTGATCAATCTCTTCATATAGCTAGACCAATTTACTGTTCAGGGTCGGGCGAATGGGTGACAGGGCTGAATGGGTGACAACTAGTGTTGAGCGAACGTGTTTGCCGAATACACTATTCGGCCGAACATGGCGGTGCTTGGGACTACGCGGTATTCGGCCGAATACCGCGTGTGCTCGAGCGCCATGCTCGAGTCACCTCCCCGCATGTTAATTAGCCAATTAGCGTGTGGGGAGGTACTGGCATTCACTGTAATGCCAGTAGCCATGTTGGCTACTGGCATTACACTGATTGGATGGCCTGGAACACGTCATCGGGTGCTATAAAGCACCCGGTGACATGTGACCGGCGCATACCGAGCCAGGGACAGCTGCTGCAAGCAGGGACAGACAGTGTAGGGAGAGAAGCATGCTAGGCAGGGATAGAAATCGCTCAACAAAGACCCAAAAGCCCTTTTAAGGGCTATTATATCTGGCACAAAACAATATTTTATTATTTTTGAGGACTTTAAAGGTGGTCAAAATTGCACTAGGTGGCCTGCCATTAATGCAACATGTGCTGCTGCATGCTGTAGGATACTCTCTGTATACTATATACCTGACATACTTTGGTATAATTTCTGCTGTTAAGCTCTCAGTACTTCTTTTGCGTCTTACTGTATAACATTTGCGCAAGTAGGGACTTGTGTAGGAATAGAATTTCTATAGGCAGGGTTAGTATCATTGTTCAAAAGACACAAAAGTCCATTGTTAAATCCTTCTGCAGGGTGCCCTGTCAGTAATGCTAGGTGCACAGCGTATTACAACCGTTCAAATGTCTATGTAGCTGACATCCGTTGTTACATTTAATACCGTTAATTTAGGCTGCAGTTCCTCATTTGCTGATGCAGTTTAATTTGCCCAACAAGGGAATTAAACTATAGGGATAGGATTTGGGTAGGTAGAAAGATTGTTTCTGTTCCAAAAAGACAAAAGTCCATTGTGAAATACGTCCGTCTTTTGTTTTTTTTGGTGGCAAAAAAAACCCAAGTGTGCCCTGTCAGTAACACTAGGTGCACACTGTATTACAACCGTTCAAAAGTCTATGTAGCTGACATCCGTTGTTACATTTAATACCGTTAATTTAGGTTGCAGTTCCTCATTTGCGGCTGCTCTATCACGTTTGCGCATTCAGAATATTGGACATTCGTTTAAATTTTTCTGATTATACAGTTAATAAAAATCTGCACTACTGTAGTTGTGACCAAGTTGCATATATACTATACAATATGCGCAAGGCGAGCAGAAAGGGACGGGGAAGTGGGCGTGCTGCTGATGGTGAATGCAGAGGCAAAGGCTCAGGGCGCGGTAAAACTGCCTGCTGGCAGAGCTCAAGAGACAAAATCATCCACAATTCCTAGCTTTATGTCACAGTTTGGAGGGCGGTGCAAGACACAACTCTTGTCACCACAGCAGTGCGAGCAGGTAGTGGGTTGGATTTCAGCTGATAATGCTTCCAGTCGGTTAAGCACCACCCTCTCTTCCACAAAGTCCAGTCTCAGTAGCCAACAGTCTGGGCAACCACATCCTCATCCTCACCCTGATCCTCCTTCCTCCTTCCTCCATGGCACGAACTGGCGCTGTACGCTTTCGAGGTGCTGGCCTGCCTTGCCGCCAGCGTTTTGTCTGAGCGGGTATTTAGTGCCGCTGGGGGCATAATTACTGATAAGCGCATCCGCCTGTCAACTGACAATGCTGACAGGTTGACGTTTATCAAAATGAACAAGGCCTGGATTGCCCCTGACTTCTCTACTCCACCACAAGAAAGCGGCTTAACATGAAAAAAACTTAAATCTGGCTTTTAGGGTGTATTGAATACACTGTATTATCATGTACCCCTTCCTCTTCTCGTCCTCTTCCTCCATCATATGAAACCGCTTATTAGGCTGCCCTCGAAGTCCACCAGCTGGGCCTGCACCCTAATCTTTTAGCCGGTCAGCTCACCAGCTGGGCCTGCACCCTAATTTTTTAGCCGGTCAGCTCACCAGCTGGGCCTGCACCATAATTTTTTAGCCAGGCAGCTCATCAGCTGGGCCTGCACCATAATTTTTTAGCAGGTCAGCTCACCAGCTGGACCTGCACCATAATTTTTTTGCCAGTCAGCTCACCAGCAGGCCCTCAACCATAATTTTTTACACGCTCAGCTGTGCTACATGTCACTTAACTACTTTGATGAGCAGCAGTGTGTCACCCTTAAATTTGGGACAGTTTGATGGGCAGCAGCGTGTCACCTGTAAATTTTTTGGACGTTCTGCTCGGCAGCAGCATGTCAACCTTAAATTTGGGACAGTTTGGCAGCAGCGTGTCACCCTTAAAATTTTTTTTATTGTCAGCTCGGCAGCAGCGTGTCAACCTTAAATTTGGTACAGTTTGATGGGCAGCTGCGTGTCAACCTTAAATTTGGGACAGTCTGATGAGCAGCAGCGTGTCACCCATAAATTTGGGACAGTTTGATGGGCAGCAGCGTGTCACCCTTAAATTTGGGACAGTTTGATCGGCAGCAGCGTGTCACCCGTAAATTTTCTTGACGTTCTGCTTGGCAGCAGCGTGTCAAACTTAAATTTGGGACAGTTTGATCGGCAACAGCGTGTCACCTTTAATTTTTTAGACGGTCAGCTCAGCAGCAGCAAGTCACCACTATTGTTTTTGCGTGTCAGCAGCGTGTCATCAATCATCAATCAAGGGTGTGTCTGATTCACTCCTTTATGTGTAATAAAGGAGGTATTGGAGTTCCTGTTCCTTGTAATTTTTGGCAGCCCTTTCCCTTAGTGCATAGGCTTTATGAGTGTCGGAGTCCCACAATTATACCACAATGTGAATGAGGCCCTCCTTTATATGATATACCGGTTGTATAGTAGTGCCTCATCCGTGTAATTCTTGGCAGCACTTGCGCTTAACGTAAAAGTAAATCTATGTTTCCTAACGATATTTTCTGTAAAATCGATGTTATCTTGGGTTTTGGTGGGGTGTTTTTGTCATTCCGTAAAAGTGGCGTAATAGTCGGACATCATCGTTAATAGCAGTGACATCGGTGTCCAAGATGCATCCAGACATCCTCCCCATGCTGTTCCCTAACCATTTCTGTGGTGTTTCCACCATTTTCTGACGTTTCCCTATGGAGCAGACACCCTCCCCTCTGCAGAGCAGGGGGTGTCTGGTCTTCTCCCATTGACTTCCATAATACTCGGGTGCTTGGCCGAGCGCTCGAGCACCACCTAGTGTTCGACCAGAGCGCCAGAGCACCCGAGCACCCGAACATCGGGGTGCTCAATCATCACTAGTGACAACAGGCTGTGTTGCCCTGGTACCATAAGAGATTCATGTAGTTAACTGGGCAGCATTTTGTGAATTCTATATAACCAAAAATACCCCCATCATCAACTACAGAGATTTTACAACAGCTTAGGACAGACTGCAGAATGCCAGATCAGCCTATGTATGAAATGGTAAGATTTGCTAGCCAAGAGGCTGAAAAAGCTGAGTAAGAATCTCAGTGATAAATACTGTAGCATTGCCAGACAGTTTTTTCATTTAGGGTCCTGGGAAGGCTTAGTAACACATGTGGAGTTGTACTAGAGACTATTAAATACCAAGACTACCTAAATAAATCCTCCTCCTCAATCCTAAATATTCTTATAGCTAGGCAGATTTGCCTTTCAGGATCCTCGGAAGGCTGGATTGCCACCTTGTGGAATAATAGACTGCGGAACTGGCATAGGGGTTGCAGCGGTCGCAGTTGCAACCGGGCCCCTAAGCCAGATAGTGCATCTCATAAAGGGAATACTTGCGAGCGCTTCCATAATGGAAGTGCTCACTAGTATGCAGGAGGAGGGGGAGTGAAGTGCTGGTAGCGCTGTACAGTACTTACCCCTCCTCCTGCTTGCTCCTCTCAGAGCTTGCGCTTCTGTGTCCTGACTGCCTGCAGCGTCAGCACGTACAGAGCGCACTCTGACCTGATGCTGCAGGAGGCCAGGTGACTGCAGCGCGGGCCCTGAGAAGATGAGACAGCCAGGACCGGGAGAGTGGCAGCAGGAGAGGTAAGTTTATTTATTGTTTTACAGTCTGATCTGAGGTCTGATATGGGGGGGTCTGAAGGGTCTAATGGGGGGGACTGGGAGTCTGAAGAATCTAATGGGGGACTGGGGGTCTGAAGAATCTAATGGGGGGGAATGGGGGTCTGAAGAGTCTAATGGGGAAATGGGGGGACTGGGGGTCTGAAAAATCTAATGGGGGACTGGGGGTCTGAAAAATCTAATGGGGGGGACTGGGGGTCTGAAGAGTCTAATGGGGGGACTAGGGGTCTGAAGAGTCTAATGGGGACTGGGGTTCTGGAGAGTCTAATGGGGGGACTGGGGTTCTGGAGAGTCTAATGGGGGGTCTGGAGAGGTCTGGTCTGACATGGGGGGTCTGGAGAGGTCTGGTCTGACATGGGGGGGTCTGGAGAGGTCTGACATGGGGGGTCTGGAGAGGTCTGGTCTGACATGGGGGGGTCTGGAGAGGTCTGACATGGGGGTCTGATGGTCTGGTCTGAGGTCAAATATGGGGGTCTGGAGGTCTAATGGGGGTCTGATATTACAGCAGGGTCTGATCTGAGGTCTAAAATTGGGGTCTTATATGGGGTCTGACATAGAGGTCTGATTTGAGATGGGGAGGTCTCATTTAGGGTTTTATATGGAGGTCTGATCTGAAAGGAAGGGGGTATTTTTTGTACTGGCACACAATATAAAGGTGTTTTTGTCCTGGCGCACTATTTGTGTGGTACCAGTATTTTTAGGGGGGCTGTTTCTGCAGGATAGTATTGGGGGGCACAGCGGACACAGTATTGCGGGCGGCGGGAGGGAGTGTTGAGAAGGTGAGAGGATGATGGAAAAGTAAGAAAGTAAGATGTCTGTTTGTTAAACTCTGCAGAGACAAGGCGCGGCTGAAAGAAGTCACCATGGCGGTCTGGTCTGAATGGAGAAGATGAGGAAAGAAAATGTCTACATCAGAGGAGACATCACTGGATGTAAGAGGTATATATGTGGCACTGTGTTACTCTGTATGTTCTCTAAAGTATGTCTTTAAAGGCTTTTTTTTTTTTGCACGAGCGCTGCCTTCTCTGCTCAGTTTACTGCTCATCACTGCAAATGCTGCAGCAAGCAGGTGAACAGAGTGGAGAAAGCAGCTGATCTGCGGGGGTGCTGGGGTACCCCGCCGATCTTATATTGATGACCTAGGTCATCCTAGGTAACATTAGGACTGGAGGGAAAGGGACAACAGAAAAGCTAGGTGTACCAGCGCTTAGTAGTGGTAGTGGTGGTGGTGGTGGTGGGGAGCCCAAGCTGAACTCCTGCACCAGGGCCCATGAGACTTTAGCTACGCCCCTGGACTGCGGAATACCAAATCTACTAAGATAAATCTTGTTCCCCATTCCTAAATAATGCTATAGCTAGGCAGATCTGCTTTTCTGTGTCCTGGGAAAGCTAGGTTACCACCATGTGAAACTGTAAAAGGCTACATTATTCTAAATCTACCAGCACAAATCCTCCTCACTCTAAATAGCTAGGCAGGTTTGCATTTCAGGATCCGGGGAAAGCTGGGTTACCTACATAATATAAGAGTAATGTTATCTGGATAAGGTGTACAGGTCCATAAGACTTGTGCATTGGTACTGTATAGTGTGGCAGCACACTATTTTGTAAGAAACTGCTAGGTTCCCAGTGCTTTCACAGTGCTCTGTGTATTGAACTATATTGGATTAAGCTCCACCCCTTTCCTGAACTTCCTGTGTGACTGTGAGGTCATATTATTGCAAATAAACAACCTGTCTCCAGCCAAAGATGGAGAGGCAGGGAGGATTAAGGAACTTGTCCAACTGCAGGGAATCTCCTAAAACTGCTTTCTGTAGCAGTATAAAGATGTCCAAGCAGAAAGAGGTTAGAAGAAACATTCCTTAGCAGGTTATACTTTTTTAAAAATTTAGATTAAAATAAAAAATGGCTGATATTTTACATATTGTTCCTGTAACTTCTCTGTCTACAACTGCCACATCCACAGATTATGCACTCCCTCCTTAAATCCACAGAGGTCACAAAGCATGCCTAGAAAAATCTCCCATACAAGTCAATGAGGTCTCCTCCTGACCATTGTTCTATGGACCATGGGGCTGCTGTAAAGCAATTTTCCTAACAATTTGTAAATGCTGTTAAGAACAGCTCAGGCAAGATGGCCTCCCCTTTAATCATGTTCAGGAATTAGAATTAAAAAAAATGTGCAATCGGAAAATAAAAAGATTAGAAAAAAAAGTTATGTTTTTCTACCTGATTTTAACTAACAGAAAAAAAAATTCTATGACACATTCCCCTTAGTTTTTGGGGTACTATCTCTCCTTGGGGAGAGAGTGACTTAGTTGGCGCGAGAGAGCATCAGTGATAATAGAAGAAGTTGCTGCAGTTCGATCAACTGGATGAGGATATAATTTTTTTAACCCCTAAATGGCCATATTGTTTTACATTCTGTCTTAAGAATGCTATTATTTTCCGATATAACCTCGTTATAACGGAAAATAATAAAATCACCCCAACACCAAACCTGGACTTCAGTAAAAAAGTCTGGGTTCAGGTACCTGAACTCGCAAATTTCGGAATGAACCCGAAGTTTGTAGTTTGGGTTCGATCATCCCTAGTGCTGGCTTATTTAATGTCTGAGTCATGTCTCAAAGCTTATTTAAAGAGTCAAACATTGAAATATAGGAATCTGGTGGCATTAGAGGCAGAGCTTGTTAAGAGCTCACTTATATTCCCCTTAACCTCTTCAACCCCGGGCCTGTTTTAATCTTCCTGCCAAGGCCATTTTTTGCAAATCTGACGTGTCAGTTTTGTGGTAATAACTTTGGAACGCTTTTACTTATCCAGGCCATTCTGAGATTGTTTTCTCATCACATATTGTGCTTCACGAGAGTAGTAAATTTGTGGCAAAATATTTCATTTTTATTTATTAAAAAATACCAAATTTAATAAAAATTTTGGAAAAATTAGCAAATTTCAATTTCTCTACTTTCAAAATACATAGTAATACCTCCAAAAATAGTTATTATTTTACATTCCCCATATGTCTAATTTATGTTGGCATCATTTTATAAATGTCATTTTAGTTTTTTAGGACGTTAGAAGGCTTAGAAGTTTAGAAGCCATTTTTCAAATTTTCACCAAATTTCCAAAACCATTTTTTTAAGCACCAATTCAGATATAAAGTGATTTTGAGTGGCTTACGTAATGGAAACCACCCATAAATTACCCCATTTTAGAAACTACACCCCTCAAATTATAAAAAAATTGCTGTTACAAACTTTGTTAACCCTTGAGGTATTCCACAAGAATTAATGGAAAATGGAGGTGAAATTTCAAAATTTCACTTTTTTGGTAGATTATTCCAGTTAATAATTTTTTTCTTGCAACACAGCAAGGGTTAACAGCAAACTAAACCTCAACATACATTGCTCTGATTCTGAAGTTTACAGAAATACCCCATATGTGGTGGTAAACGTCTCTATGGGTTTGTGGCAGTGGTCAGAAGGAAAGGAGCGCCAAAAGGATTTTGGAGGCAGATTTTGCTAGAATGGTTTTTAGGCACCATTTTGCAATTCCGGGACCCTGACATACTCCTACAGTGGAAACCCTCAAAAAGGTGACCCCATTTTGGAAACTACACCCTTCAAAGAATATATTAAGGGAGGTACTGGCTACTTTGACCCCCTAAGAGTTTTACGGAATTTGGAAACACTTGACTATGAAAATGAAGTTTCATTTTTTCCAATAAAATGTTGCTTTAGCCCCAAATTTTTCATTTTCACAAGGGGTAACAGGAGAAAAGCACCCCATAATTTGTTCCCCATTTTCTCCTGAATACGGCAACACCCCATATGTGGTGGTAAACTGCTGTGGGGGCACATGGCAGTGATCAGAAGACAAGGAGCGCCATATGGATTTTGCAGCACAGATTTTGATGGATTGGTTTGCGGGTTCCATTGATTTTAATTTTTTTGAGTTATTGTCTTATGTGGGGGCTCATTTTTTGCGGGATGATGTGACGCTTTCATTGGAACTATTTTGGGGTACATTAGACTTTTTGATCGCTTGGTATTACACTTTTTGTGAGTCAAGGTGAAAGAAAATAGCTGTTTTGGCATAGCTTTCTTTAAAACTTTCTTTTTACAACATTCACCTGGGGGTCCATCTCATGTCATATTTTTATAGAGCAGGTTGTTACAGACGCGACGATACCCAATATGTCTACCATTTTTATTTTTGTTAAATTTTACACGTTAACTGCATTTTTGAACAGAATAATTAAATCTTGTATTTGTGCTGCCATTTTCAGAGAGCCATATTTTTTTATTTTTTGGGCGATTGTCTAGGATAGGGTATCAATTTCTGCGGGATGAGATGAAGTTTTGATTGGTACCATTTTGGGGTACATATGCTTTTTTGATCGCGTGGTATTACACTTTTTGTGAGTCAAGGTGAAAAAAATAGCTGTTTTGGCCTAGTTTTTTTTATTTATTTTTTTACAGCATTCACCTGGGGGGCCATCTAATGTAATATTTTTATAGAGTAGGATTTTGCGGACGCGGCGATACCCAATATGTCTACCATTTTTATTTTTGTTAAATTTTACACATTAGATTTATTTTTGAACAGAATAAAATCTTTTTTTTTGTGTTGCCATTTTCTGAGAGCTATATTTTTTTTATTTTTAGGGCGATTGTCTCAGATAGGGTCTCGTTTTTTGCAGGATAAGATGACGGTTTGATTGGTACCATTTTGGGTTAAATACGCCTTTTTGATCACCTGCTATTACACTTTTTGTTAGACAAGAGGGGAAAAAATTGCTGTTTTGGCATAGTTTTAAAAAAATTTTTTTTTACAGCATTCACCTGGGGGGCCATCTCATGTAATATTTTTATAGAGCAGGTTGTTACGGACGCGGCGATACCCAATATGTCTAATGTTTTTATTTTTGGAAAGTTTTACACATTAGATGCTTTTTTGAACAAAAAATATTTTTTTGTGTTGCCATTTTCTGGGAGAGCCATATTTTTTTTTATTTTTCAGGCGATTGTCTTCTGTATTGTAATACATTGGCTGTAAGTGTAATACTCAATGTAAAACACTTACAGCCTTCTGTCTGTGAGATCCAGGGGGGTGGATCTCACAGGCTTCCGTAGATGGCAGCCGGATGCCTAAGGAAGTCATCCGGCTGCCTTCTAAGCCATCGGGTCCCCGTCACAGCAGCGCGGGGACCCGATGGACTCCCCTTCCCACCGCCCGCATCGCATGTGCCGCGGTCAGCGCTGACCGCGGCACATGAAGGGGTAATGCACCGACATCGGTGTTTTCACAGATGCCGGTGCATACAGCAGGGGTCCGGCTACTGGGCACAGCCGGACCCCCGCCGCTGATCGGGCGGGCACAGCTCCTGCACCCGCCCGATCACCGCGCCGTAGTACTACGGCGCTGTCCGGGAAGTCACTTCCCGCAGCGCCGTACATGTATGGAGCTGGGCAGGAAGGGGTTAAATAGCTAAAGAAGCTTACAGCCCTGTTGCTCTGGTACTCCTTGCCAGGATTTGTTGTCTTGGCTGCAGCAATGCAGATTCCTACAGGAATCTGCCACTTATGCTCAAAAATGGTGTGTTCTTGCTGACCACACAATATAGGACTTTCTGTCCCTGGTTTATGTTAGTAAATCAGCTAAACAACCTCCTTGCAAACATAGACATTAAATGGTTAAAGGGTGTGAATACTATTGGCATACTATTGGTTTATGCACTAGGTTAAAGAGAATATTGTATTTGGATTACCTCCCCTATTAGTTATGAGGAATGACTCAGTCACAGTAAAACACACAGATAAAGAGATATCAATGACATGAAGGTCCTGGAAATGCTTGAACGTCTGCATATTTACTAAGAAACAAAGCAATGAACAACGCACACAACAATCATATCATGACAAGCAAATAAAGAGAATCTGTCATCTCTGAAACATCCCCCCAAACTAGAATAAGTAGCGTATAATGAAAGCGGCTCTGAGTCCGACTGTCATTTTTATCTTCATGCACACTTCCATTCCAACGCTGTGCTCCCACAAACCAGCAGTAAAATGCATTGACAGGACTACTCCTTGAGTTCTCTCTATTATGTGTGTGAGCCTGGGAGTTTTCTGAATGTATTTTGCTGCTGGTTTGTTGGAACACAGCATCTGAATGCAAGTGAGTATGTACAGGGTGGGCCATTTATATGGATACACCTAAATAAAATGGCAATGGTTGGTGATATTAACTTCCTGTTTGTGGCACATTAGTATATGGGAGGGGGAAAACTTTTCAAGATGGGTGGTGACCATGGTGGCCATTTTGAAGTCGGCCATTTTGGATCCACCTTTAGTTTTTTTTCAATGGGAAGAGTGTCATGTGACACATCAAACTTATTGAGAATTTCACAAGAAAAACAATGGTGTACTTGGTTTTAATGTTACTTTATTATTTCATTAGTTATTTACAAGCTTCTCTTTGTTTACAGCCATTGACATGTCGCAGAGGTTAACACATGAGGAACGGATAGAAATTGTATTGATGTGAAGAGCCCACAGCGTAGCACTTGCCACATGTCACTGGAGAGTGGCATCAGTTGAACATCCCTTCGGCGGATATTAGCTACTCACAAATGGCACTCTTACAAACTCCAGCTGCTTCAGCATCTCAACGAGAATGACCCAGATCGGCGCACTGAATTTGCAGAATGGGCAAAACAAAAATTGGAACAGGACCCTTAGTTTACACAGAACATTTTGTTCAGTGATAAGGCAAACTTTTATGTGAATAATGAAGTTAACAAACAAAACCACCGCTATTGGTCTGACACTAACCCACATTGGATAGATCCCTCCAAGACTGTTGGAACACAAAAATTGATGGTATGGTGTGGTATATGGGGTACAAAGATAGTTGGGCCATTCTTCATCAATGGAAACCTCAAGGCCACTGGATATGTGAAATTGCTACATGATGATGTGTTTCCCTCTGTATGCACTGAAGCTGGCACGGTCCCTGAGTTTTTCCAGCAAGATGGTGCACCACCACATTATGGGTGTCAGGTCCGATCATTCCTAGATGAACAGTTTCCTGGAAAGTGGATTGGTCATCGTGGGCCAGTTGAATGGCCCCCAAGGTCTCCCGATCTGGGCCCCTTAGACTTTTATCTTTGGGGTAATTTGAAGGCAATTGTCTATGCTGTGAAGATACGAGATTTGCAGCACCTGAAACTACGGATACTGGAAGTCTGTGCTAGCATTTCTTCTGTGGTGTTGCCATCAGTGTGTGAAGAGTAGGAGAAGAGGGTTGCATTGACAATCCAACACAACAGGTAGAACTTTGAACACATTTTATAAGTGGTCAGAAACTTGTAAATAACTCATGAAAGAATAAAGTTACGTTAAAACCAAGCACACCATTGTTTTCTTGTTTTTCTTTTTCAATAAATTTGATGTGTCACATGACCCTCTTCCTATTGAAAAAACTAAAGTTGGATCCAAAATGGCCAACTTCAAAATGGCCGCCATGGTCACCACCCATCTTGAAAGGTTTTCCCCCTCCCTGCCACAAACAGGAAGTTAATATCACCAACCATTTCCATTTTATTTAGGTGTATCCATATCAATGGCCCACCCTGTAGATAAAAATTACATTACAGGACTCTGCATCACTTACAGTATACACCACTTACTCTAGGTTAGGGGGTCCTATTGTTGCTGATAGATTCCTGTTAAGAAATTGAACCTCGGAAATAGAATGTGGACTAATAAAGAAGGGGCAACATTATTTTTAGTTGTTTGTTAGTTATATCTGCTTCTGGGAAATCTGGATGACATCTGATGGGGCAACTATTACAATATCCTCAGGAATTCTCACCCAGCTTTTCCAGATTCTTAAACACTATTGAGTAATATCATAAGGGGTAAAACATCAGCGAATGTCTTTAACCCAAACTATTTGCAGATTGTTTAAGGGTTTACTCTGTGCCAATCAGCAAATGATTGTCGGGAAAGAAGTGTTCCTTCCAGACAATTGTCTGAAGTGAAGAGCTGCATTTACAAAAGGAGATCACCTTCACAGTATGAGGATGAGCAATGGCTACTGCTATTGCTAGTCCTCATTCAGATGCATTGTTCTGGGCTGCAGAGTGGTGTTTAGACAACACGATCTGCTGCCCATAAACAAGGATTGAGGTGTCCACACCAACCATTTTTCACCCGATAAACGAGTGTTTTGCTTGTTCTTTGGGTGATCTACGGCACCTTTAGATGGGCAGATTATCAGGAAAGTTTGTTCTCAATAATCTACTTGTCAATTGGGCAATCTAAAGGAAACATTAGTTTACATTTAATCATTCTTACAGATCTCAGTTTGGACTACAGTCCCTAGATCTGAAGTCCATAGATACCATCCATATGGTAACATTCACATGAATTAACTAACCACAACAAAAGCAGCTACTGACAGCAGAACTTGAGAACCAAATACATGTATCGAAAGTTTCTTAAAGGGTTGTCTCACTTCAGCAAATGGCATTTATTATGTAGAGAAAGTTAATAAAAGGCACTTCCTAATGTATTGTGATTTTTCCACACTATTCGTGGTTATGACCACTTTGCAATCCCCCAGTGGAATGAAGCGGTGGCTGTGTTTGCACATGATAGAAAAAAGTGCTGGGCTATGAGCACTCCGAGGGTCCCTGCCACCAGAGAGGCTGGTGCTTTTACATATAATGTGAAAACATGACCACCACTGCTGGGTTGCAGGGTGGTCACAACCATGGAAACAAACAGTGTATAATGTAATGGAAAAACTAACCCAGCCAGCAAAGGAGGCAATATGGACAATTACAATACATTAGTAAGTACAGGAGCGGACTGGGAACTTAAAGTGGCCCTGGAAAAAATACTAAAGTGGCCTCATTTTTTAGTCTGGTCCAAATTGATGGAAGGCAGGGCCAGCAATACCATATTGTGGCACATTAAACTGCCCCAACAGAGCCAAATACCACAGTCCATCACAAAATACTGCCAGCAGCACAAAATACATCCCCAAAAACTTCCACTGGCCAGCCGTGAGGAGGGCTCAGGTGCCCCTTGGGCATCGGCCCACCGGGGACTTTCCCTGTAAGGTCTATGGCCAATCTGCCCCTGAGTAAGTACCTTGTATTAACTATCTCCACTTGATAAATGCAATTTGCAAGCATGAGACAACCCCTTTAAGCCCCCTATTCACAGGCAGAGAATCCACCAGATACCAGTGCCGAAGATCACATCATGAATGAGCAAAATGCTTGTTCTTCGGGTAATATGCTTGTTTATGCAGGCACCTAAATCATCATTTTCCGGCAGCAGATCGTGATGTCTAAATAGCACTCTGCTGCTGGCAAACAATGAGTCTGTACGGGATGGCATTAGTGATTACTACTCCCCATACTGTAGAGGAGATCACTGCATTTACCTCAATCCCAATAATCGCTTGCAAAATTGTCCTGTGTAAAGGGACCTTTATCAAACCTCTATCAGTCAGTGACTATGAAAATAAAGCAATGAGGATTAACTCATAAGGAACAATTGATTTGGCAATATGATTGGGTATTTCTTATTATAGAATGATAGGATAATGAGTGGGTGTAGGTGAGGTGTCCTATCTGAAATCAGTCTCTGTCAGCAAGAGGTAAGGGCAAACTTGAAATGAAATATGTTCATTTCTTATTGAATTTGTCCATTGTAAAATAATTTGACCTACATCTACAGTATCTAATGGAAAGAGACTTTTCAATTATCTCACAATCTACAACTCTACAGAGGATTTCATGTGTTTCACCCATCACCTGTACATGTAATCATATTCCATACCTGTATCTCATGTGCATTACAGGAGGACAGGGAAGTTGTGACCAGTTTCCCTCGAGGCTTGAAGGTGAATGGCATTACCATAGAGTTATATGTCATATAACAATACCTGTTCAACCACACCTTCCATGACAATCAGTATAATCCACAGCTGAACATTGCAAAACATGTAAAGTTACTTTATTGGAGCTTGGTTTTGTCTTCTATTGAAGGACAATAGAACTGTGATCTATCCGGTTTCGTCCTCTATGCACAATTCTTACTACTGAAAGTCATAAGCTTTATGTTTTCAGCAATGATGTTGTAAGTTTTTATTTTAATGTAATCATGTTCTCTAATATTTAAATAGAAGCTACTGGAGTTTAATTGTATTGCATCTATAAGATGCTAAATACCCCTATGGTTTGAGAATGTAGCGTTATTGACTTCAATAGTATATATTTGGTGTATTAACGCCATTGTACGCATTTTTCATTCTCACCACTTCTAATGGCCCATGATAGCCCATAAAACGTCACCTTTAATATTTACTATCTAAAACACTCGAGTATCAACTCAGTTTATAGTGTATATAGAAATGAAAAAAATGTGAATAATTAAAATTCACAAGGTAAAGAGACACTTAGCCTTTCAATGTCTCTCATATATTGGAGTATCAGGTCTCAGGCTGTGTATGCTGCGCTAGTATAGTTTCAAACTTCTATCTATATTAGCCCACAGAGCCTTAATGATAGTATAATGTCTGGACTCAAGGTGTCCTATTAAAGGTTTTGTAGCACAGAAATATGACGCTATTGATCACTCCAAGCGCTAGCGCTATTGGGGCAGCGTGTAAATGATTTTAGTTCAGGGTGAGAGACGCTGCCAGTTTAAGAGGCAGAAGGGAGAGTAAGGAAGGGGGCTGGCTGCGATAGCGCTTGGAGTGATCAATAGCGTCATATTTCTGTGACCCCTTGATTCCGTTTTGATCCGTCATAATAGAAGCCTATGCGAAAGCATAACGGATCCGTCTGATTTCCGTTATGCTGGACGGAAGACAAAGTCCTGTTACAGGACTTTGTTTTTCGTCCAGCATAACGGAAACCATAACGGATCCGTTATGCTTTCCCATAGGCTTCTATTATGACGGATCAAAAAGGAATGCCTCTTAAAGGTGTCCGTTTTGATGTCCGTCCTAGGGATTCGGTTTCTTTCCGTTATAACAATGTTATAATGGAAAGCCTGAACAGAATCCCTAACGGTGGTGTGAAAGAGCCCTTCTTTGCGACTTTTTAAAAAAGTCTCAATGATAAATCTGGAGTGAAACTCATTAACATAGCTAACCACACCCACTTTTCCACCCATACTGCAAAACTGGAGTGAGTGGTGTACACATGCAAAAAGTCACAAAATTTTGTGCAAGTGAGTGCAAAAAGTCACAAATTTTTGCCCAATCGCATAAATTTTGCGCAAGCATAGTAACATAGTAACATAGTTTATAAGGCTGAAAAAAGACATCTGTCCATCCAGTTTGGCCTGTTTTCCTACAAGTTGATCCAGAGGGAGGCAAAAAAACCCTGTGATGTAGAAGCCAATTTTCCCCACTTTAGGGGAAAAAAATTCCTTCCCGACTCCAATCAGGCAATCAGAATTACTCCCTGGATCAATGACCCATCTCTAGTAACTATAACCTGTAATATTATTGCACTCCAGAAATACATCCAGGCAGGGCCGGTTTTAGACAAAGTGTGGCCCTGGGCAAAATTGAAAGTGGGGCCCTAAATCCTGAAATATTGGACTAGAAGTCCAATAGGATTTTGTAGGCACAAACAGTGGTTACAACCATTGTAGACTGCCATATTTTCTCTCTTTAGCCTTTCCACTGTAACCTGCTGATCCTGCAGCCTTTTAGGGTTTGCTCACACAGAGTATTTTCTGTCCTTAAAAAAACCTAATGCAGAATTCGCATCAGGTTTTTTTAGATGTATTTTTTTATGCCTTTTATATAACACTTTTTGATGCAGTTTTTCTGTGAATTTTCATTAATGCTCATTTTCAAAGGGAATTCTAGACATAGAACCCGCATGAGTAATGGACAGGGCACATCTTTTTTTCCATGGTGCAGTTTAAAAAACAACAAGCAGAAAAAAAGGGTTGTCCCATCCGGGCCCTGAAATGAAGGGAGAGCACAGTGTGCATGTATGGTCATCCTCCATTATGTTATGATAAGTGGCTGATCACTGGCAATTCCACAGCAATGAACTATTATGGGGGATCTGTGGATGACACTGTTATGGGGGGGGGGGGTCTGTGGAGGACACTGTTATGGGGGGGGTCTGTGGAGGACACTGTTATGGGGGGGCGGGTCTGTGGAGGACACTGTTATGGGGGGGGGGTCTGTGGAGGACACTGTTATGGGGGGGGTCTGTGGAGGACACTGTTATGGGGGGGTCTGTGGATGACACTGTTATGGGGGGTCTGTGGATGACACGGTTATGGGGGGTCTGTGGATGACACGGTTATGGGGGGTCTGTGGATGACACTGTTATGGGGGGTCTGTGGATGACACTGTTATGGGGGGTCTGTGGATGACACTGTTATGGAGGATCTGTGGATGACACACATGTTTATGGAGGATCTGTGGATGACACACTGTATGGAGGATTGTGGATGCACACTGTTATGAGGATCTGTGGATGACACACTGTTATGGAGGATCTGTGGATGACACACTGTTATGGAGGATCTGTGGATGACAGTTATGGGGGATCTGTGGATGACAGTTATGGGGGATCTGTGGATGACAGTTATGGGGGATCTGTGGATGACAGTTTATGGGGGGATCTGTGGATGACACTTATGTAGCTTTACAGATTAGCAGCCCTGGTCTGCTCCCCCAAGAACTGAAAAAAAAAAGACACTGACTCAAATTTGTACTCAGATTCTTA
>ONZH01007096.1:12500-65548 GCA_900303285.1 Rhinella marina | reverse complement strand
GGTGATGAGCGGCAGATTTGAAACCTTCTGCGGTCAGTTTTAACGCTGTAGATTTCCGTTCCCACTCCGTAGGGTGAGGAGATTAAAGGTATAGAAGAACGGCGGCTGACTGTTAGTCGAGGCGGAGACTGTTCTTTTGCCCGGCCGCTCGCCTCCATCTTTGGCTCCACTAATTCCTTCTTCGGGTTTTCAGTCGCCGCGTTTTCTACGGGTTCCTTGTGTTTTTTCTTTGAGCTGCGTACTTCTGCCCGGGCTCCTCGAGCTGGTCTCCTCCCTTGGCCGGCTCCTCATGGGTCGTAAAGCCTCTCATCCTTTCTCCGCGGCTGCTCTTCTCGTCCCGTCTTCGTCACTCTCGCGGACCGGCCCACACCAGCGGCCATCGCTATACATGACGCTTTACGCCTCTGAGTTCGGAACGCACATGTTCCCTGGAGGATCAGCAGTTTCTTTTCTTCAAGCTCTTGGTCCACAGTCTGGTTCATCAGCCATCAGTGTCTTCTGGAGGCTCTGCGCTGGTGTTGCCGGTTGTGGAGGTTGGCAGTCGGCCTCTGGTGCCTGTGGTCTTAGTGAATCACACTGGTGGTGTTGACCTTTTTGCACTGGTAAAATCGGATATTGACCAGTTTTCTTTTTGAATGACCTTTTGCTAAGGTTGGAGATCGTGTCTAGAGCGCCCTGGCATGGAGCCAGGGATGGGGCGGCTTTAGAACGGGCAAGGTGTTTGCCTAAACTTGGGTGTGCCTTTTGTTAAGGCACGTGGAGGTCCATCATGGACAGCTTGTGGTGATCGGGGCCATCACTGAGTTCATTTCACTGACATGGGGCTTGATATCTCCTGACGGGACTCCATTCTGTTCTAGGAGATGTTCACACGTCTACAGAAAGCTAAGATGGGCCTCCTTACATGGTGCACGTGTGGCTCAGAAGATCCCTCTCACGTCTGTCCGTCTGCTCTCCGCCTTGTGGGTTAACCTGGCCATTCAGGTAGGAGGAAAGGGTCACCGAAGAGCGGCTGTAACGCTTCACAGGTCCCCTAACCACAGGGCTGGAGAACTTCTGCTTTTTAATTAGTGATGACCCTCAGCCCGGCTAATGACTGTAGAAGACACGGGTGACAGCCTGAGAACGGCGCCGTCTCCTGACGTGATGTCTTCTCGGAGATTAGAAGCCGTGATCACAGTATACAGCAGGTTGTGGTGCACAGATGGATATGGCGGGGCCCCATACCTACCCTGTCAACAGAGCCCGATACAATACCAGATGGCAGTGCTGAGCGCGCCTACACTCGGGGGCACACCCGCCACATCCTCTCAGTCGTGTAAAAAATATGAAACCGCCTACCAGCTCTGGACGGGTGTCGGCACCGGGTACTTTACAATATGCTGCCCCCGCCCTGTGTGCCCCACAGTAGGTATTCCCTCTTAGTGCCCCTCTACCATGGTGCTGGCCCTTTAGTGCCCTCCTTCCCATAGTGCTGGCCTTTAGTACCGCTTTACTGTAGTGCTGGCACCTTACATAGTGCTGCCCCCTTACATAGTGATGTCCCTTACCGTAGTGCTGCCCCTTACCGTAGTGCTGCCCCCTTACCGTAGTGCTGCTCCCTTACCGTAGTGCTGTCCCTTTACCGTAGTGCTGCCCCCTTACCGTAGTGCTGCCCCCTTACCATAGTGCTGCCCCCCTACCATGTGCTGCCCCCTTACCATAGTGCTGTCCCTTACCATAGTGCTGCCCTTACTAGTGCTGTCCCCTTACCATAGTGATTTACCATAGTGCTGCCCCCTTACCATAGTGCTGTCCCCTTACGTAGTGATGTCCCTCTTACCGTAGTGCTCCCCTTACCATAGTGCTGTCCCTACCATAGTGATGTCCCCTTACCATAGTGCTGCCCCTTACCATAGTGCTCCCCTTACCATAGTGATGTCCCCTTACCATAGTGCTGCCCCTTACCATAGTGCTGTCCCTTACATAGTGATGTTCCCCTTACCGTAGTGCTGCCCCCGTACCATAAGTGATTGCCCCCTTACCGTAGTGCTGTCCCTTTACCGTAGTGGATGCACCCCCTTACCGTAGTGCTGCCACCTTACGCATAGTGCTGACCCCTTAACATAGTATGTCCCCTTACCATAGTGTGCCCATACCATAGTGCTGTCCCCTTACCATAGTGATGTCCCCTTACCGTAGTGCTGCCCCTTACCGTAGTCTGCCCCATAGTGCTGCCCCTCTTACCGTAGTGCTTGCCCCTACCGTAGTGCTGTCTCCTTTACCGTAGTGCTGCCCCCTTCCATAGTGCTGCCCCTTACCATAGTGCTTGCCCCTTACCGTAGTCTGCCCCCTACCGTTGTGCTGTCCCCTTACCATAGTGCTGCCCTACCATAGTGCTGCCTGCCCACTTACCGTAGTGCTGCCCCCCGTTCTGTCCCTTAGTTAAGTGCTGCCCCCTTACCATAGTGCTGCCCCCTACCGGCCAGGAAATGAGGCCACATGGTGACACACAGTCCTCTGGCAGGCGAGACCCGGGCCCCATAGCAGCCACTGCAGCAGTCATTCCGCCCTGTCCTGCCCGTAAAGCACGTGGTGATGTATCAATATTCACAGGGCACTGCTCGTCCTTCTCACACATTGCTTAAATAGCGGCTTACTAAAACATTACAAAAGTGAACACAACGGCCCTCATTTTATCTAACGGTAAGACTGTGCAGCCAACAGCAACCAATCAGAGCTCAGCTTTCATCTTTCCAGAGCAGTTTGAGAATGAAATCTGAGCCGTGATTGGTTGCTGCCAGATATGAGACCCCATGTCTTATCTCAGCTGGAAAGGAGATGTTTGGTGAGTGACACTGTCCGTATCTGGGCCTCCTGTAGTATACTGTGATGTTCCATACTGCTCTGTACTGTACCACATTGCGCTATACCACGCTGTACTGCTCTATACTGTACCATATATATACTGCACTGTACCGCTCCTACACTTGCCTACTGCTCTATATACTGCCTGTACTCTCTAATCTGCCTCTGTCTGTACCACATTTGCGCTATAGTACACTCTGCTTACATGTGCCATACTTCTCTATTATGCACTGTGCCAACACATCTGCACTCTTGCCTATGCCACTGTCTGCTCTATACCTTACTGTCCACTACTGCTCTATACCCACTGTCCACTCTGCTCTATACCGCACTGTCCACTACTGTCTATACCGCACTGTGCACTACTGCTCTAACCGCACTGTACTGCCTTACACCACACTGTACACACTGCTCTATACCGCACTTACACTTATGCTCTATACCACTGTACTCTACTGCTCTATACCGCATGTACTGCCTTAAACCACACTGTACACTACTGCTCTATACCGCACTGTACACTTATGCTCTATACCACTAACTGCTCTATACTGTCCACTACTGCTCTATACTGCACTACTGCTCTATAACCTTACTGTACACTACTTGCTCTATACCGCACTGTACTGCTCTATACCTTACTGTACACTACTGCTCTATACCGCACTGTCCACTACTGCTCTATGCCGCACTGTCCATTACTGCTCTATACCGCACTGTACTGCCTTACACCGCACTGTCCACTACTGCTCTATACCGCACTGTCCACTACTGCTCTATGCCGCACATTTCACTACTGCTCTATACCGCACTGTACTGCTCTATACCACACTATACTGCTCTATACCGCACTGTACTGCTCTATACCGCACTGCACTCTACTGCTCTATACCGCACTGTACTGCTCTATATCACACTGTACTCTACTGCTCTATATTGCTCCTGTTTTTGGGCCCGTCCACACATGGACAGAATTTCTAGCACATTTGTCACACTGAACTCGCCATTGATCTTCAGAGATCAGGGAGACTCCTTATAGAAGGCGCTAACAGATTCCTGGGAATGTTCAGAGCGTGGTGGCCTCATTAGACACCTCCAACTGTACGAAGGAATACAGAAAGACTGAGAACTATACAGCATGGTGTATGATTGGGCGGTTTAGTACAGTATAGGGCCGTATTTTGCAGCAGCAGGAGGGGGTCTTTTTGGCCAGGCAATGCACCCTGGGAAAAGGGGAATGTAAATAAGCTGTTATCCAGGAGGACATTCACCAGCTTCCTAGTGCCACCTAATGGATGATATGCAGTCCAGTCAGTGTCAGGTCTTTACCCCCATCATTTATGGGTTTTGTTTTTACATTGTTCCCTATGAGATAAAACTGACCTGTTCTCTTCATTCTCCGGTCAGTACGATTACAGTGATACCACATTTATATAGTTTTATGGGTTTTGTTTTTACATTGTTCACTATGAGATAAAACTGATGTGTTCTCTTCATTCTCCGGGTCAGTACGATTACAGTGATACCACATTTATATAGTTTTATAGGTTTTGTTTTTACATTGTTCCCTATGAGATAAAACTGACCTTTCTCTTCATTCTCCGGTCAGTACGATTACAGTGATACCACATTTATATAGTTGTATGGGTTTTGTTTTTACATTGTTCACTATGAGATAAAACTGATGTGTTCTCTTCATTCTCCGGGTCAGTACGATTACAGTGATACCATATGTATATAGTTTTATAGGTTTTGTTTTTACATTGTTCCCTATGAGATAAAACTGACCTGTTCCCTTCATTCTCTGGGTCAATATGATTACAGTGATACCACATTTATATAGTTTTATAGGTTTGTTTTTACAGTGTTCTCTATGAGATAAAACTGACCTGTTCTCTTCATTCTCTGGGTCAGAACGATTACAGTGATACCACATTTATATAGTTTTATGGGTTTTGTTTTTACATTGTTCCCTATGAGATAAAACTGACCTGTTCTCTTCATTCTCCAGGTCAGTACGATTACAGTGATACCACATTTATATAGTTTTATAGGTTTTGTTTTTACATTGTTCCCTACGAGATAAAAGTGACCTGTTCTCTTCATTCTCCGGTCAGTACGATTACAGTGATACCACATTTATATAGTTTTATGGTTTTGGTTTTACACACGTTCCCTATGAGATAAAACTGACCTGTTCTCTTCATTCTCCGGGTCAGTACGATTACAGTGATACCACATTTATATTGTTTTATGGGTTTTGTTTTTACACCGTTCCCTATGAGATAAAACTGACCTGTTCTCTTCATTCTCCAGGTCAGTACGATTACAGTGATACCACATTTATATAGTTTATAGGATTTGTTTTTACAGTGTTCCCTATGAGATAAAAACTGACCTGTTCTCTTCATTCTCCAGGTCAGTACGATTACAGTGATACTACATTTATATAGTTTTATGGGTTTTGTTTTTACAGCGTTCCCTATGAGATAAAACTGACCCGTTCTCTTCATTCTCCAGGTCAGTACGATTACAGTGATACCACATTTATATAGTTTATAGGATTTGTTTTTACAGTGTTCCCTATGAGATAAAACTGACCTGTTCTCTCATTCTCCGGGTCAGTACAATTACAGTGATACTACATTTATATAGTTTTATGGGTTTTGTTTTTACAGCGTTCCCTATGAGATAAAACTGACCTGTTCTCTTCATTCTCCAGGTCAGTACGATTACAGTGATACCACATTTATATAGTTTTATAGGTTTTGTTTTTACAGTGTTCCCTATGAGATAAAACTGACCTGTTCTCTTCATTCTCCGGTCAGTACGATTACAGTGATACCACATTTATATAGTTTTATAGGTTTGTATTTACAGTGTTCCCTATAAGATAAAACTGTCCTGTTCTCTTCATTCTCCAGGTCAGTACGATTACAGTGATACCACATTTATATAGTTTTATGGGTTTTGTTTTTACAGCGTTCCCTATGAGATAAAACTGACCTGTTCTCTTCATTCTCCGGGTCAGTACGATTACAGTGATACTACATTTATATAGTTTTATGGGTTTTGTTTTTACAGCGTTCCCTATGAGATAAAACTGACCTGTTCTCTTCATTCTCCAGGTCAGTAGGATTACAGTGATACCACATTTATATAGTTTTATAGGTTTTGTTTTTACATTGTTCCCTATGAGATAAAACTGACCTTTCTCTTCATTCTCCGGTCAGTACGATTACAGTGATACCACATTTATATAGTTTTATAGGTTTTGTTTTTACATTGTTCCCTATGAGATAAAACTGACCTTTCTCTTCATTCTCCGGTCAGTACGATTACAGTGATACCACATTTATATAGTTGTATGGGTTTTGTTTTTACATTGTTCACTATGAGATAAAACTGATGTGTTCTCTTCATTCTCCGGGTCAGTACGATTACAGTGATACTACATTTATATAGTTTTATGGGTTTTGTTTTTACAGTGTTCCCTATGAGATAAAACTGACCTGTTCTCTTCATTCTCCAGGTCAGTACGATTGCAGTGATACCACATTTATATAGTTTTATGTCTCTTGTTTTTACAGTGTTCTCTATGAGATAAAACTGACCTGTTCTCTTCATTCTCCGGTCAGTACGATTACAGTGATACCACATTTATATAGTTTTATGGGTTTTGTTTTTACAGTGTTCCCTATGAGATAAAAGTGACCTGTTCTCTTCATTCTCCAGGTCAGTACGATTACAGTGATACCACATTTTTATAGTTTTATGGGTTTTGTTTTTACAGTGTTCCCTATGAGATAAAACTGACCTGTTCTCTTCATTCTCCAGGTCAGTACGATTACAGTGATACCACATTTATATAGTTTTATGGGTTTGTATTTACAGTGTTCCCTATGAGATAAAACTGACCTGTTCTCTTCATTCTCCAGGTCAGTACGATTACAGTGATACCACATTTAAATAGTTTTATAGGTTTTGTTTTTACAGTGTTCCCTATGAGATAAAACTGATCTGTTCTCTTCATTCTCCGGTCAGTACGATTACAGTGATACCACATTTATATAGTTTTATGGGTTTTGTTTTTACAGTGTTCTCTATGAGATAAAAGTGACCTGTTCTCTTCATTCTCCGGGTCAGTACGATTACAGTGATACCACATTTATATAGCTTTATGGGTTTGTTTTTACAGTGTTCTCTATGAGATAAAACTGACCTGTTTCTCTTCATTCTCCAAGTCAGTACGATTACAGTGATACCACATTTATATAGTTTTATGGGTTTTGTTTTTACAGTGTTCCCTATGAGATAAAACTGACCTGTTCCCTTCATTCTCCAGGTCAGTACGATTACAGTGATACTACATTTATATAGTTTTATGGGTTTTGTATTTACAGTGTTCCCTATGAGATAAAACTGACCTGTTCTCTTCATTCTCCAGGTCAGTTCGATTACAGTGATACCACATTTATATAGTTTTATGGGTTTTGTTTTTACAGTGTGCCCTATGAGATAAAACTGACCTGTTCTCTTCATTCTCCAGGTCAGTACGATTACAGTGATACCACATTTATATAGTTTTATGTCTCTTGTTTTTAGTGTTCTCTATGAGATAAAACTGACCTGTTCTCTTCATTCTCTGGGTCAGTACGATTACAGTGATACCACATTTATATAGTTTTATGGGTTTGGTTTTTACAGTGTTCCCTATGAGATAAAACTGAATCTGTTCTCTTCATTCTCCAGGTCAGTACGATTACAGTGATACCACATTTATATAGTTTTATGGGTTTTGTTTTTACAGTGTTCCCTATGAGATAAAAGTGACCTGTTCTCTTCATTCTCCGGTCAGTACGATTACAGTGATACCACATTTATATAGTTTTATACGTTTTGTTTTTACAGTGTTCCCTATGAGATAAAACTGACCTGTTCTCTTCATTCTCCAGGTCAGTACGATTACAGTGATACCACATTTATATAGTTTTATGGGTTTTGTTTTTACAGTGTTCCCTATGAGATAAAACTGACCTGTTCCCTTCATTCTCCAGGTCAGTACGATTACAGTGATACCACATTTATATAGTTTGATAGGTTTTATTTTTTCAGTGTTCCCTATGAGCTAAAACTGACCTGTTCTCTGCATTCTCCGGTCAGTACGATTACAGTGATACCACATTTATATAGTTTTATAGGTTTGTTTTTACAGTGTTCACTATGAGATAAAAACTGATCTGTTCTCCTCATCTCCAGGTCAGTACGATTACAGTGATACCACATCTATATAGTTTTATAGGTTTTGTATTTACAGTGTTCCCTATGAGATAAAACTGACCTGTTCTCTTCATTCTTCAGGTCAGTACGATTACAGTGATACCACATTTATATAGTTTTATAGGTTTTGTTTTTACAGTGTTCACTATGAGATAAAACTGACCTGTTCTCTTCATTCTAACTTAAAAAAAATCTACACCAACACTTAGAGTATTCCAGTTATGTTATCTCTTATATACAGGATTTCTGGGGAGCCCCTGAAATACACGGAGTGGCTGGTCTGGTGTGCTCATATCCACTCCCTTCATTTCTGTGAGAGTCCCAGACATAGCCAGGCACTGTGCTCAACTTTTTCCGGAAACTCCCATAAAAATGTATCAGTCGCATGCATGCCCAACCAGAGGATCCTATCATTTTGGGGGCTCCGCAGGGTATGGGGCCCAGTGCTTCTAATTCTCCCATTGTGCCTCCAGTACTTAGTACACCCTGTAGTGACCTGATACTTGTTATCTGCCCTATAGTGCTCTTAATAGTTATAATATCCCCCCCATAGTGCCCCCGTACGACCCTATATAATCATACAATTACCTAGTACATAGGAGCAGTATTATAGTAGTTATATTCTTGTACATAGGAGCAGTATTATAGTAGTTATATTCTTGTACATAGGAGCAGTATTATAGTAGTTATATTCTTGTACATAGGAGCAGTATTATAGTAGTTATATTCTTGTACATAGGAGCAGTATTATAGTAGTTATATTCTTGTACATAGGAGCAGTATTATAGTAGTAGTTATATTTCTTGTACATAGAGAGCAGTATTATAGTAGTTATATTCTTGTACATAGGAGCAGTATTATAGTAGTTATATTCTTGTACATAGGAGCAGTATTATAGTAGTTATATTCTTGTACATAGGAGCAGTATTATAGTAGTTATATTCTTGTACATAGGAGCAGTATTATAGTAGTTATATTCTTGTACATAGGAGCAGTATTATAGTAGTTATATTCTTGTACATAGGAGGCAGTATTATAGTAGTTATATTCTTGTACATAGGAGCAGTATTATATAGTAGTTATATTCTTGTACATAGGAGCAGTATTATAGTAGTTATATTCTGTACATAGGAGGCAGTATTATAGTAGTTATATTCTTGTACATAGGAGCAGTATTATAGTAGTTATATTCTTGTACATAGGAGCAGTATTATAGTAGTTATATTCTTGTACATAGGAGCAGTATTATAGTAGTAGTTATATTCTTGTACATAGGAGCAGTATTATAGTAGTTTATATTCTTGTACATAGGAGCAGTATTATAGTAGTTATATATTCTTGTACATAGGAGCATAGTAGTATTATAGTAGTTATATTCTTGTACATAGGAGCAGTATTATAGTAGTTATATTCTTGTACATAGGAGCAGTATTATAGTAGTTATATTCTTGTACATAGGAGCAGTATTATAGTAGTTATATTCTTGTACATAGGAGCAGTATTATAGTAGTTATATTTCTTGTACATAGGAGCAGTATTATAGTAGTTATATTCTTGTACATAGGAGGCAGTATTATAGTAGTTATATTCTTGTACATAGGAGCAGTATTATAGTAGTTATATTCTTGTACATAGGAGCAGTATTATAGTAGTTATATTCTTGTACATAGGAGCAGTATTATAGTAGTTATATTCTTGTACATAGGAGCAGTATTATAGTAGTTATATTCTTGTACATAGGAGCAGTATTATAGTAGTTATATTCTTGTACATAGGAGCAGTATTATAGTAGTTATATTCTTGTACATAGGAGCAGTATTATAGTAGTTATATTCTTGTACATAGGAGCAGTATTATAGTAGTTATATTCTTGTATACATAGGCATAGGAGCAGTATTTATAGTAGTTATATTCTTGTACATAGGAGCAGTATTATAGTAGTTATATTCTTGTACATAGGTAGGAGCAGTATTATAGTAGTTATATTCTTGTACATAGGAGCAGTAGTATTATAGTAGTTATATTCTTGTACATAGGAGCAGTATTATAGTAGTTATATTCTTGTACATAGGAGCAGTATTATAGTAGTTATATTCTTGTACATAGGAGCAGTATTATAGTAGTTATATTCTTGTACATAGGAGCAGTATTATAGTAGTTATATTCTTGTACATAGGAGCAGTATTATAGTAGTTATATTCTTGTACATAGGAGCAGTATTATAGTAGTTATATTCTTGTACATAGGAGCAGTATTATAGTAGTTATATTCTTGTACATAGGAGCAGTATTATAGTAGTTATATTCTTGTACATAGGAGCAGTATATATAGTAGTTATATTCTTGTACATAGGAGCAGTATTATAGTAGTTATATTCTTGTACATAGGAGCAGTATTATAGTAGTTATATTCTTGTACATAGGAGCAGTATTATAGTAGTTATATTCTTGTACATAGGAGCAGTATTATAGTAGTTATATTCTTGTACATAGGAGGCAGTATTATAGTAGTTATATTCTTGTACATAGGAGCAGTATTATAGTAGTTATATTCTTGTACATAGGAGCAGTATTATAGTAGTTATATTCTTGTACATAGGAGCAGTATTATAGTAGTTATATTCTTGTACATAGGAGCAGTATTATAGTAGTTATATTCTTGTACATAGGAGCAGTATTATAGTAGTTATATTCTTGTACATAGGAGCAGTATTATAGTAGTTATATTTCTTGTACATAGGAGCAGTATTATAGTAGTTATATTCTTGTACATAGGAGCAGTATTATAGTAGTTATATTCTTGTACATAGGAGCAGTATTATATAGTAGTTATATTCTTGTACATAGGAGCAGTATTATAGTAGTTATATTCTTGTACATAGGAGCAGTATTATAGTAGTTATATTCTTGTACATAGGAGCAGTATTTATAGTAGTTATATTCTTGTACATAGGAGCAGTATTATAGTAGTTTATATTCTTGTACATAGGAGCAGTATTATAGTAGTTATATTCTTGTACATAGGAGCAGTATTATAGTAGTTTATATTCTTGTACATAGGAGCAGTATTTATAGTAGTTATATTCTTGTACATAGGAGCAGTATTATAGTAGTTATATATTCTTGTACATAGGAGCAGTATTATAGTAGTTATATTCTTGTACATAGGAGCAGTATTATAGTAGTTATATTCTGTACATAGGAGCAGTATTATAGTAGTTATATTCTTGTACATAGGAGGCAGTATTATAGTAGTTATATTCTTGTACATAGGAGCAGTATTATAGTAGTTATATTCTTGTACATAGGAGGCAGTATTATAGTAGTTATATTCTTGTACATAGGAGCAGTATTATAGTAGTTATATTCTTGTACATAGGAGCAGTATTTATAGTAGTTATATTCTTGTACATAGGAGCAGTATTATAGTAGTTATATTCTTGTACATAGGAGAGAGCAGTATTATAGTAGTTATATTCTTGTACATAGGGAGCAGTATATATAGTAGTTATATTCTTGTACATAGGAGCAGTATTATAGTAGTTATTCTTTCTTGTACATAGGAGCAGTATTATAGTAGTTATATTCTTGTACATAGGAGCAGTATTATAGTAGTTATATTCTTGTACATAGGAGCAGTATTATAGTAGTTATATTCTTGTACATAGGAGCAGTATTATAGTAGTTATATTCTTGTACATAGGAGCAGTATTATAGTAGTTATATTCTTGTACATAGGAGCAGTATTATAGTACAGTAGTTATATTTCTTGTACATAGGAGCAGTTTTATAGTAGTTATATTCTTGTACATAGGAGCAGTATTATAGTAGTTATATTCTTGTACATAGGAGCAGTATTATAGTAGTTATATTCTTGTACATAGGAGCAGTATTATAGTAGTTATATTCTTGTACATAAGAGCAGTATTATAGTAGTTATATTCTTGTACATAAGAGCAGTATTATAGTAATTATATTCCTGTACATAGGAGCAGTATCATAATAGTTATATTCTTGCACATAGAGGCAGTAGTATAACAGTAGTTCAGGAAACATAATACGTTTATCCCTGACTGAATACATAATTTGCTGCAGTCTTATCTTGTATTGCGTGGAGTTTATATCTCGGCCTATGTGCAGTTTCAGTGAAGTGGAGAAAACCTTGTCTCTGTGTGTTCAGATTAGTCAAATTCTCATTTATCTCTGGTAACTGTTGACACTTCTCACATTCTTGGACATAATTTGGATGTGAAATGTCGTCTGCAGATATCGCTTATTAAATGCTGATGAGTGAAATGAATTCCTTAACACAGGTAAAACACTGCGCTGTACTTAGAGCAGCTTACTGGTGTAAGTGCTGGGTGTTATATCTTTATTGGGAGTCAGATAGACATGAGAGATACAGTAGATATGAAAGATATAAGAGGAAGTCCAGCTCCACCTCTGCCATACTCTTCAGTCGAGGAAAAATACAAATTATTATTATTACTAAGAAATCTTTTCCTGTTTTATATCTGCTCCCCATTCATCCCACAAGAGACATCTAAGCAGTGAAGTCAGTGTAAGGCTTCATTCACACGACCGTATGTGTTTTGTGGTCCGCAAATTGCGGATCAGCAAAAAAAAACGGATGACGTTCCGTATGGCATCCGTGTTTCCGTTTTTTTTCCGGATCCATTGTAACAATGCCTATCCTTGACAGCAAAACGGACAAGAATAGGACATGTTCTATCTTTTTTGTGATATGGACATACGGAATGCACATGGAGTACCTTCCTTTTTTTTTTTTGCGAACCCATTGAAATGAATGGTTCCGCATACGGTCCGCAAAAAAAACGAAACGGACACGGAAACAAAATACGGTCGTGTGACTGAAGCCTAAGGATGCATGATATAGCATTGAGAGTAGGGAGGAAGAGACAGAAAAGAGCTCCATTCACTCCACAAGCTGTGAAATCAGATTTAGAAAACAATAGGAGTAGAAGAGAAATACAATCTGGAACATACAGCAGCCTGAACTCCTCCAGCTATACAGAGCAGCCTGAACTCCTCCAGATACACAGAGCAGCCTGAACTCCTCCAGATACACAGAGCAGCCTGAACCCCTCCAGATACGCGGAGGAGCCTGAACCCCTCCAGATACGCGGAGGAGCCTGAACCCCTCCAGATACGCAGAGGAGCCTGAACCCCTCCAGATACGCAGAGGAGCCTGAACCCCTCCAGATACGCAGAGGAGCCTGAACCCCTCCAGATACGCAGAGGAGCCTGAACCCCTCCAGATACGCAGAGGAGCCTGAACCCCTCCAGATACTTAGAGGAGCCTGAACTCCTCTAGATACGCAGAGGAGCCTGAACTCCTCTAGATACGCAGAGCAGCCTGAACTCCTCTAGATACACAGAGCAGCCTGAACTCCTCCAGCTATACAGAGCAGCCTGAACTCCTCTAGATACGCAGAGCAGCCTGAACTCCTCTAGATACACAGAGCAGCCTGAACTCCTCCAGCCTATACAGAGCAGCCTGAACTCCTCCAGCTATACAGAGCAGCCTGAACTCCTCCAGCTATACAGAGCAGCCTGAACTCCTCTAGATACACAGATCAGCCTGAACTTTTCTAGATACACAGAGCAGCCTGAACTCCTCCAGCTATACAGAGCAGCCTGAACTCCTCCAGCTATACAGAGCAGCCTGAACTCCTCTAGATACACAGAGCAGCCTGAACCCCTCCAGGTACGCAGAGGAGCCTAAACCCCTCCAGGTACGCAGAGGAGCCTGAACCCCCTCCAGATACACAGAGGAGACTGAACCCCCTCCAGATACGCAGAGGAGCCTGAACCCCCTCCAGATATGCAGAGGAGCCTGAACCCCTCCAGGTACGCAGAGGAGCCTGAACCCCCTCCAGATACGCAGAGGAGCCTGAACCCCTTCCAGATACAATGCACTTTTGCACTTTCCTCACATTTTGTTCATTTAGTTTCATTTTGCCCCAACAGAAGGTGAGAAATCTGTACTAATTTACTGAAGAGGAAAAACTAAAATCTACACTAAAATCTCACATTGACATAAGTCCTCAGCCCCTTTCCTCACATTTTGTTCTCTTGCTCCTTGTGCTATTAGTTTCATTTTGCTTTCAAACCCCCACCCCCCATCCCATAATGAGAAAGTGAGAACAGAAGGTGAGAAATCTTTACTAATTTACTGAAAAGGAAAAACTAAAATCTCGCATTGACATAAGCCTTCGGCCCCTTTACTCAGGACATAAGTCTTCAGCCCCTTTACTCGGGACATAAGTCTTCAGCCCCTTTACTCAGGACATAAGTCTTCATTCCCTTTACTCGGGACATAAGTCTTCAGCCCCTTTACTCAGGACATAAGTCTTCAGCCCCTTTACACGGGACATAAGCCTTCGGCCCCTTTACTCGGGACATAAGTCTTCGGCCCCTTTACTCAGGACATAAGTCTTCAGCCCCTTTACTCAGGACATAAGTCTTCAGCCCCTTTACTCGGGACATAAGTCTTCAGCCCCTTTACTCGGGACATAAGTCTTCGGCCCCTTTACTCGGGACATAAGTCTTCGGCCCCTTTACTTAGGACATAAGTCTTCAGCCCCTTTACTCGGGACATAAGTCTTCGGCCCCTTTACTCGGGACATAAGTCTCGGCCCCTTTACTCGGGACAATTAAGTCTTCAGCCCCTTTACTCGGACATAAGTCTTCAGCCCTTTACTCGGGACATAAGTCTTCAGCTCCTTTACTCAGGACATAAGTCTTCAGCCTCTTTACTTGGGACATAAGTCTTCAGCCCCTTTTCTCGGGACATAAGTCTTCAGCTCCTTTACTCAGGACATAAGTTTCGGCCTCTTTACTCAGGACATAAGTCCTTCAGCCCCTTTACTCCGGACATAAGTCTTCGGGCCCCCTTTACTCAGGACATAAGTCTTCGGCCCCTTTACTCAGGACATAAGTCTTCAGCCCCTTTACTCAGGACATAAGTCTTCAGCCCCTTTACTCAGGACATAAGTCTTCACCCTCTTTACTCAGGACAGAAGTCTTCAGCCCCCTTCACTCAGGACAGAAGTCTTCAGCCACTTTACTCAGGACATAAGTCTTCACCCTCTTTACTCAGGACATAAGTTTTCAGCCCCTTTACTCAGGACATAAGTCTTCAGCCCCTTTACTCAGGACATAAGTCTTCAGCCCCTTTACTCGGGACATAAGTCTTCAGCCCTTTACTCGGGACATAAGTCTTCAGCCCCTTTACTCGGACATAAGTCTTCAGCCCCTTTACTCGGGACATAAGTCTTCAGCCCCTTTACTTGGGACATAAGTCTTCAGCCCCTTTACTCGGGACATAAGTCTTCAGCCCCTTTACTCGGGACATAAGTCTTCGGCCCCTTTACTCAGGACATAAGTCTTCAGCCCCTTTACTCGGGACATAAGTCTTCGGCCCCTTTACTCAGGACATAAGTCTTCAGCCCCTTTACTCAGGACATAAGTCTTCAGCCCCTTTACTTGGGACATAAGTCTTCAGCCCCTTTACTCGGGACATAAGTCTTCAGCCCCTTTACTCGGGACATAAGTCTTCGGCCCCTTTACTCAGGACATAAGTCTTCAGCCCCATTACTCAGGACATAAGTCTTCAGCCCCTTTACTCGGGACATAAGTCTTCGGCCCCTTTACTCAGGACATAAGTCTTCAGCCCCATTACTCAGGACATAAGTCTTCAGCCCCTTTACTCAGGATATAAGTCTTCAGCCCCTTTACTCAGGACATAAGTCTTCAGACCCTTTACTCAGTTCATAAGTCTTCGGCCCCTTTACTCAGGACATAAGTCTTCAGCCCCTTTACTCAGGACATAAGTCTTCAGCCCCTTTACTCAGGACATAAGTCTTCAGACCCTTTACTCAGGACATAAGTCTTCGGCCCCTTTACTCAGGACATAAGTCTTCAGCCCCTTTACTCTGGACATAAGTCTTCGGCCCCTTTACTCTGGACATAAGTCTTCGGCCCCTTTACTCAGGACATAAGTCTTCAGCCCCTTTACTCAGGACATAAGTCTTCAGCCCCTTTACTCGGGACTTCAGTGATGTGACTGGTTTATAAATGATTGTGACTATCTCATACACTGATGTGAACAATCTATAACAGGGCCCCTGTTCATAATACTGGAGTCTTATGTGGTAGAGGGGCCCGCAGGCCTCAGGGCCCACGTGTGACTGCAGCCTCTGGGCCCCATCCCTCATATTTCTCCTTCTATGCAGTCGACCCTGTATCTTCCCCGTCCGCAGAGTATCTCACCCTCTGTCAGTCATGATGTCTTCAGGCCCTGGGAACATGAAGTTAATTACTGCAAATTAAAGCTGGGTAATTGCATCAATATTAAAGATATTGCCCCTGTCTCTGAGATCATGGTGATCGGCAACGCTCTGGTTATTGGTCTATTTCCTTCAATAGCCAGGTAATTGTCCATAATGGTCACGTCTCTGCTAGTGAGATAATTAAAGATCGGCCAATCACAGGGCACTTAGCTGACCGGCCGCTAAATAATGCGTCCTGTGTCTGTGACCGCAGCTCGTGGGAGAAATCATAAGGGGTCTGTCAATCACAAGCATGAGGACATTCCTACACAGAGAAAGGTCTCTCTGACCCTAGGGGGGCCGTGGAGACATAGGAACTCTGGGGAAGGAGGCAGCACTCCTCCAAAATGCCTTCTACATGATTTTATATATTGTATTGTTTCCATAAATTCTCTTCTACACCGCTGTCCTGCACTGGTGGAAGGGTTCTTCTGGTGCAATTATCGGGAATTCTCTGGATTAGGCCTGTTTCACACTGACATTAATGGTTTCGGCAGGGGAACATCTTGCCGGATCCATAACTACCGTGTGCAACCGTGCACTGCCGGAGGTCCGGCCCCATTCACTATAATGGTGACCAGTGGAGATCCTGCCGCAGCATGGAAAATATGGCTGCCGGACAAAAACCGCACCTGCACCGCTGTCTTTCCTTTCTTCCTTCCACATTCCTTCCTCCCTTCTGTTCTTCCTTCCTTCCAGCTCTTCCTTCTATGTTCCTCTTCTTCTCTTCCTCTTTTTCATTCTGTATACCTACTTTTTCTTTTCCGCCTTTTTCTATATTTTCTTTTTCTTCCTCATCTTCCATGGAGGCAAATGACACTATTCCTAAACTTAACATCTAATAAATAAAAACAACTCACCTTCTTTGGAATAAAATTGGCCGCAATGCTTTATTATGGGTATACATAAATCAATGTAATAAATATTCAATAAATAATTCAATTCAAACTCATCACTTAAAATACCATTTAAATTTCTCCATTAACCAAAATCCACTCAGCACTAGCTGAGTGATACAGCCCCACTAATAAAGCAAGCGACAATAAAAGGGGAGGGTGGGTGGGCGATGATCCGGTCTTCAGGAACTGGCCAGAGTGCCGCCGAACCCAGCTATTTAAGGACAACAACTTTCCCGCCGTAGCTGTGAAGACAAATCAGATGTCTGGAATTCTCCCACAGCAACGCCGACAGCCAATCAGAAGAGGCTCTTCATGCCACCACAGATTGATGAAGATACCAGCTGGAACCGGTTTACAGATGACTTGAGGTAAATTACCTGAAATAAAAAAGCGGGAAAACACAGCCAAAGGGGGGGAGAGAGAAAACAACCCTAACTAAAACCCCTTTAAGGTCATTGCCCCCATGTGTCCCCCAAGCTAAACGCTCTGGGGGGCCTGTACATTCTCCTTCCTCTTCCCTTAGTCTTTAACACTTCTTCCTCTACCTTGTTTCCCTCTTTGTTTCTTACTTCTTCCCCCTTATCTTCCTTTTTTTCCCTCCTTTTCCCTTTTTCCATACCTTCTCATACATGCTTCCACCTCCTTTCCTCCTTCTCTTCCTCCTCTTCCCACCTTCTCCTACTTCTCTTCCTCCATTTTTCTCCTCATCTTTTTTACCCCTTCATTTTTTTCCTTGATTTTTCTCTTTCTTCCTCCTCTTCCCTCCTCCATTTACTTCTGCCTCTTCTTCCCTCCTTCTTATCCTCCTCTTTCCTTCTATCCCTTTTCTTCTTCCTAATCTTCAGTGTCTTTGCTCCCCCCCCCCTCTTTCTTTCTTCCTATTTCCTCCTTCTCGTCCTTCTTCCTAATCTTCCATATCTTTCCTCCTCTTTGTAATGGATCACTTGATTACAGATCAGTGGTAATCTGTAACCACAGTTTAAGTAATCATTTTGATGTTGGGCCAAACCCTAAGGGCATTACTCTGGCGCCTCCCCAGTATTCACCCTTTAACCCCCCACACATGGATGTGGACCTCACCGCAGGTTAGCGACCAGACCGCTACCTCATGGGATGGCCCTGGTGAACTTGGCAGCGGACCCTAGGGTGATTAACCCCTGCCTTGCTTGACAAATAGGAGGGACATACAAGTGCATCTTAATAAATTAGAATATCATCAAAAAGTTTTTTTTTCAGTAATTCAGTTCAAAAAGTGACCCCATATATATTATATAGTCATTACAAGTGTTTCTTTCTGTTAATGTTGATGATTACGGCTTACAGCCGAGGAAAACCCAAAAGTCATTATCTCAGAAAATAAGAATAATTAACCCAAAACACCTGCGGAGGCTTCCTAAGCCTTTAAAAGGGTCCCTTAGTCTGGTTCAGTCGGCGACACAATCATCGGGAAGACTGGTGACCTGAAAGATGTCCAGAAGGCTGTAATTGACACACTCCACAAGGAGGGGAAGCCACAGAAGGTCACTGCTAAAGAAGCTGCTGCACACAAGTTGTGTGGAAGGAAAAAGTATGGTAGAAAAAGGTGCACAAGCAACAGGGAGAACTGCAGCCTTGATAGGATTGTTAAAAGGAGATTGACAAGGAGTGGACTGCTGCTGGAGTCAGTGCTTCCACCACACACAGACGTCTCCAGGACATGGGCTACAAGTGTCACATACCACGTGTCAGCCTCTCATGACCAATAGACAACGCCAGAAGCATCTTACCTGGGCCAAGGAGAAGAAGAACTGGACTGTTCTCAGGGGTCAAAGGTTCTCAGATGAAAGGAAATCCAGAGTCTGGAGGAAGAGTGGAGAGGCCTCAATCCAAGCTGCTTGAGGTCTAGTGTGAAGTCTCCACAATCAGTGATGAGGAGCCATGTCATCTGCTGGTGTAGGTCCACTGTGTTCTATCAAGACCAAAGTCACTGCAGCGTCTACCAGGAGATGTTACAGCTCTTCATGCTTCCCTCTGCCCACAAGATTTTTGGAGATGGAATTTTTATTTCCCAGCAGGACTTGGCCCCTGTCCACACTGCCAACAGTACCAGTACCTGGTGTAATAACCACAGTATCACTGGGCTTGATGGGCAGCAAACTGGCCTGACCTTAACTCCATAGCGAATCTATGAGAGACACCAGAGCCAACAATGCAGACGAGCTGAAGGCCGGACCTCCATAACACCTCTGCAGGTCCACAGGCCGATCTCCTCCATAACACCTCTGCAGGTCCACAGGCTGATCTCCTCCATAACACCTCTGCAGGTCCACAGGCTGATCTCCTCCATAACACCTCTGCAGGTCCACAGGCTGATCTCCTCCATAACACCTCTGCAGGTCCACAGGCTGATCTCCTCCATAACATCTCTGCAGGTCCACAGGCTGATCTCCTCCATAACACCTCTGCAGGTCCACAGGCTGATCTCCTCCATAACACCTCTGCAGGTCCACAGGCTGATCTCCTCCATAACACCTCTGCAGGTCCACAGGCTGATCTCTTCTATAACACCTCTGCAGGTCCACAGGCTGATCTCTTCTATAACACCTCTGCAAGTCCACAGGCTGGTCTCCTCCATAACACCTCCGCAGGTCCACAGGCCGATCTCCTCCATAACACCTCTGCAGGTCCACAGGCTGATCGCCTCCAGGACACATTGCCGCACTGATGACGTCATTCATGTATTGAGGGCATTTACTCTACATACTTTTCATTTTGCCAACATTTCTGTGTTTAAAAGTTGGTCTAATCTAATATTGTAATTTTCTGAGATAATGACCTTTAGGTTTTCTTTGTCTGTAAGCCGTAATCATCAACAGTAACAGAAAGAAACACCTTAAAAAGTTCCCTCTGTAATGACTCTATATAATATATGGAGGGCACTTTTTTATTTTAATTACTGGAAAAATAACTTTTTGATGATATTCTAATTTATTGAGATGCACTTGTACACAATGGTCACGTTCACACCACAAAGTATCTGTGGCCAGTACTCACAACACAGAGACGGATATGCACTGCCACACCGACATATGGCCATAGATACACTCCACCAGTATCTGACAACCAGACTACACGACATGGAATGGAACACATGAAGAGAAGTCATGAGCCCTTTCCTTCACTTATTTTGTCAAATTTTCTCCTCTTCTTCCCTCCTCTTCCTCCTCCTTCCTCCATCTCTCATTTCTTCCTCCCCTTCCCTCTTTTCTTCTTCCTCTTCCATCCATTTCTTCCCTCCTTTTTCCAGTTCCTCCTTCTCCTCCCTCCTTGACTTCCCTTCCTCTTTTTCTTCCCCCTTCTTGTCTTCCTACTTCCTCCTGTCTGTTCACATTCATATGTATAACTCTTTTCCCTCACACCCTCCTCCATGCTCTCCCTCTTCCGTTGTCCTGCACAGTCTTTGCCTTCATCTCATGTTTCATGTCTGTGGTCATCTCGCTGGCACTCGGAGCGTATGTAGAATTCCGTGCATGTGCCGGGTGAGCACTTAACCCCCTATCAATGGTACATTCCAATTTAGGATCAAGAAACCCAAATAAAATTGACATAATGCGAGACCTTTAATTATCCAATTATTCGCCTCCATGTGACAGCTGCTCGAAGGTAAAAGCTTCTGTGATTCCGCAGCCTTTGTTCAATCCAGGATCAAAGCAGAATCGTTCACGGACGTTTCTGTGTCCCCCCTTGATGTAAATCCCAGTGTTTTATGATTTTCTTGGCACCGCAGCCTCATAACACACGGGTAGCCATAGAGAGAGGACATGGCATAGCTACTGGGCGACTGTGGTCACCAGCACCCACTCCTCTCTAGGAAGAGTGGTTGTCTCCTTTGATATCCAGCACCTTCAATTATCAGGACGTTGTCTGTCCCGGCAGTGTAAGCCTTCTAGGAACACAATACGTGCAGCAGTCATTGAGGCTAAAGACCCAGATTACAATGTATTATGTCCATAAATGTCACGACTCGCGGTCACATGTGCCCATAAAACACAAGCCGGGTCCCGGAGACACACAACCGTCTGTAACCTGCACTGGCACCAGAACCCCCTTCCCCCATGTATAAAGCAGATGTAGCATGACCGTATATTATTTATATTGACGCCCATGTGTGAGCAGATGTAGCTGGACCCCCCCCCCCCAATGGACTCATTACCTAATGCATACATGTTATTGTCCGGTGTTACATTTTTTATAAGTTCTTGTCACAAATTCAGGGATAAGTGCAGCCCTGAGCTGAACCCCACCACTGACCCTGTCTACTTGCAGGGCCCGTCCTAGGTGACGGCGTACAACTGGACGGCAGTCCCTAGCCTAGGTATGTGCTGGGGCGTACAGGGAGGGGAAACAACAGGAGAAAACAATAGACAAAGACAGAAAACACAATAAGAGCAGTATCGCCAAGCCGAGGTCAAACCAGAAAGTCACGTCAATACCACAGAGGACAAGCAGGAGCAAAGTCAAAACACGAGCCGAGGTCAGAAGCCGAGAAGGAACGTAGTACAAGGGGATGAGACGGGAACGATGTCAAGTTCAAAAGCCAAGGTCAAAAGTCACAGTAGTACTCTAAACGCAATTGATGGAAGTAAGACCAATCACAGGCAACCTGTGGCCAGCAGGTTGCCTGCTTAAATAGTCCAAATCAATGGGTCACGTGGCGTGGCCATGTGATCCGCCTCTAATTGATTCAAACATCTGACTCGTGGCTGGTGCTTGGCCCTTCCCTTGCTCGTTGTCTAGGGGATGGGGAGAACGTGGCCGCACTGAGGCTAAGTGCGTGGCTGGGTTCTCCCAGCCCTCTGTCGTCATGGAGACGAGGACACTGGCCACGGCTCTTCATGACAGTTCTATAACAAAAACAGATTTCTTGAATCCCCAAAAATCATTTTAAAAAAGTAACTTACCAGCACGCTGCTTCATCCCTTTCAAGGTAAATTTTGCCAATTAACAATCCGCACCAGAGCCATAAAGATTGTGGCTTCTCAGGAGGCCTTACAGATCTTTTTTCCTGCTCCTGATATAAGGACCACTTCAGACTAATTAGAGACATTCCAAGAAGCAGCAGAAGACAGAAATGGGACTTGTCTCTGGAGAAGTGAGTCCAGGTCCGTCTAAAGATAGCCCCAGAATACCTGGTGGTGGAGTTTTTCTAAGAGCTTTCCAACCTTAGACATTCATGGAAAATCATCTAGATATTCTATACAAGGGTGATAGTTGGGCCAAACCATTGGAAGGTCCATCCATCACATGAAGAAGGGTCTCCAGGTAGGGGCGGAATGGGAACTTAAAGTGGCCCTGGAAAAATACTGAAAGTGGCCCCATTTTGTAGTTGAGTCCAAATTGATGGAAGGCAGGGCCAGCAATACCATATTGTGACACATTATACCACCCAACAAAGCCAAGTACCACAGTCCATCACAAAACACATCCCCAAAAAGTTCCACTGGCCGGCTGTGAGGAGGGCCCAGGAGACCACTGGGGCATCGGCCCACCAGGAGGTCTATGACCAATCCGCCCCTGTCTCCAGGTATTAGATTGACCCACCAGGAACAGAAGTCATGTATGGTGCAGCTAATTGATATGCCATAAACTCTGGGAGGTCATTGTCCCGGTCTTTTCTAGCACGATGGCAATTTTCATCGGTGTCAATAAGGATAACATCATGGAGGTGATATGTGTGTGGAGTCTGTAGGTTTTACGATACCTACCACAACCCAAAATAAATATTCTGATAGTAGTTTCACCTTACAGTCTGTGTATGCCTGAAGGAAACAGAAATGGCGAAAGGACCAACAGAAGGACTTCTCCTAGAGTATAGGATGGTACCAGTCATGCTGTAGATGTGTGACAATCACTGACTGAGGCAAGAATCCATCCCCAGAAGTGTGGAGCTGAGCTTGATGGAAGATCCACAGTTGTTAACTATGGGGAAGGTCTTCTGCTCCTGGGCAGTGGTTTATCATATGTATCGGCCCACCATATGGAGTCTTTCCATCAGGTCCATGAGTTCAAGGTTTATATCCTGGAGAAGGAAGGAGCAGTTGATGTTAAGTCTATGAGGATCACAAGAACGTCTTTTCCATGGAAGATGTAGCCATCGTCAGAGGTGGACCACAGCCAGTTAAACACTCCTTAAAGGGGTTGTCCGGGTTCAGAACCGGGTTAATTTCATGTTCCGATGCTCTCCTTTGCCCTGCACTAAATTGTGCAGGGCAAAGGCATTTAGCCCGGTTCCGGTGATGAACTGGGCTCTGCCAGGAGGAGGCTTCCGCCCAGCAGTGAGCCCAGTGATGTCACCGGCACTGATGGGCGGGCTTTAGAGCTGCCCTAGCCAGTAAAACGGCTAGGGCAGCTCTAAGGCTGGCCCATCAGAGCTGGCGACATCACCGAACTCACTGCCTGGCGGAAGCCTCTGCCCGGCAATGTGTGTTTACAAACAAAAGAGCCCTTGCCCTGTGCGATCTAGCGCAGGGCAAGGGAGGGCATCGGAACATGAAATGCTCTGATTCTCAAGTCAGGGGCACTGCCTGGGTGAAATTCTGGGTATGTGCGGGTTCAGCTCTGACCCAGGACAACCCCTTTAACGTTTAAAAAAGAACTCCCGCAAAAAATTTTATTCTCTGACCTGTTAGAAAGGTGCATGATATAATCTGTAGTGATTGTCATTTTCTTATCAGTGACTGTTTCTGTGAGTAAAATCCTCTCTTCTTATTGTAGCTGGGTCATGTGACCAACTCCCTGACCTCCAACTGACCCAGGACAGGAAGCCAGTAACTGCTCTATTCATTCCTATGGGAGCCTCACTTTCAGTCTCATAGGAATACATAGAGAATTAGACTTCCTGTCCACACATAAGATACTCTGTGAGTTGGTGGCTCTAATTGCTGGTCACATGACACAGATAAGACTCTTCAGGATGATATAAGTAAAAAATTCAGACACTGGTAAGAAAATGACATTCACTACAGATTACATCATGTACATTTCTAGCAGGACATGGAATAACATTTTTGTCGGGAGTTCTTCTTTAAGTAGTGGTTCACCTAAAAACCCTAAGTTCTGAACACAAATCAAATCTCCAACAATCGTACTGGTTGGTTAAATGTCTAAGGGCCCAGATTACACTCGGTTCGCCCTGATTACCGGTGCTCTGTCTCACTGCTGCCGACTGATGACTCGTGATAGAGATTCTGTGCCGCTAGTGGTCACGGCTGAGGGATTTTCGGAAAATGACTTTTCAGGAGACAATCATTTCCCTGGTGACTTTTCCATATTTGTTCTACCTCTAACAATAAATCATTTCATATTAAAAAGGTCACCAAGTCATTTTTTTATTTTTATTCCCTAGGTTCTTTCTGTTTAGAGGATCACCCACACTGGATACAATTGTAACAAACCCTCAGCTATGTGAGGAGCATTAGGCCAGGATGTGCCATACTAAAAATGATTAAAGTGTTTGTCCAGGGTTGGAAAAAGGCTCTGCTTATTCACCAGAACAGCGCCCCTTCTGTCCATGGCTGTGTCTGGTATTGCTGCTCAGCCTCATTCACTTGAAGGCCAGACACATGGATACAAATGGCATGAAAGGTTCTGGACACCGGCGCATACATTATAATGTCGTTTGGAAATAGGTGATGGCTGCTGATATAAAGGTTGGTCCTGCACATGATATTGTGCTGGTGACTCCTGGCACACAGCCACAGTGTCCTATAGGGAGGCTTCATCTCTACGGCCATCAGCGGTCATTCCCGTGTCTCCTGATGAGATGGACTAATCCCCTCTGTGATCCTGGTATCCACAGGAGTCCTCGGGCTGGTCACAATGGTCAGTGCTTATCCCATAAACCAATTCCCTGGATTAGGAGGCCATGGATCACTAACCTCAAGTCTTTGTGAGCCAGGCTCTTAGCTGTCCCAATCCCACCTGAGACCAGGGATCTTCTTAAGCTTCCACTGTGATCACTCATCTATAGCTTCTCATAAGACCAGGAGTTTACCTCCATCATCCTCATATCTGGAGATCTACCACTAACAACCTGATCTTCCAGACATCGGGGCATTCTCCAGATAAGGCAATATACATACATGCCATTTATAGCATGGATTCTTCCATTTACGGGATATCGGATTTACGTGAGTTCTTTGATGTCACATGACCAGCAAATAATATCTGGTCCCATCTCCACCTTCTCTCTGATACTTAAAGGGGTTGTCCAAGTTTGGAGCTCAACCCGGACTTGACCCATTCTTACCTCATTCAGCATAAATGAGTGTAACGTTGGAGCATTTCATGCTCTGATTTTCCCTCTTGCCCTTCGCTGTATTGCTCAAGGCAAGGGCTTTTTCTTCACTACTGGTGAGGTACCGGACTACTGTATGGGAATGCTAGGTGGAGACTTCCGCCTAGCAGTGAGCCTGGTGACATCACTGGCACTAATGGGCAGTCTTTAGCGTAGTCCTAGCCAGTAAAACATCCGCCTAACAGTGTAAAAATGTCAGCAAAACAGCCCTTGCCCTGCGCGATGCTCCGATGCACCAGTCATACAGGCTGAATAGGTGAAGAAGAGGTTATGTCAGGGGTTGTCCACCTTTTTAACTAATTTTGGGATCCCCCAGACCTATGGAGGGAATCATAGTTCCCTGCTCCCAAAACTGCTGAGTCCATAACTGCAGAGTCCAGACCTCCTCTGCCATTAACATCAGCACAAAAAGTTTGCTTGGAGCTTCATGGCATGGGTTTCCATAACTACTGCATGTCAGCCTTCCATCACCAAGGACAATTCCAGGTTTGGGACGTCTTCTGTGCAGTGAACAATTACATAGTAACATAGTTTATAAGGCCGAAAAAAGCCCTCTGTCCATCCAGTTCTCCTGTTATCCTACAAGTTGATCCAGAGGAAGGCAAAAAACCCTGTGAGGTAGAAGCCAATATTCCTCACTTTAGCGGAAAAAATTCCTTCCTGACTCCAATCAGAATAACTCCCTGAATCAACGACCCCTCTCTAGTAACTATAACCTGTAATATTATTACCTCCAGAAATACATCCAGGACCGTCCTGATCTCTTATAGTGAACTTACCATCACCACCTCCTCAGGGAGAGAGTTCCATAGTCTCACTGCTCTTACAGTAAAGAGTCCATAGTCTCACTGCTCTTACCGTAAAAAGTCCATAGTCTTACTGCTCTTACAGTAAAGAGTCCATAGTCTCACTGCTCTTACAGTAAAGAGTCCATAGTCTCACTGCTCTTACAGTAAAGAGTCCATAGTCTCACTGCTCTTACAGTAAAGAGTTCTATAGTCTCACTGCTCTTACAGTAAAGAGTCCATAGTCTCACTGCTCTTACAGTAAAGAGTCCATAGTATCACTGCTCTTACCGTAAAGAGTCCATAGTATCACTGCTCTTACAGTACAGAGTCCATAGTCTCACTGCTCTTACAGTAAAGAGTCCATAGTCTCACTGCTCTTACAGTAAAGAGTCCATAGTCTAACTGCTCTTACAGTAAAGAGTCCATAGTCTCACTGCTCTTACAGTAAAGAGTCCATAGTCTCACTGCTCTTACAGTAAAGAGTCCATAATATCACTGCTCTTACCGTAAAGAGTTCATAGTCTCACTGCTCTTACAGTAAAGAGCCCATAGTCTCACTGCTCTTACAGTAAAGAGTCCATAATATCACTGCTCTTACCGTAAAGAGTCCATAGTCTCACTGCTCTTACAGTAAAGAGGCCATAGTCTCACTGCTCTTACAGAAAAGAGTCCATAGTCTCACTGCTCTTCCAGTATAGAGTCCATAATATCACTGCTCTTACCGTAAAGAGTCCATAGTCTCACTGCTCTTACAGTAAAGAGTCCATAGTCTCACTGCTCTTACAGTATAGAGTCCATAATATCACTGCTCTTACCGTAAAGAGTCCATAGTCTCACTGCTCTTACCGTAAAGAGTCCATACTCTAACTGCTCTTACAGTAAAGAGTCCATAGTCTCACTGCTCTTACAGTAAAGAGTCCATAATATCACTGCTCTTACCGTAAAGAGTCCATAGTCTCACTGCTCTTACAGTAAAGAGCCCATAGTCTCACTGCTCTTACAGTAAAGAGTCCATAATATCACTGCTCTTACCGTAAAGAGTCCATAGTCTCACTGCTCTTACCGTAAAGAGTCCGTAGTCTCACTGCTCTTACAGAAAAGAGTCCATAGTCTCACTGCTCTTACAGTATAGAGTCCATAATATCACTGCTCTTACCGTAAAGAGTCCATACTCTCACTGCTCTTACAGTAAAGAGTCCATAGTCTCACTGCTCTTACAGTATAGAGTCCATAATATCACTGCTCTTACTGTAAAGAGTCCATAGTCTCACTGCTCTTACCGTAAAGAGTCCATAGTCTCACTGCTCTTACAGTAAAGAGTCCGTAGTCTCATTGCTCTTACAGTAAAGAGTCCATAATATCACTGCTCTTACCGTAAAGAGTCCATAGTCTCACTGCTCTTACCGAAAAGAGTCCATAGTCTCTCTGCTCTTACAGAAAAGAGTCCATAGTCTCACTGCTCTTACCGTAAAGAATCCAGTCTCACTGCTCTTACCATAAAGAGTCCACAGTCTCACTGCTCTTACCATAAAGAGTCCATACTCTCACTGCTCTTACCATAAAGAGTCCATAGTCTCACTGCTCTTACCATAAAGAATCCATAGTCTCACTGCTCTTACCACAAAAAGTCCATAGTCTCACTGCTCTTACAGTAAAGACTCCTATAGTCTCACTGCTCTTACCGTAAAGAGTCCATAGTCTCAATGCTCTTACAGTAAAGAGTCCACAGTCTCACTGCTCTTACTGTAAAAAGTCCATAGTCTCACTGCTCTTACCATAAAGACTCCATAGTCTCACCACTCTTACTGTAAAGAATCCAGTCTCACTGCTCTTACCGTAAAGAGTCCATAGTCTCACTGCTCTTACCGTAAAGAGTCCATAGTCTCACTGCTCTTACCATAAAAGAGTCCATAGTCTCACTGCTCTTAACGTAAAGACTCCATAGTCTCACTGCTCTTACCGTAAAGAGTCCATAGTCTCACTGCTCTTACGTAAGAGTCCATAGTCTCACTGCCTCCTTTACAGTATAGAGTCCATAGTATCACTGCTCTTACTGTAAAGAGTCCATAGTCTCACTGCTCTTACTGTAAATAGTCCATAGGCTCACTGCTCTTACCGTAAAGAGTCCATAGTCTCACTGCTCTTACAGTATAGAGTCCACAGTCTCACTGCTCTTACTGTAAAAAGTCCATAGTCTCACTGCTCTTACCATAAAGACTCCATAGTCTCACCACTCTTACTGTAAAGAATCCAGTCTCACTGCTCTTACCGTAGAGTCCATAGTCTCACTGCTCTTACCGTAAAGAGTCCATAGTCTCACTGCTCTTACCATAAAGAGTCCATAGTCTCACTGCTCTTACCGTAAAGAGTCCATAGTCTCACTGCTCTTACGTAAAGAGTCCATAGTCTCACTGCTCTTACAGTATAGAGTCCATAGTATCACTGCTCTTACTGTAACGAGTCCATAGTCTCACTGCTCTTACAGTTAAAAATCCTCTTCTATGTTTGTGTACAAACTTTCTTTCCTCCAGACGCAGAGGATGTCCCCTCGTCACAGTCCTGGGGATAAATAGATGATGGGAGAGATCTCTGTACTGACCCCTGATATATTTATACATAGTTATTAGATCTCCCCTCAGTCGTCCCTAATTTTGATAATCTTTCTGGGACCTGTAGTCCACCCATTCCAGTTATTACTTTAGTTGCCCTCCTCTGAACCCTCTCCAGCTCTGCTATGTCTGCCTTGTTCACAGGAGCCCAGAACTGTACACAGTCCTCCATGTGCGGTCTGACTAGTGATGTGTAAAGTGGCAGGACTATGTTTTCATCACCGCCATCTATGCCCCTTTTGATGCAACCCATTATGTTATTGGCCTTGGCAGCAGCTGTCTGACACTGGTTTCTACAGCTTAGTTTGCTGTTCACTCAAAGTCCTAAGTCCTTTTCCATGTCAGTTACCTAATATTTTACCATTCAGTATGTACTGGTGACTTGCATTATTCCTTCCCATATGCATAACCTTACATTTGTCAGTGTTAAACCTCATCTGCCACTTCTCTGCCCAAGCCTCCAGTCTATCCAGATCCATCTGTAGCAGTGTACTGTCCTCTGTAGTATACATATACACAGTGTACTGTCCTCTGTAGTATATATACAGTATACTGTCCTCTGTACTATATATACAGTATACTGTCCTCTGTACTATATATACAGTGTACTATCCTCTGTAATATATATACAGTATACTGTCCTCTGTAGTATATATACACAGTATACTGTCATCTGTAGTATATTTACAGTATACTGTCCTCTGTAGTATATATACAGTATACTGTCCTCTGTGATATATATATATATATTATATATATACAGTATACTGTCCTCTGTAGTATATATACAGTATACTGTCCTCTGTAGTATATATACAGTATACTGTCCTATGTAGCATATATACAGTATACTGTCCTCTGTAGTATATATATACAGTATACTGTCCTCTGTAGTATATATATAGTATACTGTCCTCTGTAGCATATATACAGTATACTGTCCTCTGTAGTATATATACAGTATACTGTCCTCTGTAGTATATATATACAGTATACTGTCCTCTGTGATATATATAGTGTACTGTCCTCTGTAGTATATATACAGTATACTGTCCTCTGTAGTATATATACAGTATACTGTCCTCTGTAGTATATATAGTGTACTGTCCTCTGTAGTATATATACAGTATACTGTCCTCTGTAGTATATATACAGTATACTGTCCTCTGTAGTATATATAGTGTACTGTCCTCTGTAGTATATATACAGTATACTGTCCTCTGTAGTATATATACAGTATACTGTCCTCTGTAGTATATATACAGTATACTGTCCTCTTCTGTGTTAATTACACCTCTCTATCTGTCCGATGGACACGTCTTTTGAATACTAGGAGAACGTTACTTGTCTGACTGCATTGTGCCAGCTGAACAGTATAGTGGAGGAGGATAATGCTATTGGGGGGTGGGACCGGATCGGCCTTTTCCCTTAAGGTGGATTTACATCTGCAGATTCTCTGACACATTATCGTAAACAAACATTCCTGCGAACGCCTGTTCATGACTATCTGCCCTTGTAAAGGTGCCGCTGTTTACCCGATGAACGAGTGATCCAGTCGAGTTCATCGGGTGATCCAGTGGATCGTGCAGGCACCTGAATGATCATTTCTAGGCAGCAGATTGTGCCGTCTAAACAGTGATCTGTAGCCCAGAAACAATGCAGCTGTGTGAGGACGAGCGATCGCAATAATGACTGCTCATGTTCATGCTGTGGAGGAGATCGCTGCATGTAAATCCACCCAGTAAAAAACTAGAACATCTCCAAACAGACCAGATGCTAGAGAGGTGTAGAGAAAGACCTGTAGAGGTAACCAGTCTTACAAAGGACTTATGTTACTGTATAGCAGCCGTGTTCAGGAGAAGCCTCGTACCTGAGCACAGTCCACACAGCTTGGCCCACCGGTGTATACCTCCACATGTCAAGGTGGAAGAGGAGGATTTGCAACTTGTACAAATAAAGTAGCAGAAGTGTGTGCCTGCTTGTGTACAGTAAAGTATTACACCCCACATCTGGATGCTAAGGTGGAAATCAGTGAGCACAGTGCACAGCAAGGATGACTGCGCCAACAACTCTAGAGAGACACCTTTTTGCCCCATGATCACTTGTGCAGCAGTGAGATCGGTTATATCTGAGGAGACCACATTGTCTGTGACATCAGCCGCTCCATTATATGTAAGTCCTGTCCGGAAATGTCTTTGTTTGAATTCTTATTTAAAGAAACCGTTCTGCTGCACAACCGTCTCATCATTGCTTCCTGCACTACTTTTACACTGCAAGGACCTGGCCTCACAGCAATCGGGACCCTGCGTCACACTCAGAAACCATCAACATGAAGGGCACCTCGACCATCATCATGCAGAGGGACCCCTGAAACTGAAGTGTGCACTGAAGGGAAAATTGGGTGCAACCTTCCCATCACTACAGTGAGCTTCAAACCAAGAGTACAACTACTACACCCATCCAGGCACCAACACTCATGTGCTCCCCGGTAGTACAGTCATTACAGTATAATTATATATGTACAGCTGGTATAACCTGGGTATCTCCTGTATATAATTATATAGGTACAGCTGGTATAACCTGGGTATCTCCTGTATATAATTATATATGTACAGCTGGTATAACCTGGGTATCTTCTGTATATAATATATGTGTACAGCTGGTATAAATTATACATCTTCTGTATATAGTGATATGGAGCATGCTGGTATAACCTGGGCATCTCCTGTATATAATTATATATGTACAGCTGGCATAAGTTATACATCTTCTGTATATAGTGATATGGAGCATGCTGGTATAACCTGGGTATCTCCTGTATATAATTATATATGTACAGCTGGTATAAGTTATACATCTTCTGTATTATAGTGATATGGAGGCATGCTGGTATAACCTGGGTATCTCCTGTATATAATTATATATGTACAGCTGGTATAAGTATACATCTTCTTGTATATAGTGATATGGAGCATGCTGGTATAACCTGGGTATCTCCTGTATATAATTATATATGCTACAGCTGGTATAAGTTATACATCTTCTGTATATAGTGATATGGACCATGCTGGGTATAACCTGGGTATCTCCTGTGTATAATTATATATGTACAGCTGGTATAAGTTATACATCTTCTTGTATATAGTGATATGGAGCATGCTGGTATAACCTGGGTATCTCCTGTATATAATTATATACGTACAGCTGGTATAAGTTATACATCTTCTTGTATATAGTGATATGGGAGCATGCTGGTATAACCTGGGTATCTCCTGTATATAATTATATATGTACAGCTGGTATAAGTAATACATCTTCCTGTATATAGTGATATGGAGCATGCTGGTATAACCTGGGCATCTCCTGTATATAATTATTATATGTACAGCTGGTATAAGTATATACATCTTCTGATATATAGTGATATGGCGCATGCTGGTATAACCTGGGTATCTCCTGTATATAATTATATATGTACAGCTGGTATAACCTGGGTATATCCTGTATATAATTATATATGTACAGCTGGTATAAGTTATACATCTTCTTGTATATAGTGATATGGACCATGCTGGTATAACCTGAGCATCTCCTGTATATAATTATATATGTGCGGCTGGTATAAGTTATACATCTTCTGTATATAGTGATATGGAGCATGCTGGTATAACCTGGGTATCTCCTGTGTATAATTATATACATACAGCTGGTATAAGTTATACATCTTCTTGTATATAGTGATATGGACCATGCTGGTATAACCTGGGTATCTCCTGTATATAATTATATATGTACAGCTGGTATAAGTTATACATCTTCTTGTATATAGTGATATGGAGCATGCTGGTATAACCTGGGTATCTCCTGTATATAATTATATATGTACAGCTGGTATAAGTTATACATCTTCTTGTATATAGTGATATGGACCATGCTGGTATAACCTGGGTATCTCCTGTATATAATTATATATGTACAGCTGGTATAAGTTATACATCTTCTGTATATAGTGATCTGGAGCATGCTGGTATAACCTGGGTATCTCCTGTATATAATTATATATGTACAGCTGATATAAGTTATACATCTTCTGTATATAGTGATATGGACCATGCTGATATAACCTGGGTATCTCAGTATATAATTATATATGTACAGCTGGTATAAGTTATACATCTTCTGTATATAGTGATATGGATCATGCTGGTATAACCTGGGTATCTCCTGTATATAATTATATATGTACAGCTGGTATTAGTTATACATCTTCTTGTATATAGTGATATGGACCATGCTGGTATAACCTGGGTATCTCCTGTATATAATTATATATGTACAGCTGGTATAAGTTATACATCTTCTGTATATAGTGATATGGAGCATGCTGGTATAACCTGGGTATCTCCTGTATATAATTATATATGTACAGCTGGTATAAGTTATACATCTTCTTGTATATAGTGATATGGAGCATGCTGGTATAACCTGGGTATCTCCTGTATATAATTTATATATGTACAGCTGGTATAAGTTATACATCTTCTGTATATAGTGATATGGAGCATGCTGGTATAACCTGGGTATCTCCTGTATATAATTATATATGTACAGCTGGTATAAGTTATACATCTTCTTGTATATAGTGATATGGAGCATGCTGGTATAACCTGGGTATCTTCTGTATATAATTATATATGTACAGCTGGTATAAGTTATACATCTTCTTGTATATAGTGATATGGACCATGCTGGTATAACCTGGGTATCTCCTGTATATAATTATATATGTACAGCTGGTATAAGTTATACATCTTCTGTATATAGTGATATGGACCATGCTGGTATAACCTGGGTATCTCCTGTATATAATTATATATGTACAGCTGGTATAAGTTATACATCTTCTGTATATAGTGATATGGACCATGCTGGTATAACCTGGGTATCTCAGTATATAATTATATATGTACAGCTGGTATAAGTTATACATCTTCTGTATATAGTGATATGGAGCATGCTGGTATAACCTGGGTATCTCCTGTATATAATTATATATGTACAGCTGGTATAAGTTATACATCTTCTGTATATAGTGATATGGAGCATGCTGGTATAACCTGGGTATCTCAGTATATAATTATATATGTACAGCTGGTATAAGTTATACATCTTCTGTATATAGTGATATGGAGCATGCTGGTATAACCTGGGTATCTCAGTATATAATTATATATGTACAGCTGGTATAAGTTATACATCTTCTGTATATAGTGATATGGAGCATGCTGGTATAACCTGGTATCTCAGTATATAATTATATATGTACAGCTGGTATAAGTTATACATCTTCTGTATATAGTGATATGGAGCATGCTGGTATAACCTGGGTATCTCCTGTATATAATTATATATGTACAGCTGGTATAAGTTATACATCTTCTGTATATAGTGATATGGAGCATGCTGGTATAACCTGGGTATCTCCTGTATATAATTATATATGTACAGCTGGTATAAGTTATACATCTTCTTGTATACAGTGATATGGAGCATGCTGGTATAACCTGGGTATCTCCTGTATATAATTATATATGTACAGCTGGTATAAGTTATACATCTTCTTGTATATAGTGATATGGACCATGCTGGTATAACCTGGGCATCTCCTGTATATAATTATATATGTGCGGCTGGTATAAGTTATACATCTTCTGTATATAGTGATATGGGACCATGCTGGTATAACCTGGGTATCTCCTGTATATAATTATATATGTACAGCTGGTATAAGTTATACATCTTCTGTATATAGTGATATGGAGCATGCTGGTATAACCTGGGTATCTCCTGTGTATAATTATATACATTACAGCTGGTATAAGTTATACATCTTCTTGTATATAGTGATATGGAGCATGCTGGTATAACCTGGGCATCTCCTGTATATAATTATATATGTACAGCTGGTATAAGTTATACATCTTCTTGTATATAGTGATATGGACCATGCTGGTATAACCTGGGCATCTCCTGTATATAATTATATATGTACAGCTGGTATTAGTTATACATCTTCTTGTATATAGTGATATGGACCATGCTGGTATAACCTGGGTATCTCCTGTATATAATTATATATGTACAGCTGGTATAAGTTATACATCTTCTGTATATAGTGATATGGAGCATGCTGGTATAACCTGGGTATCTCCTGTATATAATTATATATGTACAGCTGGTATAAGTTATACATCTTCTTGTATATAGTGATATGGAGCATGCTGGTATAACCTGGGCATCTCCTGTATATAATTATATATGTACAGCTGGTATAAGTTATACATCTTCTTGTATATTGTGATATGGACCATGCTGGTATAACCTGGGCATCTCCTGTATATAATTATATATGTACAGCTGGTATTAGTTATACATCTTCTTGTATATAGTGATATGGACCATGCTGGTATAACCTGGGTATCTCCTGTATATAATTATATATGTACAGCTGGTATAAGTTATACATCTTCTTGTATATAGTGATATGGACCATGCTGGTATAACCTGGGCATCTCCTGTATATAATTATATATGTACAGCTGGTATAAGTTATACATCTTCTTGTATATAGTGATATGGACCATGCTGGTATAACCTGGGTATCTCCTGTATATAATTATATATGTACAGCTGGTATAAGTTATACATCTTCTGTATATAGTGATATGGAGCATGCTGGTATAACCTGGGTATCTCCTGTATATAATTATATATGTACAGCTGGTATAAGTTATACATCTTCTGTATATAGTGATATGGAGCATGCTGGTATAACCTGGGTATCTCCTGTATATAATTATATATGTACAGCTGGTATAAGTTATACATCTTTCTGTATATAGTGATATGGACCATGCTGGTATAACCTGGGTATCTCCTGTATATAATTATATATGTACAGCTGGTATAAGTTATACATCTTCTTGTATATAGTGATATGGACCATGCTGGTATAACCTGGGTATCTCCTGTATATAATTATATATGTACAGCTGGTATTAGTTATACATCTTCTTGTATATAGTGATATGGACCATGCTGGTATAACCTGGGTATCTCCTGTATATAATTATATATGTACAGCTGGTATAAGTTATACATCTTCTGTATATAGTGATATGGAGCATGCTGGTATAACCTGGGTATCTCCTGTATATAATTATATATGTACAGCTGGTATAAGTTATACATCTTCTTGTATATAGTGATATGGACCATGCTGGTATAACCTGGGCATCTCCTGTATATAATTATATATGTACAGCTGGTATAAGTTATACATCTTCTTGTATATAGTGATATGGACCATGCTGGTATAACCTGGGTATCTCCTGTATATAATTATATATGTACAGCTGGTATTAACTTATACATCTTCTGTATATAGTGATATGGAGCATGCTGGTATAACCTGGGTATCTCCTGTATATAATTATATATGTACAGCTGGTATAAGTTATACATCTTCTTGTATATAGTGATATGGAGCATGCTGGTATAACCTGGGTATCTCCTGTATATAATTATATATGTACAGCTGGTATAAGTTATACATCTTCTGTATATAGTGATATGGACCATGCTGGTATAACCTGGGTATCTCCTGTATATAATTATATATGTACAGCTGGTATAAGTTATACATCTTCTGTATATAGTGATATGGAGCATGCTGGTATAACCTGGGTATCTCCTGTATATAATTATATACATACAGCTGGTATAAGTTATACATCTTCTTGTATATAGTGATATGGAGCATGCTGGTATAACCTGGGCATCTCCTGTATATAATTATATATGTACAGCTGGTATAAGTTATACATCTTCTTGTATATAGTGATATGGAGCATGCTGGTATAACCTGGGCATCTCCTGTATATAATTATATATGTACAGCTGGTATTAGTTATACATCTTCTGTATATAGTGATATGGAGCATGCTGGTATAACCTGGGTATCTCCTGTATATAATTATATATGTACAGCTGGTATAAGTTATACATCTTCTTGTATATAGTGATATGGACCATGCTGGTATAACCTGGGCATCTCCTGTATATAATTATATATGTGCAGGCTGGTATAAGTTATACATCTTCTGTATATAGTGATATGGAGCATGCTGGTATAACCTGGGTATCTCCTGTGTATAATTATATACATACAGCTGGTATAAGTTATACATCTTCTTGTATATAGTGATATGGACCATGCTGGTATAACCTGGGTATCTCCTGTATATAATTATATATGTACAGCTGGTATAAGTTATACATCTTCTGTATATAGTGATATGGACCATGCTGGTATAACCTGGGTATCTCCTGTATATAATTATATATGTACAGCTGGTATAAGTTATACATCTTCTTGTATATAGTGATATGGAGCATGCTGGTATAACCTGGGTATCTTCTGTATATAATTATATATGTACAGCTGGTATAAGTTATACATCTTCTTGTATATAGTGATATGGACCATGCTGGTATAACCTGGGTATCTCCTGTATATAATTATATATGTACAGCTGGTATAAGTTATACATCTTCTGTATATAGTGATATGGAGCATGCTGGTATAACCTGGGTATCTCCTGTATATAATTATATATGTACAGCTGGTATAAGTTATACATCTTCTTGTATATAGTGATATGGAGCATGCTGGTATAACCTGGGTATCTCCTGTATATAATTATATATGTACAGCTGGTATAAGTTATACATCTTCTGTATATAGTGATATGGACCATGCTGGTATAACCTGGGTATCTCCAGTATATAATTATATATGTACAGCTGGTATAAGTTATACATCTTCTGTATATATTGATATGGAGCATGCTGGTATAACCTGGGTATCTCCTGTATATAATTATATATGTACAGCTGGTATAAGTTATACATCTTCTTGTATATAGTGATATGGACCATGCTGGTATAACCTGGGTATCTCAGTATATAATTATATATGTACAGCTGGTATAAGTTATATATCTTCTGTATATAGTGATATGGAGCATGCTGGTATAACCTGGGTATCTCCTGTATATAATTATATATGTACAGCTGGTATAAGTTATACATCTTCTTGTATATAGTGATATGGAGCATGCTGGTATAACCTGGGTATCTCCTGTATATAATTATATATGTACAGCTGGTATAAGTTATACATCTTCTGTATATAGTGATATGGAGCATGCTGGTATAACCTGGGTATCTCCTGTATATAATTATATATGTACAGCTGGTATAAGTTATACATCTTCTTGTATATAGTGATATGGAGCATGCTGGTATAACCTGGGTATCTCTGTATATAATTATATATGTACAGCTGGTCTAAGTATACATCTTCTTGTATATAGTGATATGGAGCATGCTGGTATAACCTGGGTATCTCCTGTATATAATTATATATGTACAGCTGGTATAAGTTATACATCTTCTGTATATAGTGATATGGACTATGCTGGTATAACCTGGGTATCTCCTGTATATAATTATATATGTATAGCTGGTATAAGTTATACATCTTCTTGTATATAGTGATATGGACCATGCTGGTATAACCTTGGCATCTCCTGTATATAATTATATATGTGCGGCTGGTATAAGTTATACATCTTCTGTATATAGTGATATGGAGCATGCTGGTATAACCTGGGTATCTCCTGTGTATAATTATATACATTACAGCTGGTATAAGTTATACATCTTCTTGTATATAGTGATATGGAGCATGCTGGTATAACCTGGGATCTCCTGTATATAATTATATATGTACAGCTGGTATAAGTTATACATCTTCTTGTATATAGTGATATGGAGCATGCTGGTATAACCTGGGTATCTCCTGTATATAATTATATATGTACAGCTGGTATAAGTTATACATCTTCTGTATATAGTGATATGGAGCATGCTGGTATAACCTGGGCATCTCCTGTATATAATTATATATGTACAGCTGGTATAAGTTATACATCTTCTGTATATAGTGATATGGAGCATGCTGGTATAACCTGGGTATCTCCTGTATATAATTATATATGTACAGCTGGTATAAGTTATACATCTTCTGTATATAGTGATATGGAGCATGCTGGTATAACCTGGGTATCTCCTGTATATAATTATATATGTACAGCTGGTATAAGTTATACATCTTCTGTATATAGTTATATGGAGCATGCTGGTATAACCTGGGTATCTCAGTATATAATTATATATGTACAGCTGGTATAAGTTATACATCTTCTGTATATAGTGATATGGAGCATGCTGGTATAACCTGGGTATCTCCTGTATATAATTATATATGTACAGCTGGTATAAGTTATACATCTTCTTGTATATAGTGATATGGAGCATGCTGGTATAACCTGGGTATCTCAGTATATAATTATATATGTACAGCTGGTATAAGTTATACATCTTCTGTATATAGTGATATGGAGCATGCTGGTATAACCTGGGTATCTCCTGTATATAATTATATATGTACAGCTGGTATAAGTTATACATCTTCTTGTATATAGTGATATGGAGCATGCTGGTATAACCTGGGTATCTCCTGTATATAATATATATGTACAGCTGGTATAACCTGTGTATCTCAGTATATAATTATATATGTACAGCTGGTATAAGTTATACATCTTCTGTATATAGTGATATGGAGCATGCTGGTATAACCTGGTATCTCCTGTATATAATTATATATGTACAGCTGGTATAAGTAATACATCTTCTGTATATAGTGATATGGAGCATGCTGGTATAACCTGGGTATCTCCTGTATATAATTATATATATACAGCTGGTATAAGTTATACATCTTCTGTATATAGTGATATGGAGCATGCTGGTATAACCTGGGTATCTCCTGTATATAATTATATATGTACAGCTGGTATAAGTTATACATCTTCTTGTATATAGTGATATGGAGCATGCTGGTATAACCTGGGTATCTCCTGTATATAATTATATATGTACAGCTGGTATAAGTTATACATCTTCTTGTATATAGTGATATGGACCATGCTGGTATAACCTGGGTATCTCCTGTATATAATTATATAAGTACAGCTGGTATAAGTTATACATCTTCTTGTATATAGTGATATGGAGCATGCTGGTATAACCTGGGTATCTCCTGTATATAATTATATATGTACAGCTGGTATAAGTTATACATCTTCTTGTATATAGTGATATGGAGCATGCTGGTATAACCTGGGTATCTGCTGTATATAATTATATATGTACAGCTGGTATAAGTTATATATCTTCTTGTATATAGTGATATGGAGCATGCTGTATAACCTGGGTATCTCCTGTATATAATTATATATGTACAGCTGGTATAAGTTATACATCTTCTGTATATAGTGATATGGAGCATGCTGGTATAACCTGGGTATCTCAGTATATAATTATATATGTACAGCTGGTATAAGTTATACATCTTCTGTATATAGTGATATGGAGCATGCTGGTATAACCTGGGTATCTCAGTATATAATTATATATGTACAGCTGGTATAAGTTATACATCTTCTGTATATAGTGATATGGAGCATGCTGGTATAACCTGGGTATCTCAGTATATAATTATATATGTACAGCTGGTATAAGTTATACATCTTCTGTATATAGTGATATGGAGCATGCTGGTATAACCTGGGTATCTCCTGTATATAATTATATATGTACAGCTGGTATAAGTTATACATCTTCTTGTATATAGTGATATGGAGCATGCTGGTATAACCTGGGTATCTCCTGTATATAATTATATATGTACAGCTGGTATAACCTGGGTATCTCAGTATATAATAATATATGTACAGCTGGTATAAGTTATACATCTTCTGTATATAGTGATATGGAGCATGCTGGTATAACCTGGGTATCTCAGTATATAATTATATATGTACAGCTGGTATAAGTTATACATCTTCTGTATATAGTGATATGGAGCATGCTGGTATAACCTGGGTATCTCCTGTATATAATTATATATGTACAGCTGGTATAAGTTATACATCTTCTTGTATATAGTGATATGGACCATGCTGGTATAACCTGGGTATCTCCTGTATATAATTATATATGTACAGCTGGTATAAGTTATACATCTTCTTGTATATAGTGATATGGACCATGCTGGTATAACCTGGGTATCTGCTGTATATAATTATATATGTACAGCTGGTATAAGTTATATATCTTCTTGTATATAGTGATATGGAGCATGCTGGTATAACCTGGGTATCTCCTGTGATATAATTATATATGTACAGCTGGTATAAGTTATATATCTTCTGTATATAGTGATATGGAGCATGCTGGTATAACCTGGGTATCTCCTGTATATAATTATATATGTACAGCTGGTATAAGTTATACATCTTCTGTATATAGTGATATGGAGCATGCTGGTATAACCTGGGTATCTCAGTATATAATTATATATGTACAGCTGGTATAAGTTATACATCTTCTGTATATAGTGATATGGAGAATGCTGGTATAACCTGGGTATCTCAGTATATAATTATATATGTACAGCTGGTATAAGTTATACATCTTCTTGTATATATTGATATGGAGCATGCTGGTATAACCTGGGTATCTCCTGTATATAATTATATATGTACAGCTGGTATAAGTTATACATCTTCTTGTATATAGTGATATGGACCATGCTGGTATAACCTGGGTATCTCCTGTATATAATTATATAAGTACAGCTGGTATAAGTTATACATCTTCTTGTATATAGTGATATGGAGCATGCTGGTATAACCTGGGTATCTCCTGTATATAATTATATAAGTACAGCTGGTATAAGTTATACATCTTCTTGTATATAGTTATATGGAGCATGCTGGTATAACCTGGGTATCTCCTGTATATAATTATATATGTACAGCTGGTATAAGTTATACATCTTCTGTATATAGTGATATGGAGCATGCTGGTATAACCTGGGTATCTCAGTATATAATTATATATGTACAGCTGGTATAAGTTATACATCTTCTTGTATATAGTGATATGGAGCATGCTGGTATAACCTGGGTATCTCAGTATATAATTATATATGTACATCTGGTATAAGTTTAAACATCTTCTTGTATATAGTGATATGGAGCATGCTGCTATAACCTGGGTATCTCCTGTATATAATTATATATGTACAGCTGGTATAAGTTATACATCTTCTGTATATAGTGATATGGAGCATGCTGGTATAACCTGGGTATCTCCTGTATATAATTATATATGTGCAGCTGGTATAAGTTATACATCTTCTGTATATAGTGATATGGAGCATGCTGGTATAACCTGGGTATCTCCTGTATATAATTATATATGTACAGCTGGTATAAGTTATACATCTTCTTGTATATAGTGATATGGAGCATGCTGGTATAACCTGGGTATCTCAGTATATAATTATATATGTACAGCTGGTATAAGTTATACATCTTCTGTATATAGTGATATGGAGCATGCTGGTATAACCTGGGTATCTCCTGTATATAATTATATATGTACAGCTGGTATAAGTTATACATCTTCTGTATATAGTGATATGGAGCATGCTGGTATAACCTGGGTATCTCAGTATATAATTATATATGTACAGCTGGTATACACGGATCAGATGCAGAGATCTCGTATGTTCTCAGGATTTATGACTTCATACATCATTTGTCACCCGGCAATCAGTGGTGTTGACTCCTGTAATGACTCTCATGGTCTCAGCATGTTCTGTACCCGCTGCCCACTCTCTTGTTGAACTGACAAATGGTTTCTGGTTTCTTATTTATCTACAGACATATTTAAAGGAACCGTTCATCGTATTCATGTTTGTTTGTTTGAGAAAGACGACATCATGTGAAATCACATGAAGTAATAAGACTGTCCCCGACCACTGACGGATGGGAAAACTGTGATCTGACAACCTAAATAAAGGTACATCTGGGTCATGTCCTTGTGTCCCACCGAACTATGTGATCGGTTTAAAGCAGTCAGGTTGGTGACAGACTCCCTTTAAGGGTGCTGCCACGCGGTCAGGTTTCAGACATTATAGCGGGAGTGAATTTATTCTTCTCTCGTTTTCTCATCCACTCCTGATTTTGGCCTCCAAAACTGCAGTAAGAAACCTGACCGTGTGGCTGAACCCCAATAACTGCAGCGCTGGGCGTGAGCTCCAGAAACCAGTCTCCTGTGAGCAATGTTATACGGAAAAGCATCGTAGAGGCCGTCACTAACCTCCAGGGGGAGCCGCAAAATATTATCAATATAGACAGAAAAGGCCGCTGAAATATCATAAGTGTATGATTACTGGGGGCGGCCTGCTGAACCCCCGAAATAATCTGCCCCTGTAACCGGTAACTGCAGGTTGTCAGCAGTAATAGATGTTCCTGTAGTATAAGGTGTGTGATCTCATGTCTGATCACATGTCATTATATCAGTGATGTCATCAGCAGGGGGCGGGGCTGTGACTACCTCTCAGACAGGATATACAGGCAGGTTGTCAGCAGTAATAGATGTTCCAGTAGTATAAGGTGTGTGATCTCATGTCTGATCACATGTCATTATATCAGTGATGTCATCAGCAGGAGGCGGGGCTGTGACTACCTCTCAGACAGGATATACAGGCAGGTTGTCAGCAGTAATAAATGTTCCTGTAGTATAAGGTGTGTGATCTCATGTCTGATCACATGTCATTATATCAGTGATGTCATCAGCAGGGGGCGGGGCTGTGACTACCTCTCAGACAGGATATACAGGCAGGTTGTCAGCAGTAATAGATGTTCCTGTAGTATAAGGTGTGTGATCTCATGTCTGATCACATGTCATTATATCAGTGATGTCATCAGCAGGGGGCGGGGCTGTGACTACCTCTCAGACAGGATATACAGGCAGGTTGTCAGCAGTAATAGATGTTCCTGTAGTATAAGGTGTGTGATCTCATGTCTGATCACATGTCATTATATCAGTGATGTCATCAGCAGGGGGCGGGGCTGTGACTACCTCTCAGACAGGATATACAGGCAGGTTGTCAGCAGTAATAGATGTTCCTGTAGTATAAGGTGTGTGATCTCATGTCTGATCACATGTCATTATATCAGTGATGTCATCAGCAGGGGGCGGGGCTGTGACTACCTCTCAGACAGGATATACAGGCAGGTTGTCAGCAGTAATAGATGTTCCTGTAGTATAAGGTGTGTGATCTCATGTCTGATCACATGTCATTATATCAGTGATGTCATCAGCAGGGGGCGGGGCTGTGACAACCTCTCAGACAGGATATACAGGCAGGTTGTCAGCAGTAATAGATGTTCCTGTAGTATAAGGTGTGTGATCTCATGTCTGATCACATGTCATTATATCAGTGATGTCATCAGCAGGGGGCGGGGCTGTGACTACCTCTCAGACAGGATATACAGGCAGGTTGTCAGCAGTAATAGATGTTCCTGTAGTATAAGGTGTGTGGATCTCATGTCTGATCACATGTCATTATATCAGTGATGTCATCAGCAGGGGGCGGGGCTGTGACTACCTCTCAGACAGGATATACAGGCAGGTTGTCAGCAGTAATAGATGTTCCTGTAGTATAAGGTGTGTGATCTCATGTCTGATCACATGTCATTATATCAGTGATGTCATCAGCAGGGGGCGGGGCTGTGACAACCTCTGAGACAGGATATACAGGCAGGTTGTCAGCAGTAATAGATGTTCCTGTAGTATAAGGTGTGTGATCTCATGTCTGATCACATGTCATTATATCAGTGATGTCATCAGCAGGGGGCGGGGCTGTGACAACCTCTCAGACATGAGAAGAAGTAGCCGGACGCTACATAGTGTGAGATCAGCAGGACTTACGGATGAGTTGTGTACAAGTCAGCACAACACTGCTGAAAACATGTGAATCTAATGAGGTCCAGACGCCAACCGGGTGCTGCTCCTCTCCACGGAACGAAAGTTAAGGGTAAGGTAAAAGGATACAATTATTAAAATTTTGGAAGCGCTCATTACAGCCTTAGAGGACAGGAGGCCCAGGGAGCGGTGAATATGCACTTTACTCACTGCACCCTGGGCCTCTTCTGCAGGAGCAGTGTCTAAACTCGATGCACTGTAAGGAACTTCTGAGGTCACAGGGTCATGTGACATTCTTAAAGGGGTTATCCCATGAATAATATAAAAAATTAATATCAGATCATGACAATCTCTTTCTAACAAACTTAGACCCAGCCCAGCACCTCACATGGATCCAGAGATTACCCCATTCATTGCTGCTAATGGTCTGCCAATACAGGGGGAATTTTAACTACTGGGGAAAGGGGGTCTTTATTACTACTGTGGGTTATATAGGGGGGGTCTTCGGGGGGGTTGTTACTGCATGGGGCACTGTGGTGGCATTATTACTACTAGGGTACTGTGGGAGCATTATTATTGGGCATTGCTACTAATAGGGGCACTATTGCTATTGAGGGCAGTCTGCTACGGGGGCTACCTGTAGGGCACTGTTATGTAACAAGATGACAATATTGGGGCACCAGGACGAGAAGGTTGATGGAAAAGTCAGGAATCTAATATGTGTTTGTGGTAAACTCTACAGAGATGAGATGCGGCAGAGAGAAGTCATCATGGTGGTCTGGTCTGAATGGAGAAGATGAGGAGAGAGAATATCTATATCAGGCGTCACTGGATGTGGTAATAATAACAATGTATCATATTTGAAATGAACACAAACTGTCAGAAAGTTTTCTGTGTGGCCCATATAACCTGCTGAGACGCCCGCCGTAAAATATCCAAAGATATACAGGCAAAGGGTGGAGCTGTCCGATCTGCTGCACCAATCACCGATCAATACCTAATTATTAATGTACTAACTGGTGTTTCCATGGGAGCATGGAGCGCGGTGTTCTGTAGACATGAACCACACATGTTGCATTGTTGTCATGGAGTCTGGAGCATGTTGGGGCCCACTCAGATGTGTTTCGCCCACCCCCCTTCCACAATCGTACAATGATGTCACATAAGGTGTGACAGGAATCCATGTCGTCACCCCCTGTGCCGCCCTGTGGCAGCTCGTTCCCCATGCGGTGTGCCGCCTCTTCATCCTCCTCACGATGTGGAAATGATAAGAGAAGACAATTCCCCTCTCAGTCGGTCTCCCGTCAGAGGAAATGTCCTGATGTGCGCTCTCCAGCTGACAGCTTCTCACACAGTAGTCTGAGTCTCAGTGGTGCGGCTGCCAACTCTGCCGCTGACATCGCCCAGAGCTACACAGGTGTGATGGAGGAGGGTCCACACAGGATCTCACAGGTGATGGAAGTGCCAGAGGCTGAGGAAGACCAAGATAATACCCACTCACAGCATCTAATATGAGCTGACAGCCAGTGTATCCAAGCCTGCCATGTGTGATACTGCCTGCTGAGCCTCTGTATCTAAGCATATCATGTGTGATACTGTTTGGGCCTGTTATTACATCATTTATGTAGGGGAATGGTGACATCCTAGAGCTTAGGTTAATGAAGGGTCTAAAACTAACATCCCTGGTGGTCTAGGGCTCTGAACTCCTTAATCTCCACATTCGTGGAGGTCTTAGACTAAAGAGGTGTTAATAGTTATATTTGTGTTGATCTAGGGCAGATTGGAGGTTAATAGTAATATCTCTGGTGGTCTAGGATGGATAAGGGGTTAATAGTTATATCTCTGGTGGTCTAGGGCAGATAAGAAGTATGGTGACCTTCGTCAGATGAGGCGGTCGCAGTAACATCTCTGGTGGTCTAGAACGGATGAGAAGTAAATAGTAACATCCCTGGTGGTCTAGGGCAGATAAGAGGTTAATAGTAATATCTCTGGTGGTCTAGGACAGATAAGAAGTATGGTGACCGTCGGATGAGGCGGTAGCAGTAACATCTCTGGTTGTCTAGGACGGATGAGAAGTAAATAGTAACATCCCTGGTGGTCTAGGGCAGATAAGAGGTTAATTGTAACATCCCTGGTGGTCTAGGGCAGATAAGAGGTTAATAGTAATATCTCTGGTGGCTTTGGACAGATAAGTATGGTGGCCTTCTTCAGATGAGGCGTTAGCAGTAACATCTCTGGTGGTCTAGGGCTCTGAACTCCTTAATGTCCCCATTCGTGGAGGTCTTAGACTGAAGAGGTGTTAATATTTGTGTTGATCTAGGGCAGATTGGAGGTTAATAGTAATATCTCTGGTGGTCTAGGATGGATAAGGGGTTAATAGTTATATCTCTGGTGGTCTAGGGCAGATAAGAGGTTAATAGTAATATCTCTGGTGGTCTAGGACAGATAAGAAGTATGGTGACCTTTGTCAGATGAGGCGGTAGCAGTTACATCTCTGGTGGTCTAGGACGGATGAGAAGTAAATAGTAACATCCCTGGTGGTCTAGGGCATATAAGAGGTTAATAGTAACATCCCTGGTGGCTTTGGACAGATAAGAGGTTAATAGTAATATCTCTGGTGGTTTAGGGCAGATAAGAGGTTAATAGTAACATCCTTGGTGGCTTTGGACAGATAAGTATGGTGGCCTTCTTCAGATGAGGCGTTAGCAGTAACATCTCTGGTGGTCTAGGGCTCTGAACTCCTTAATGTCCCCATTCGTGGAGGTCTAGGACTGATGAGGTGTTAGTAGTTACATTCGTGTTGGTCTAGGGCACATAAGAGGTTAATAGTAATATCTCTGGTGGTCTAGGACTAGGGATGAGCGAACTTTTGAAAAGTTCGGTTCGGTTCGCTTCGGCGAACTTTAGTGAAGTTCGGATTCGTACGAACCGAACCTAAAACGAACCTTGCTATAACGGCTGAATAATTGCAGCTACAATAATGGGAGTCTGGTAGGGTACAGTTTCGTTTACTTGCAGTTGCTATTACAATGAAAAAAGTGGAAAAAATCAAAGTGACTTCAACAACGGCGACGCAAAATATACGCACATTTGAGAATTTACACTAATGCGTACGCTAATGCGAACATTCCCGCACAAATAACGAACATACAGTGTAGCGTTGTTAAAGGTGCGCTACTTAACTGAATATGTACGCATTAGCGTACGCATATATTGCGTCTGCGAACATTCCTACTCAAGTAACGAACATACAGTCTAGCGTTGTCAAAGGTGCGCTACTTAACTGAATATGTACACATTAGCGTACATTCTCAATAAATATGTGTATATTTTGCGTCGCCGTTATTTGAACCAGATTCGTCACGAACTTTCTGAAAATTCGGTTCGATGACGAACCGAACTTTTGGGAAAGTTCGTAACGAATCTGGTTCGTTACGGTTCGGTTCGCTCATCCCTATCTAGGACAGATAAAAATTATGGTGGCCTTCAACAGATGAGGCGGTAGCAGTAACATCTCTGGTGGTCTAGGACGAATTAGGGGGTTAATAGTAATATCTCTGGTGGTCTAGGACGAATTAGGGGGTTAATAGTAACATCTCTGGTGGTCTAGGACGGGGAGCCAGGTAAATAGATGGAGTGTGTGGGGCCCGGGCATATGGGGGGGCATTATTCAGTCTGGGATAACCCCTGTAATGATTCTTCTGCTGTAAGGACGAGCCTCCATCCACCTCCCTCAGGTAACGACCTCTCTAATATTTCACACTGTTTTTCTAAGAACTGAATTTTCATATTTCTGCTTCTTTTTCTAGCTGCTCTTGTTCGGCGCAGCGTCTGATGAGGTGTTGAAATCATCTAGTGGGAACATTAAGGCCCATCGTTGTAGATGACAACCTGTGTTCAGTATAAAACTGTTTCTTGCTCTTTTTGGAGCGTACTACACATGAAGGACCTACCTACCTTTCATTACGACCCTCACGTCTAGAAGCTCCGCCATTCAGGTGTAAATTTCAGATTGTTGATGGCAGTTGATCTCCTCAATAACAGGAATAGCTCCAGCTGTGATTTGTCCCAAATTAAGAAAATGTGGTCAATATATCGACACCAGAGCACCAGGCCTGCCCCTCACCTTGGCGTCACCACTTCCTGTTCCCAGGGCTAACCTGATGCCCATAGCGGTCCCAGAAATAATTATGTTATAATACAAAGTTAAAGAACTCCCACAAAAAATGTATTCCATGTCCTGCTAGAAATGTACATGATGTACTCTGTAGTGAATGTCATTTTCTTACCAGTGTCTGTATTTGTGAGTTATATCTCCCTGATGCTTCTCATCTGTGTCATGTGACCAGCAATCAGACTCACCAGATAACACAGCATCTTATGTGTGGACAGGAAGTCTATTTCTCTATGTATTCCTATGGGAGCCTCACTCTGAGTCTGATAGGAATGAATAGAGCAGTAACTGGCTTCCTGTCCTGGGTCAGTTGGAGGTCAGGGAGTTGGTCACATGACCCAGCTACAATAAGAAGAGAGGTGATAACTCACAGATATAGTCTCTGATGAGAAGATTACATTCACTACAGATTACATCATGCACCTTTCTAACAGGTCAGAGACTAAAAATTTTTGCGGGAGTTCTACTTTAATGCCCTCCAATATGAGTTGCATCTGTTCTGGCTTTATATTCTCTTTTTGTGTTCACATTTCAGATACTGCCTGTATCCCCTGGTTGTGGTTAATGCTTGTATAGAGAGAACTGTTATCCATCATTGCTAGAATTCAGTGGTGTTAGCATGGCAGTAATTTTTCTAATAATTTGACCACAGACGTGGTGTCCTTTAGATGGGACAGGGTGTCTCCAACATATGTTTGCAGAAACCGGTCCAAATATAGGGATAAATTGAGGTTAAAGACCCTGTGCTGGAGACAAATGGTCTTCCTGGAGGGTTAGTTGGGTCCTTGTGTACTGTGGGGATACAATAGGAAACAGGGTGGCGCAGTGGTGAGTACTGATGCTTTGCACCAATGGGGTCCTAGGTTTAAATCTGACATACAAATTCTTTATGGAGTTTGTATGTTCTCCCCATGTTTGTGTGAGTTTCCTCCAATACCCAGACATAATGATAAGGACCTTAGATTGTGAGCTCCTGGGGACAGCGAGTGATGATAATGTCTGTAAAGCGGAATATAGCAGCGCTATATACGTGCGTAAAATAAAACTGGCAATCTAATCACACAGGAGGACAAGTTACTTCAGAACCCTGAGGTAAAGAGCTGCCTCATCCTCCTCTCTGCTCTGCTCGTCAGGGATTATGATCCTGAATACAGATGATAAGATCTTCAGCTGAATATCTGTAGGAATGGAGTCCATGAGGAGACATGAAGTACAGAGTAGACAGATCGGTACAGTGTTCTGACATTTGATTTGCTATTTGAACTTTGGGTTATGCCATGTGCAGTGGCCGGGTTTGGGATGGCCCCAACGTTGTGATGGGTCCCCCGGATACCACTGAGGTGTCACCATGTGTTGCTGCTCTCCGAAAGAGATGGTAAGTCACGGTGCACCACAATGGGAAATAAGTCCAGAGAGTCAGGGTCTGCAGTAACCAGAGGGCTTCTTTACTGGAGGAATTCATGTGCAAAACATTACAGACGAGGCATAGGGCTGGCTTCTCCAGTCTCCTCCCTGAGACGAGGCATAGGGCTGGCTTCTCCAGTCTCCTCCCTGAGACGAGGCATAGGGGTGGCTTCTCCAGTCTCCTCCCTGAGACGAGGCATAGGGTTGGCTTCTCCAGTCTCCTCCCTGAGACGAGGCATAGAGCTGGCTTCTCCAGTCTCCTCCCTGAGACGAGGCATAGGGCTGGCTTCTCCAGTCTCCTCCCTGAGACGAGGCATAGGGCTGGCTTCTCCAGTCTCCTCCCTGAGACGAGGCATAGGGCTGGCTTCTCCAGTCTCCTCCCTGAGACGAGGCATAGGGCTGTCTTCTCCAGTCTCCTCCCTGAGACGAGGCATAGGGCTGTCTTCTCCAGTCTCCTCCTGAGACGAGGCATATGGCTGGCTTCTCCAGTCTCCTCCCTGAGACGAGGCATAAGGCTGTCTTCTCCAGTCTCCTCCCTGAGACGAGGCATAGGGCTGTCTTCTCCAGTCTCCTCCCTGAGACGAGGCATAGGGCTGTCTTCTCCAGTCTCCTCCCTGAGACGAGGCATAGGGCTGGCTTCTCCAGTCTCCTCCCTGAGACGAGGCATAGGGCTGGCTTCTCCAGTCTCCTCTCTGAGACGAGGCATAGGGCTGGCTTCTCCAGTCTCCTCCCTGAGACGAGGCATAGGGCTGGCTTCTCCAGTCTCCTCCCTGAGACGAGGCATAGGGCTGGCTTCTCCAGTCTCCTCCCTGAGAAGATGCATAGGGCTGGCTTCTCCAGTCTCCTCCCTGAGATGAGGCATAGGGCTGTCTTCTCCAGTCTCCTCCTTGAGATGAGGCATAGGGCTGGCTTCTCCAGTCTCTTCCCTGAGATGAGGCATAGGGCCGGCTTCTCTTTTCTCTTCCCTGAGACGAGACATAGGGCTGGCTTCTCCAGTCTCCTCCCTGAGACGAGGCATAGGGCTGGCTTCTCCAGTCTCCTCCCTGGCAGAAGAAGGGTTTGATGCTGAGGAAAGGCCTGAGCTAGCTGTCCCTCTTTCTCTCTCTTTCAGAAGACTGGTAACTTGGTCAAAGGCTGGTTATCCAGGGTCTGTGGCAGAGTATCCCCATCTCAACATCTTCTTCTGGTCACTCAGTAGTCTGGCAGAGTCTCCCCTCCAAGCACGGGTCCCTAACTGCAGAACACTAGGGGCTCTGACTGTTCTCCTTATATACATATTCTAGTGTGAGGGGTGGAGTGGAGAAGCTCAGCACAAACAGATACAATGTTACACTTTCCGTCTGTCACAGACTTGCATTAGAGCTTCAGTGATACTCAATGGCAATGACACAGCAGATTTTCCAGACAAAAACAAGTTTCCAGACATAACAACAGAGCTAAACCAGACATTCACAAGGTCAGACTGTCTGGTTTTGGTGGTAAACAAGTCTGGCGTTTTCCCTCCAAAACATGGTCTTCTTTAAACTCTGTGGCAGCTGTGGAAAATTACCACCTTCTCTTTCAAAGTCCTAACAGTCTCTCAGTAGTCATTAAGTCTTTCCACAGAGCCTCACAAATACAGTGATAATGAGCAGAATATATATCACAACATATAAAATGCAGTTACACAATAATAAACAATATAAGTTAACCCTTTCAAATAAAGTAAGAGGTTTTAACTCTGCATAGGGGATATAGGCAAATGTCCAAAGGTCAAAGTACCCCCTGCTCCAGGGCACTACACATGGCTTTGTATTATTTACGCACTAACATACACTAATGTTGAATATGGGATGGACTGGGATGCCCACTGACACTGGTCACCCTCTCCTGTGACATGCCTTTCCCTTCCATGTTACTTATCTCTACGACGTATACACTAATCTTCCAGCACATTCTGACGTTACCCTCCCCCTTCTACCAGCGATCTGACGCTAGACTATGGCGATTACCATTAGATCATCATTTCTGTTGGCACATGCGTGTTGATGGCTTCCTGCCCTCTGGTGTCGTCATTGCGTATGCTGTGAGCTGACGCGGGTGAGCAACCGCTGGACCTGCGATCAGCCATTTAGGGTGGGCGGCTTCACGTTACTGCACATCACGCGCATGCGCACCTGTCCATAACGAGCGCCATCGACCCAGAGCCGTGGCGAGTTCTGATTTGTACATGTACACCGCTGCTGCACCGTCTTATGATGTCTTAATACGCGTCGGTTGGTATTAACCCCTTATACACTGGTCACTTCAGTGTATTATGGTTATCACATATTATTCGGTGAGATCCGCAATCACAGACTTTGATCACATAGACTGTGAATCCTGCATTATGTCGACCCCTACATGGA
>ONZH01007096.1:0-10000 GCA_900303285.1 Rhinella marina | reverse complement strand
TGGATGAGATACGTGTCCAGCTTCTTGTGGATGAGATACATGCCCAGTCCCCTGTGGATGAGATACGTGTCCATATCCTTGTGGATGAGATACGTGTCCATCTGCTTGTGGATGAGATACATGTCCAGCCCCCTGTGGATGAGATATGTGTCCAGCTTCTTGTGGATGAGATACATGTCCAGCCCCCTGTGGATGAGATATGTGTCCACCTCCCCTGTGGATGAGATACATGTCCAGCCCCCTGTGGATGAGATATGTGTCCAGCTTCTTGTGGGTGAGATACATGCCCAGTACCCTGTGGATGAGATACGTGTCCAGTCCCCTGTGGATGAGATACGTGTCCATATCCTTGTGGATTAGATACGTGTCCATCTCCTTGTGGATGAGATATGTGTCCATCTCTTGTGGATGAGATACATGTCCAGCCCCCTGTGGATGAGATATGTGTCCAGTCCCCTGTGGATGAGATACGTGTCCATATCCTTGTGGATTAGATACGTGTCAATCTCCTTGTGGATGAGATATGTGTCCATCTCCTTGTGGATGAGATACATGTCCAGCCCCTGTGGATGAGATATGTGTCCACCTCCCTGTGGATGAGATACATGTCCATCTCATTGTTGATGAGATATGTGTCCATCTCCTTGTGGATGAGATACGTGTCCATCTCATTGTGGATGAGATACATGTCCATCTCCTTGTGGATGAGATACATGTCCATCTCCTTTTGGATGAGATATGTGTCCATCTCTTGTGGATGAGATACGTGTACAGCCCCTTGTCGATGAGATGTGTCCACCTCTTTGTGGATGAGATATGTGTCCAGCTTCTTGTGGATGAGATACGTGTCCATCTCCTTGTGGATGAGATACGTGTCCATCTCCTTGTGGATGAGATACATGTCCATCTCCTTGTGGATAAAATACGTGTCCATCTCCTTGTGGATGAGATATGTTTCCAGCCCCCTGTGGATGAGATACGTGTCCAGCTTCTTGTGGATGAGATACGTGTCCATATCCTTGTGGATGAGATACGTGTCCATCTCCTTGTGGATGAGATACGTGTCCAGCTTCTTGTGGATGAGATACATGCCCAGTACCCTGTGGATGAGATACGTGTCCAGTCCCCTGTGGATGAGCTACGTGTCCATATCCTTGTGGATGAGCTACGTGTCCATCTCCTTGTGGATGAGATACGTGTCCATCTCCTTGTGGATGAGATACATGTCCAGCCCCCTGTGGATGAGATATGTGTCCAGCTTCTTGTGGATGAGATACGTGTCCAGCTTCTTGTGGAGGAGATACATGCCCAGTACCCTGTGGATGAGATACGTGTCCAGTCCCCTGTGGATGAGATACGAGTCCATATCCTTGTGGATTAGATACGTGTCCATCTCCTTATGGATGAGATATGTGTCCATCTCCTTGTGGATGAGATACATGTCCAGGCCCCTGTGGATGAGATATGTGTCCACCTCCCTGTGGATGAGATACATGTCCATCTCATTGTTGATGAGATACGTGTCCATATCCTTGTGGATGAGATACGTGTCCATCTCATTGTGGATGAGATACATGTCCATCTCCTTGTGGATGAGATACTTGTCCATCTCCTTTTGGATGAAATATGTGTCCATCTCCTTGTGGATGAGATACGTGTACAGCCCCTTGTCGATGAGATATGTGTCCACCTCTTTGTGGATGAGATATGTGTCCAGCTTCTTGTGGATGAGATATGTGACCATCTCCTTGTGGATGAGATACGTGACCATCTCCTTGTGGATGAGATACGTGTCCATCTCCTTGTGGATGAGATACATGTCCATCTCCTTGTGGATGAAATACGTGCCCATCTCCTTGTGGATGAGATATGTTTCCAGCCCCCTGTGGAAGAGATACGTGTACAGCCCCTTGTCGATGAGATATGTGTCCACCTCTTTGTCGATAAGATATGTGTCCACCTCTTTGTGGATGAGATATGTGTCCAGCTTCTTGTGGATGAGATACGTGTCCATCTCCTTGTGGATGAGATATGTGTCCATCTCCTTGTGGATGAGATATGTGTCCAGCCCCCTGTGGATGAGATATGTGTCCACCTCCCTGTGGATGAGATATGTGATCAGCTTCTTGTGGATGAGATACGTGTCCATCTCCTTGTGGATGAGATACGTGTCCATTTCCTTGTGGATGAGATATGTGTCCATCTCCTTGTGGATGAGATACGTGTCCATCTCCTTGTGGATGAGATACGTGTCCATCTCCTTGTGGATGAGATACGTGTCCATCTCCTTGAGATACGTGTCCATCTCCTTGTGATGAGATACGTGTCCATCTCCTTGTGGATGAGATACGTGTCCATCTCCTTGTGGATGAGATACGTGTCCATCTCCTTGTGGATGAGATACATGTCCATCTCCTTGTGGATGAGATACGTGTCCATCTCCTTTTGGATGAGATACGTGTCCAGCCCCCTATGGATGAGATATGTGTAAAGCCCCTTGTCGATGAGATATGTGTCCACCTCTTTGTCGATGAGATATGTGTCCAGCTTCTTGTGGATGAGATACATGTCCATCTCCTTGTGGATGAGATACTTGTCCAGCTCACTGTGGATGAGATACATGTCCATCTCCTTGTGGATGAGATACGTGTCCAGCTGTTGGCAGCTGATGAATCTGGTCTCCATCAGACGTAGAACAATGAACAACAGGTTTGTACACAGAAATAACAGCACAACATGAACACAACGTCCAGTGAGATCAGATCTCCGCACATCTGCTTCTGGCTTTTTTCTCTCTCAGCTCTCTGTATATGTACAGCAAGGCCCCGCCCCTTCCTGTCTTTTCATTTTAGCAGAACTTTATTAACACCATAACACTGTGTCTGGAGACAATCACATCATGTAGTTCTTCTAATACACAATGAGCATTATTCCACTCAACAACTACTTCTCCTGTTAGTCCCGTGGCCGGCTTGAGTTCTTCACACTTTCTCTTGGGCAGTGGTTTCCTTATAGCATCAGCTACCATATCAGTTTCACAGTAAGCAAACTGGATTAAGCCTTATTCCACCAGATCAGGCAGGTGGTGATATTTTACATCAATGTTCTTTGTTCTTGCGCTGATTTTCTCACTGCTTTAATACATACTTGGTTGTCTTCATAGAGATCTTCTATGAGTTGATTCAACCAGATCATTTCTTGACCGGCGCAGGCTGCAGATAGATATTCCGCTTCTGTAGAAGACACAGCAACAGAATCCTGTTTTCTGCTAGACCAGGAAATTGACTTGAATATGTAACCGCTTGTGGATTTACGGACCTCTGAATGGCCAGCCCAGTCTGCATCTACATGGCCTATGAGGTTTGGCTCTCCTGAGGCAGATATCTTCAAACGTGTATTTACAGTCGTTTTCAGATATCTAAGAACTCTTAACAGTGGTCCAGTCTCTTTGACATGGTTTGCTTACGTGTCTGCAAAGTCGTGTTTGCTACGTACAATAGTGCCCCACTGCTTGTCTGGAACTTTGTGAGTTTCCATGTTTGAAGTTGATGATTCCATTTCCTCCTCAGAGGCTCCACTTCTGTCTTTCATGTGTAGGTAATCGTTGCATCTCTTCCCATGACTGTGGCTCTAACTCCGGAAGGGTCTTCACTATGTAAGATAAGCGCTGAGCCAGGATGCCTTTGTTTGATCTAGTTGTTCTTCTGACTTGAGGTTGGTCTTCTGCCTTGAGGTTGATCTTCTGCCTTGAGGCTGATCTTCTGCCTTGAGGCTGATCTTCTGACTTGAGGTTGATCTTCTGACTTGAGGTTGATCTTCTCTGCCTTGAGGTTGTTTCTGACTGAGGTGGTTTTCTGACTTGAGGTTGATCTTCTGACTTGAGGTTGGTCTTCTGCCTTGAGGTTGGTCTTCTGCCTTGAGGTTGATCTTCTGCCTTAAGGTTGGTTTTCTGACTTGAGGTTGATCTTCTGACTTGAGGTTGGTCTTCTGCCTTGAGGTTGATCTTCTGCCTTGAGGCTGATCTTCTGCCTTGAGGTTGATCTTCTGACTTGAGGTTGATCTTCTGCCTTGAGGTTGGTCTTCTGCCTTGAGGTTGGTCTTCTGACTTGAGGTTGATCTTCTGACTTGAGGTTGATCTTCTGACTTGAGGTTGATCTTCTGACTTGAGGTTGATCTTCTGACTTGAGGTTGATATTCTGACTTGAGGTTGATCTTCTGACTTGAGGTTGATATTCTGACTTGAGGTTGATCTGGTACTTCTCTTGTTTCTTCAGTTGAAGACTCCAGATTTCTCTACCTTCTTTCTGGTTGCCTTTGGATTGTGACTAAAGTTGTTCTAGTTTAGGATGAACTATTGATGTGACGTCATGAAACTTGAATGATGCATGACCCTCATCAGTTACTACATTTCTACTTCTTGTTATCTTGTTGGGTCTCTAGGTGAATGATTCTATAACCCTTTTGAGATTCACTGTAGCCTACCAGGACACCTTCCTTGGTATTGGATTCCCATTTGGAACCTTTTTCTTTGGTTACACATACAAATGCCTTATCTCCAGATATGTGGTGCAGTTTGGGCTTCTTGTTCCATTTTTCCTCAGGCTTTACTTGGTCGTCTATTCTAAATGCAGCGAGCTGTCATGAGTGCTTCACCCCAACGTGTTGGTGGACCTGCGTCACACAGCATACCGTACTTCTTCCACTTTCACTGAGTTTGGTTCCTTCTTTCCTTATTATATGATCCAGTCGTCTGGAATAAGATTCCATTTCTCTTTACAATGCTTTGTGGATTCCAGTATCTGCACCGAGAATCTTTGGCTTTTTCCCAAACTTGTTACTTACTCCAGAGACATATTCTTCACGTTTCTCTGGAACTTTATTTTTATTATGAAGCAAATAAATAACTGTATATGGTAATCATCAGTAAAAGTGAGGAAATATCTTTTCTTGCCGGGGTGAGCGTACTCCCAGGACCACAAACATCTGTGTGCATCTAGTCAAGTGGCTGCTCTGATCTTGGGGCATTATTTTTCGGAAATGTTTTCCTGGACATTAGCCCTTTAATGTGTTCATGTATTCATGTAGCAGTTTTCTGTACCTGATGAAGGGGGTCATAACCCCCGAAACGCGTTGTACTATCTGCTAATAAAGATCTGAACCTCGACCTGAAATCCATTGGCTGGTTCCATTGCGCCGTGGGATCTCCTTCTCCTGTGTCTCTGGATTATCCCTTTAAGGCAGCTTATACATTTCATTAGAGATGAGCGAATCGACTTCGGATGAGAAGTTGATTCACATAAAACTTTGTTGTAATACTGTATGAAGCGGGAACCCCGTACGGTATTAGAATGTATTGGCTCCGATGAGCCGAAGTTATTACTTAGCGAAGTTTTGCGAGACTTCATGTAATAACTTTGTGAATTATTACTGTAAAAAACCTTGATACTGAACTTGGGTTCGGATCCAAGCGCCCGCTCCGTACAGTGTTACAACGAAGTTTTGTGCGAATCGACTTCGGATTCACTCATCCCTACATTTCATCATCTGATTGCTTTGGTCTATTTTAACCCCTTCAGTGAGCTGTTCCTATACTAGGTTTCTTATTGCTTCTGGGTCTCTATGTGCAGGACGTCTATGCCATATGTGACCACATATGTGACCTGGTTTGGCAGCACACACACTGTCATCTTTAATTCTTCCTTCCGTATGTGCGCTCTTGCTTGGAGATGATGCAGCGGCCATTCTTATATGTGACTTCATTGCCCTGTCCCGTGAGAACAAATTGCTTTCAAGATAAGGGACGTACAGCACGTCCTTTACTGGGATCCTTCTGCTTTGTGTTGGGGAGACCTGACAATGTCGCCATCTCCTGCTCCTTCTGAAGTCATATTCATTTAGCGTAGACGGGTCCATTTTTTCCCATTAATGGGGTTGTCCAGGTTCGCCTGGCAGAGCCCGGTACGTCTCCGGAACTGCTCAAAATGCCTTTGCCCTGCGTGACTCAGCTCTTGTCAGGCGGGCTGCCTGGGTGAAATTATGGGTATCTCCAGGTTTAGCTCTGAACCTGGACAACCCCTTTAACTAGAGATTGTTGCTGAGATTCGTCCTTTCTTGCATTTTCTGTAGCTCCTCCCACCTCTCTTACATATATGCACAATGTGACCATCGTCTATACTGACAGAGATGGTGCTCGGTGCTTTCTGATCCTTCTCCAGCCGATCCTCTGGCAGTCGGTCTGGTGTACATTCTTGTGTGTATTTCCACAGACCTTCTCTGATTAGAAGCATCTTCACTTTGAATTTCCAGGACTAGTAGCTCTGGTTGGTCAGGACCAGCACTGTGAATGTCACTGAGCTGCTGCTGGCGGCCATCTTTGCTTTTCTTTGCTCCGTTATCTTCCTGTATGCCGTGTGCTCCTGGGCCCATAACCTGCTGGCAGCGGATGAATCCGGGTCTCCATCAGGCGCAGCGCGAGAAACATCAGGAGGTTTTATTCAGAAATAAAGGCCAAACATGAACATTACCTCCAGTGAGATCAGATCTCAGTACATCTCCTTCTGGCCTCCTTCTCTCTTAGCTCTCTGTACATGTGCAGCAAGGCTCCGCCCCTTCCTGCCTGGTCTTTTTAGCAGAACTTTATTAACAACATAGCACTGTGTCTGGAGACAATCACATCATGTAGCTGTTCCAATACACAGAACAATGAGCATTATTTCAACACCAGCTCAGTGTGGCTGAGATACGTGTCTAGTGTCCTGTGGATGAGATACATGTCCAGTTTCGTGTGGATGAGATACATGTCTATCTTGGTGTGGATGAGATACATGTCCAGTTTCCTGTGGATTAGATACAAGTCCAGCACCTTGTGGATGAGATACATGTCCATTTCTCTGTGCATGAGATAGGTGTCTAGCTCAGTGTGGATGATATACGCGTCCAGCTCGCTCTGGATGAGATATGCGTCCAGTTTCCTGTGTATGAGGTAAGTGTCCAGCTAGGTGTGGATGAGATACGTCTCTAGCTTCCTGTTGATGAGATATGTGCCCCGTTTCCTGTGGATGAGATACGTGTCCATCTCCTTGTGCATGAGATACATGTCCTGCACCCCATGGATGACATACCTGTCCAGCACACTGTGGATGACATATTTGTTAAATGTAGAAGCCTCCATTATTGGCATAACTACCAGCATGGCAGTCATAGCAGATGCTATGGGGACTCACCTTCACTCCGACACCTGCACTTTGCCATGTATATGGACGATTCTGTGACATCACTGATTCTTTTCTGTATATCACCAAGCATATTATCAGACTATTGTGACATCACTCTGTTTATTATCCCTGTGCTGTGACATCACTGTGTTTCTTATCCCTGTACTGTGACATCACTGTGTTTATTATCCCTGTACTGTGACATCACTGTGTTTATTATCCCTGTACTGTGACATCACTGTGTTTATTATCCCTGTACTGTGACATCACTGTGCTTATTATCCCTGTACTGTGACATCACTGTGTTTCTTATCCCTGTACTGTGACATCACTGTGTTTATTATCCCTGTACTGTGACATCACTGTGTTTATTATCTCTGTACTGTGACATCACTGTGTTTATTATCTCTGTACTGTGACATCACTGTGTTTATTATCCCTGTACTGTGACATCACTGTGTTTATTATCTCTGTACTGTGACATCACTGTGTTTATTATATCTGTACTGTGACATCACTGTGTTTATTATCCCTGTACTGTGACATCACTGTGTTTATTATCCCTGTACTGTGACATCACTGTGTTTATTATCCTGTACTGTGACATCACTGTGTTTATTATCCTGTACTGTGACATCACTGTGTTTATTATCCCTGTACTGTGACATCACTGTGTTTATTATCCCTGTACTGTGACATCACTGTGTTTATTATCCTGTACTGTGACATCACTGTGTTTATTATCCCTGTACTGTGACATCACTGTGTTTATTATCCTGTACTGTGACATCACTGTGTTTTATTATCTCTGTACGGTGACATCACTGTGTTTATTATCCTCTGTACTGTGACATCACTGTGTGTTTATTATCTCTGTACTGTGACATCACTGTGTTTATTATCTCTGTACTGTGACATCACTGTGTTTATTATCTCTGTACTGTGACATCACTGTGTTTATTATCCTGTACTGTGACATCACTGTGTTTTATTATCTCTGTACTGTGACATCACTGTGTTTATTATCCTGTACTGTGACATCACTGTGTTTTATTATCCTGTACTGTGACATCACTGTGTTTATTATCTCTGTACTGTGACATCACTGTGTTTATTATCTCTGTACTGTGACATCACTGTGTTTATTATCCTGTACTGTGACATCACTGTGTTTATTATCTCTGTACTGTGACATCACTGTGTTTATTATCCTGTACTGTGACATCACTGTGTTTATTATCCCTGTACTGTGACATCACTGTGTTTTATTATCCCTGTACTGTGACATCACTGTGTTTATTATCTCTGTACTGTGACATCACTGTGTTTATTATCCTGTACTGTGACATCACTGTGTTTATTATCCCTGTACTGTGACATCACTGTGTTTATTATCTCTGTACTGTGACATCACTGTGTTTATTATCCTGTACTGTGACATCACTGTGTTTATTATCTCTGTACTGTGACATCACTGTGTTTATTATCCTGTACTGTGACATCACTGTGTTATTATCTCTGTACTGTGACATCACTGTGTTTATTATCCTGTACTGTGACATCACTGTGTTTATTATCTCTGTACTGTGACATCACTGTGTTTATTATCTCTGTACTGTGACATCACTGTGTTTATTATCTCTGTACTGTGACATCACTGTGTTTATTATCCCTGTACTGTGACATCACTGTGTTTATTATCTGTACTGTGACATCACTGTGTTATTATCTCTGTACTGTGACATCACTGTGTTTATTATCTCTGTACTGTGACATCACTGTGTTTATTATCCCTGTACTGTGACATCACTGTGTTTATTATCTCTGTACTGTGACATCACTGTGTTTATTATCTCTGTACTGTGACATCACTGTGTTTATTATCCTCTGTACTGTGACATCACTGTGTTTATTATCCCTGTACTGTGACATCACTGTGTTTATTATCTCTGTACTGTGACATCACTGTGTTTATTATCCTGTACTGTGACATCACTGTGTGTTTTATTATCCCTGTACTGTGACATCACTGTGTTTATTATCCCCTGTACTGTGACATCACTGTGTTTATTATCTCTGTACTGTGACATCACTGTGTTTATTATCCCTGTACTGTGACATCACTGTGTTTATTATCTCTGTACTGTGACATCACTGTGTTTTATTATCCTGTACTGTGACATCACTGTGTTTATTATCCCTGTACTGTGACATCACTGTGTTTATTATCCCTGTACTGTGACATCACTGTGTTTATTATCCCTGTACTGTGACATCACTGTGTTTATTATCTCTGTACTGTGACATCACTGTGTTTATTATCCCTGTACTGTGACATCACTGTGTTTATTATCCCTGTACTGTGACATCACTGTGTTTATTATCCCTGTACTGTGACATCACTGTGTTTATTATCTCTGTACTGTGACATCACTGTGTTTATTATCCCTGTACTGTGACATCACTGTGTTTATTATCCTGTACTGTGACATCACTGTGTTTATTATCTCTGTACTGTGACATCACTGTGTTTATTATCCCTGTACTGTGACATCACTGTGTTTATTATCCCTGTACTGTGACATCACTGTGTTTATTATCCCTGTACTGTGACATCACTGTGTTTTTTATCCCTGTACTGTGACATCACTGTGTTTATTATCCCTGTACTGTGACATCACTGTGTTTATTATCTCTGTACTGTACTGTGACATCACTGTGTTTTATTATCCTGTACTGTGACATCACTGTGTTTATTATCTCTGTACTGTGACATCACTGTGTTT
>ONZH01007095.1:0-12102 GCA_900303285.1 Rhinella marina | reverse complement strand
AAAAATCTCACATGACCTGACCCCTCAGCTGAAAGCAGTAAAAAAAAAAAAAAACTGTGTCAAAAAAAGCAATTTTTTGTCACCTTACATCACAAAAAGTGTAATACAAAGCGATCAAAAAGGCGTATGCCACCCCAAAATAGTACTAGTCTACCAATCACCTCATCCTGCAAAAAAGTAGCCCCTACCTGAGACAATCGCCCAAAAAATTAAAAACTACAGCTCTCAGACTATGGAGACACTAAAAAAAAAATCATTTTTTTGGTTTCAAAAAGGATATTATTGTGTAAAACGCAAATAAATAAAAAAAAGTACACATGTTGGCTATCGCCATGTCCGTATCAACCTGCTCTACAAAAATCTCACATGATCTGACCCCTCAGCTGAAAGCAGTAAAAAAGATAAAATAAAAATGTGTCAAAAAAGCCATTTTTTGGCACCTTACATAACAAAAAGTGTAATACAAAGCGATCAAAAAGGCGTATGCCAACCAAAATATTACCAATCTAACCGTCACCTCATCCTGCAAAAAAGTAGCCCCTACCTGAGACAATCACCAAAAAAAAAAAAAAAAAAAAGACTACAGCTCTCAGACTATGGAGACACTAAAAAATCATTTTTTTTTGTTTCAAACAGGATATTATTGTGTAAAACGCAAATAAATTAAAAAAAAGTCGTGCCTCAAAAAGACGCAAAACGCAAATAAATTAAAAAAAAAAAAAGTACACGTCGGGCATCGCCATGTCCGTATCAACCTGCTCTACAAAAATCTCACGTGACCTGACCACTCAGCTGAAAGCAGTAAAAAAATAAAAACAGTGTCAAAAAAGCCATTTTTGTCACCTTACATCACAAAAAGTGTAATACAAAGCGATCAAAAAGGCGTATGCCACCCCAAAATAGTACTAATCTAACCGTCACCTCATCCTGCAAAAAAGTAGCCCCTACCTGAGACAATCGCCCCAAAAATAAAAAACAAAAAAACTATGGAGACACTAAAAAATCATTTTTTTTTGTTTCAAACAGGATATTATTGTGTAAAACGCAAATAAATAAATAAAAAAAAAAGTACACATGCCGGGTATCGCCATGTCCGTATCAACCTGCTCTACAAAAATCTTACATGACCTGACCCCTCAGCTTAAAGCAGTAAAAAAAATTAAAATAAAAACTGTGTCAAAAAAGCCATTTTTTTGTCACCTTACATAACAAAAAGTGTAATACAAAGCAATCAAAAAGGCGTATGCCAACCAAAATAGTACCAATCTAACCGTCACCTCATCCTGCAAAAAAGTATCCCCTACCTGAGACAATCGCCCAAAAAATAAAAAAAACTATAGCTCTCAGTCTATGGAGTCACTAAAAAATCATTTTTTTTTTTCAAACAGGATATTATTGTGTAAAACGCAAATACATTTAAAAAAGTACACATGTTGGGTATCGCCATGTCCATATCAACCTGCTCTACAAAAATCTCATATGACCTGACCCCTCAGCTGAAAGCAGTACAAAACAGGACATTATTGTGTAAAGGTGAGCAGCAAGTACTAAATACAGTATGTATAGAGGCTGCAGTAACACCCCCACATGCTCCATCTATTGTTCTTTTACAAAGGGACTAATGAACGCTTTGTTTACTGTAGCTGGGGTGTAGCAGCACTGTGTAACCCGAAACCAGCAAAACAAAATAAAAGAATATTTACACAGCGTACAGCACTGTACAGAAACTTTTTTAGGCCACTGTCACACTAGCGTTTTAATAATCCGGTATTGAGCTGCGAAAAGCCTCAGCAACATTTCCAGGGTCAGCAATTTTGAAAGTTGCGCGTTTAGTGCTATGGCCTGTTGGTGGGTGGCAGGGTATTTGCGCTTAAGTTCAAATGCCTGGGGTAAGGACACTTGAACGCTGCGCTGGGACACTGTAGTGGACATACTCGCTGATGGTGTCTGCGAAGGTCCAGGTGCAGGGCGGGAGACATCTGGGCCTGCGTCTTGGACAGCAGGTAATAGAGGGGAAGAGGAGGCAGTGGTGTTCAGGAGCATTCAGTTGTCTTCAGTTCAGTTTTGTCCCCATTGACAATGAAACGTTTTATTCCGGTATTGAGCCCCTATGACAGAGCTCAATACCGGAATATTAAAGCGCTAGTGTGAAAGTGGCTTAAAGAGTTTTCTGTACAGTGCTGTAGGCTCCATAAATATTCTGTTACAAACTGTGTAACATGAAACGAGCAGAACAAAGAGCCTTTGTTCTGCTGGTTTCGGGTTACACAGTGCTGCTACACCCCAGCTACAGTAAACAAAGCGTTCATTAGTCCCTTTGTAAAAGAACAATAGATGGAGCATGTGGGGGATTGGGGAGTTACTGTATAACACTATGACCTGACGCTGCAGAAGTCAGGTGACAGTGCAGGGGAACAGAGAAGAGCGCTGGACCCGGAGTCAGCCGCTCACAGGAAGGATAAGATGGGACTTTATTTTTTACATATGGGGCTGGGTGGTCTCATGGGGATAGTCACGGCTGATCTGAGGTCTGATGGGGGCTAATCTGAGGTCTGATGGGGGCTTATGGGCTGATCTGAGGTCTCATGGAGATAGTGGGGGCTGATCTGTGGTCTGATGGAGATAGTGGGGGCTGATCTGAGGTCTGATGGGGCTTATGGACTGATCTGAGGTCTGATGGGGGCTTAAGGGCTATAATGCTTATAGGGCCACGGAAAATAAAGTAATTTTTCACCTGAATACACATGAGGTGGTAGAGGTTATTAATAAAGGGAAGAATAATAAGAAAATACTTTCACTAGTGTATAAAGTACTGATTGAAGAAGAAGGGAATGAAGCACTATCACTTATAAAAAAAAAATGGGAGGGAGAAATTGCTAATTTGGATCAGGCAGATACAGCCTTGCGCCGCAATATTGGACGGATTATAGATAATCCCGTACATCGCCTGATCCAAATGAAGATTGTTTTTAAATTATACTATACCCCCAGTTATTATATAAAATTGGATACGCAGATAGTTCTAAATGTTGGAAATGTAAGAATGAAGAAGCCTCAGTGGCTCATTTGCTGTGGGTATGTCCAATAATGCAAAGCTTCTGGCAAGAAATTAGACAGGTTATTGAGAACAGACTAAAAGTCTCACTGGTACTTACTTTAGATCATGCTATATGGGGGATAGTGGAATCTGTTAAAACAGAGGAGAACCTGATTAACAGGCTCCTACTCTATGGTAGATTGATCATAGTTAGACATTGGGATCCTTGATCTCCACCGACTATGGGTGAATGGATAAAGTTGGTAGATAAGATAGAAAGATATGAACATATGAATGTTAAAAACTCAAAAACAAGGGAAAGAGAATATAATAAATATTGGTCCCTGTGGAAATTCTGGAAGTAAACAGATGGATATAAAAGAGTAAAGACATGCCTTAAGATATAATATGGTAATTAATTTTTTTTTTCCCATCGCCGAGGACGTGGGGGGGGTGGGGAGGTGGGGAGGTTATTAAAAGGAAAGTAATGTTTGTTGAGTGTTTGGTTATAAGTATTTATATGTATGTAATTTGTACGAAGAGATTATGTAATAGGTATTATGTATTGATAAAACGTACTGATGTAACAGTATAAAATTATAAAAGAAATAAAGGAATTAAAAAAAAAAAAAGTCTGATAGGGATAGTGGGGGCTGATCTGAGGTCTGATGGGGGCTTATGGGCTGTGACGGCTGATCTGAGGTCTGATGTGGGCTTATGGGCAGATCTGAGGTTCCCATAAAGTATAATGTCTCCTTGTGGCTGCCCCCATACAGTATAATGTCTCCTTGTGGCTGCCCCCATTCAGTATAACATCTCCTTGTATCTCCCCCCCATACAGTATAATGTCTCCTTGTGGCCCCCATACAGTATAACGTCTCCTTGTGGCTGCCCCATACAGTATAATGTCTCTTTGTGGCCCCCATACAGTATAATGTCTCCTTGTGGCCCCCATTCAGTATAACGTCTCCTTGTATCTCCCCCCCATACAGTATAAAGTCTCCTTGTGGCCCCCATACAGTATAATGTCTCCTTGTATCTGCCCCCATACAGTATAATGTCTCCTTGTATCTGCCCCCATACAGTATAACTGTCACTCTCGGGTGTGGAGGGTATAGCCACACCAAGCATAAGAGAGAAGGGAACAGACCGGAGAAGGGAAATGGTCACCTCCTGCAGGAATCCCTGAGACTAGGCCCTGGCAGACTACCAGTATGAACAGGCCTTAGTTGTAGGAGAGTTCATACACAGGAACCTAATTTCTAACAGACCCTGTAGTTAGTGATAGGGGAAGAAGTCAACCGTTTCCTCCAACAAGACGCAGGAATAGGAGAATCCAAACGACGGATAAAAACAATAGGGAAATTGACACTTATCTTTATGCAGAAATAGCATCAACTGGATCTCAGCCAAGAACAGCTCCAAACAACTAAGTGAGCAGAAAGTATAAACCACAGTGAATCCTGGGAGATGAAGGAATAAATAGAGGAAAGACAATTACCACAGCAACAACAGCTGAGGGGAAGAGGTGTGGTAAACAGCAACCAAACCAAGGGAAAAGCATGTCAAATTATGTCACTTTTGAAAGCCACGCAGAACGTCTGATACCAGACGCAAGCCCACTCGTGACATTACCCCCCCTTTTACGGGTGACCTCCGGGCACCCTGGACCAACTTTATCAGGATGACACCTGTGAAAGGCTTTCACCAAACAACTGGCATTCACGTCAGATGCCGGTACCCATGCCCTCTCCTCAGGACCATAACCCTTCCAATGAACAAAATATTGAAGAGTCCCACGGAGAACTCGAGAATCAATGATCTTGACAATCTGGAATTCCAAATTACCATCCATCAAGACAGGCGCGGGGGGCAAGGGAGATGGCTCCAGAGGTTCAACATACCTCTTCAACAAAGATCTGTGAAACACATTATGGATTTTCAGGGCCTGAGGAAGTTCAAGACGAAATGCTTCAGGATTAATAATGGCCGTGATCTTATATGGGCCAATAAATCTTGGACCCAACTTCCAAGAAGGAACTTTCAACTTAATATTCCTAGTAGACAGCCACACAGAATCACCCACACTTAGGTCCGGACCATTCATACGTTTCCTGTCAGCCACACGTTTGTACTTGTTACCCATATTTATCAAGTTATTTTGAATTTTTCGCCATATGGAAGACAATGATGACGAAAAACGTTCTTCCTCAGGAATACCAGAAGTATCAGAACCAGAAAATGTGCCAAACTGCAAGTGAAAACCATATGCACCAAAAAATGGTGACTTACCAGTGGCGTCCTGTCTGCGATTATTTATGGCAAACTCAGCCAGAGACAAATACGAGGACCACTCTTCCTGGTTCTCAGAGACAAAACATCTCAAGTAAGTCTCCAGACTCTGATTGGTACGCTCAGTCTGTCCATTCTTCTGGGGATAAAAGGCAGAGGAAAAAGACAGTTGTACCCCGAGCCGAGTACAGAACGCCCTCCAGAATCTGGACACAAACTGAGTCCCATGATCAGAGACCACGTCAGTGGGAATGCCATGAAGTTTCACAATATTGTCAACAAACACTTGTGTAAGAGTTTTAGCATTGGGGAGTCCGGGTAATGCAATAAAGTGCGCCATTTTACTAAAACGATCTACAACCACCAGAATAACTGTCTTACCAGACGACTCAGGCAGATCAGTGATGAAGTCCATGGATAGGTGAGTCCATGGTCTGGACGGAATGGGTAATGGAAGTAGGGGTTCAGAAGTTTGAGTATGTGTCACCTTAGCGCGTGCACAGACACTACAGGCTGACACATAGTCCTCGACACACTTACGCAGCCCTGGCCACCAGAATCTACGAGAGATGAGGTCGACAGTGGATTTACTCCCAGGGTGTCCCGCAAGCACCGAAGAATGATGCTCCTCAAACACCTTATGACGCAAATCAGAATGAACAAACAACTTCCCGGGAGGGCAAGACTCCGGCGCATCTCCATGGGCCTCAAACACTTTAGCCTCAAGATCAGGGTAAAGAGCGGATATCACCACTCCTTCAGACAGTATAGAGCTCGGATCTTCAAAATCACCACCTCCGGGAAAACTACGTGACAAGGCATCCGCCTTCACATTCTTAACCCCAGGACGATACGTGACAATGAAATTGAATCTGGTGAAAAACAAAGACCATCTGGCCTGCCTCGGATTAAGTCGTTTAGCCGACTCCAGGTAAGCCAGATTTTTGTGATCAGTGAATACCGTGATTGGGTGAATCACCCCTTCCAACCAATGACGCCATTATTCAAAAGCCAACTTAATGGCCAGTAACTCTCTGTTACCCACATCATAGTTTCTCTCCGCCGCAGAGAATTTTTTTCGAAAAAAAGCACATGGGCGCCATTTACCAGGTGACGGGCCCTGTGATAAAACTGCTCCTACCCCCACATCGGATGCGTCAACCTACACAATGAAAGGTTGTGACACATCTGGCTGCACCAGTATAGGGGCAGAAGAAAAGCAATCCTTCACATCGGAGAAGGCTTGAAACCCTTTATCAAGGGACATCCGTCCCTTTCTTAGTCATGTCAGTTAAGGGTTTAACTATTGTCGAATAGTTCTTAATGAATTTTCGGTAATAGTTGGTGAACCCCAAAAATCGCATAAGAGTCAACCCAAAAGGCATGACCAGGTTATCAAAGTGGCCCTCAGGAGTGTTAAAGGCCGACTTCCATTCTTCCCTTTCTTTGATCCTGACCAGATTATATGCCCCCCTTAAGTCCAACTTGGAGAACACCTTGACATCCACAATCTGGTTAAACAAGTCAGGAATCAAAGGAAGGGGATACGGATCACGGACAGAAATCCTCTTATCCAAAGAACTCGGCGACAAAGCATCAATCAAGTTCACCCCTGCCCCGCTGTCAATAAACACCTCAATTTTCACAGCCTTTGACTCTAGCGCCACCTCGGCAGTCAGGAGAAAACGGGTACTACAGGATGAAGACAAATGCACATTTTCAGTATCCCTACCCACCCCACCAAGAGTGAGATGAGAATTCAACGCCCCCTTTTCTTTTCTCTCTTTTAGAGATTGAAAGCATGGACATACATTGATAAAGTGTCCTTTCTGACCACAGAAAAAACACTCACCCTTTTTATTACCAAAATGTTTACGAGTGTAAACAGGAGTGGCTCCCCCTAATTGCATAGGTTCGCCCCCTGACATCAACCTAGGGGAATATTCACCCAAAGTGTCATAGGAAGACAGTACACTATGTGATAGTACGTCCTGAGAGCGGGGGCCCCTAGATCGCTTTCTCAGGCGCCTATCCATACGCACAGCAAGAGACATAGTGGCTTCCAGAGACACAGGGGTTTCCTGAAAGGCCAAAGCGTCCTACAGCCTTTCAGATAAACCTTGACAGAATTGGCTACGTAAAGCCGGATCGTTCCATTCAGTATTGGTCGCCCACCTCCGAAACTCAGAGCAATAAATCTCAACGGCCGCTCACCCTGACAAAGGTCACGTATCTGGGTCTCAGCCAGGGAGATACGATCCGGGTCATCATAGATAATCCCTAAAGCCTTGAAAAAATCATCTACTGACCGGAGAGACTGCGATCCGGTCGACAGAGAAAAGGCCCATGACTGCACATTCACTATAAGCAGTGAGATGACCACACCAACCTTCTGCTCCTCATTACCAGAAGAATGTGGACGCAGTCTGAAATACAATTTGCACGCCTCCCTAAATAGAACAAAATTATCACGTCCCCCAGAAAATCTATCCGGGAGGGGGACCTTAGGCTCCAAACAGGCCTGACACTCAGCACCCCCAGAACCACCAGCCTGTGGTCTCTGAATCTGGTTGCGGATGTCAGCCACCTCCAAACTGAGTCCCTGCAGTTCAGCAAGTGCAGCAATAGCATCCATGTCAGTACAAAAATGACATAAATGTTTGTTTCGGCGGTTTATAATGTCACGCTCGGGTGTGGAGGGTATAGCCACACCAAGCGTAAGAGGGAAGGGAACAGACCGGAGAAGGGAAATGGTCACCTCCTGCAGGAATCCCTGAGACTAGGCCCTGGCAGACTACCAGTATGAACAGGCCTTAGTTGTAGGAGAGTTCATACACAGGAACCTAATTTCTAACAGACCCTGTAGTTAGTGATAGGGGAAGAAGTCAACCGTTTCCTCCAACAAGACGCCGGAATAGGAGAATCCAAACGACGGATAAACACAATAGGGAAAATGACACTTATCTTTATGCAGAAATAGCATCAACTGGATCTCAGCCAAGAACAGCTCCAAACAACTAAATGAGCAGAAAGCATAAACCGCAGTGAATCCTGGGAGATGAAGGAATAAATAGAGGAAAGACAATTACCACAGCCACAACAGCTGAGGGGAAGAGGTGTGGTAAACAGCAACCAAACCAAGGGAAAAGCATGTCAAATTATGTCACTTTTGAAAGCCACTCAGAATGTCTGATACCAGTCGCAAGCCCACTCGTGACAATAACGTCTCTTTGTGGCTGCTCCAATACAGTATAACGTCTCCTTGTGGCTGCCCCCATACAGTATAACGTCTCCTTGTGACTGCCCCCATACAGTATAATGTCTCCTTGTGACTGGCCCCATACAGTATAATGTCTCCTTGTGACTGGCTCCATACATTATCACGTCTCCTTGTGACTGGCCCCATACAGTATCACGTCTCTTTGTATCTGCCCCCATACAGTATAATGTCTCCTTGTGACTGGCCCCATACAATTTGACGTCTCCTTTTCCTTGTGTAAATGTGCTGAATACAGTATGTATAGAGGCTGCAGTAACCCCCCAACCACCCACATGCTCTATCTATTGTTCTTTTACAAAGGGACTAATGAACGCTTTGTTTACTGTAGCTGGGGTGTAGCAGCACTGTGTAACCCGAAACCAGCAGAACAAAGGCTCTTTGTTCTGCTCGTTTCATGTTACACAGTTTGTAACAGAATATTTATGGAGCCTACAGCACTGTACAGAAACCTCTTTAAGCCACTTTCACACTAGCGCTTTAATATTCCGTTATTGAGCTCTGTCATAGGGGCTCAATACCGGAATAAAACGTTTCATTGTCAATGGGGACAAAGCTGAATTGAAGACAACTGAATGCTCCTGAAAGCATTCCGTTCAGACTTCAGACCGAGAGCAAACCTCAACAGGCTGCAAGAGGCTGTGGGGTGCAAAAGGGAGAAGGCAGGCCACGCTAACCAGGACCGCAACTGTTTTTCGGATCAGCTCCTTGAGGCAATCTACCTTGCCAAGGGTTAGGTGTTCCGCAGTCTGGCGTTTTTTTGAGGAAAGTGCTGACGATAAACGGTTATTAATTTGTAACCTGTGCGGTACCAAGATGAGCAGGGGCGTAAACACCAGCAACCTGACCACCAGCAGCATGATCCGACACATGTCAGCAAAGCACTCTAATAGGTGGGCCGAACATCTGGGTCCACGATCGGTGTCTGCAGATCACACCACTGCCTCCTCTTCCCCTCTGTTACCTGCTGTCCAAGAGTTCAAGTGTCCTTACCCCAGGCATTTGAACGTAAGCACAAATACCCTGCCACCCACCAACAGGCCATAGCACTAAACGCGCAATTTTCAAAATTGCTGACCCTGGAAATGTTGCTGAGGCTTTTCGCAGCTCAATACCGGATTATTAAAACTCTAGTGTGACAGTGGCCTAAAGAGGTTTCTGTACAGTGCTGTACGGTGTGTAAATATTCTTTTATTTTGTTCTGCTGGTTTCGGGTTACACAGTGCTGCTACACCCCAGCTACAGTAAACAAAGCGTTCATTAGTCCCTTTGTAAAATAAAAATAGATGGAGCATGTGGGGGGTTACTGCAGCCTCTATACATACTGTATTCAGTACTTGCTGCTAACCTTTACACAATAATATCCTGTTTGAAACAAAAAAAAATGATTTTTTAGTGTCTACATAGTCTGAGAGCTGTATTTTTTTAATTTTTTGGGCGATTGTCTCAGGTAGGGGCTACTTTTTTGCAGAATGAGGTGACGGTTAGATTGGTACTATTTTGGGGTGGCATACGCCTTTTTGATCGCTTTGTATTACACTTTTTGTGATTTAAGGTGACAAAAAATGGCTTTTTTGACACTGTTTTTATTTTTTTATTTTTTACTGCTTTCAGCGGAGGGGTCAGGTCATGTGAGATTTTTGTAGATCAGGTTGATACGGACATGGCGATACCCAACATGTGCACTTTTTTGTTTTATTTATTTGCGCTTTACACAATAATATCCTGTTTGCAACAAAAAAAAATATGATTTTTTAGTGTCTCCATAGACTGAGAGCTGTAGTTTTTTTATTTTTTGGGTGATTTTCTCAGGTGGAGGCTACTTTTTTGCAGGATGAGGTGACGGTTAGACTGGTACTATTTTGGGGTGGCATACGCCTTTTTGATCGCTTTGTATTACACTTTTTGTGATGTAAGGTGACAAAAAATGGCGTTTTTGACACTGTTTTTATTTTTATTTTTTTTTACTGCTTTCAGCTGAGGGGTCAGGTCATGTGAGATTTTTGTAGAGCAAGTTGATACGGACATGGCGATACCCAACATGTGTACTTTTTTTTATTTATTTGCGTTTTACACAATTTTATCCTGTTTGAAACCCCCCAAAAATTATTTTTTAGTGTCTCCATAGTCTGAGAGCTGTAGTGTTTTTTATTTTTTGTGTGATTGTCTCAGGTAGGGGCTACTTTTTTGCAGGATGAGGTGATGGTTAGATTGGTACTATATTGGGGTGGCATACACCTTTTTGATTGCTTTGTATTACACTTTTTGTGATGTAAGGTGACAAAAAATAGCTTTTTTGACATCTTTTTTTTTTACTGCTTTCATCTGAGGGGTCAGGTCATGTGAGATTTTTTTAGAGCAGGTTGATACGGACATGGCGATAGCCAACATGTGTACTTTTTTTAAAAATTTATTTGCGTTTTGCGTCTTTTTGCGGCCCCTGTCCAGCCCCAGAAGGTTGAGGAGCAGCATCACAAGCCTGAGGAGAGGTTGAAGAAGGAAGAGGCTCCTCTGCTGCTGATGAGAAGAAGCCGGAGGAGGAGGTAAGTGTTCTGTGTTTGTTTTCTATTTTTCAGGACCGTGAATGCAGAGGACTACATCGGATTCGGTGGATTACGTCGGACCAGCTTTTTTTTTAAAAAATAATATGGTCAAACGGGGTCTGGGGGAGTATTTATTTCAATAAAATATTTTATAAGTGTGTGTGTGGTTTTTCTTTTACAACATTGCAGTTTTAGTAATCACGGATATCTACAGACAGCCCTGATTACTAATACTGGGCTTAGTGCTTGCCAGTATGGCCAGCACTAACACCAACGTCTATTACCCCGGCACCCACCGCCACCAGGGATGTCGGGAAGAGCCAAGTACCCGCAGGACCGGACCTTCTAAATTGAGGGTCCGGTTCTGGGGCGGCTGCAGGCTGGTACCATTAGGCTGGGAAGGGCCAATAACCGTGTCCCTTCCCACCCTGGTAGTGCCAGGCTGCTGCTGCTGGTTGTATCTGGCTGGAGAATAAAAAAAGGGGAGGGACCCTACGCCGTTTTTTTAAATTATTTATTTATTTATGGTGGGAAAAAAAAGCATCCTGGTTGCCATGGTAACTGATCGGAGCCCAGCGATTACACTGCTGGGCTCTGGTCAGGTCCCCACTGCACCACCAATGACAGGGGGGGGTACCTGTTTATTATACTGGAGGGTTCTGGGGGGGAGGGCGCACTGCGCCACCAATGTTTTAATACTGGGGGGGGTTGGGTTAAGAGGCGCACTGCGCCACCAATATTTTAATAGTGACGGGGCCCGGGGGTTCAAGGCGCACCATAAAGATTACCATGGCAAGCCGAGACGTCCGGTTGCCATGGTAACTGATGCGGATCGGTGGCCACTGCCACCAATGTTCTTGTACTGGGGGGTTGGGGGTGATGGCGCACTGTGCCACCAATGTTTTAATCCTGGGGTGTGGTTGGGGGAGGGTGCACTGCGCCACCAATGTTTA
>ONZH01007094.1:0-18526 GCA_900303285.1 Rhinella marina | reverse complement strand
ACTGGACTGTAATATATATAACTGAGAGAAAAAACGTATTTTCTAGACTCCGGCTAGTGTACCGCACACAACAGAATTGTTCACTGCACTGTAGTATATATAACTGAGAGAAAAAACGTTGTCTTTAGACTACGGTTATTTTACCGCAAACCATTCAATTTTTCACGGGACTGTAGTATATATAACTGAGAGAAAAATCGTATTTTCTATACTCCGGCTAGTGTACCGCACACAACAGAATTGTTCACTGCACTGTAGTATATATAACTGAGAGAAAAAACGTAGTCTTTAAATGGCGGCTATTGTACCACAAACCACTCAATTTTTAACTGGACTGTAGTATATATAACTGAGAGAAAAAACCTATTCCCTAGACTGACGCTGCTGTACAGCACACTACATAATTGCTCACTGGACTGTAGTATATATAAATGAGAGAAAAAACGTATTCCCTAGACTGCACTACAGATCCCAGCAAGCCAAAGTACAGCAGCAGCAGCAGCAAAAATGAGTACTGAGAGGACTTTGGGCAATTTCTTTGGGGTCTGTGTGGACCACGTGCTGTCCCCTATCTGCCCCCAGTCGCTGTGCACAGTGTGCAGCCAAGATGGCGGTAGCTGCACTACAAGTCCCAGCCAGCAGCCAGGAGGAGACCAAAAAAAAGGTGCTTGTAGCCCTTAGAAGGGCTGTTGGGTTCTTTGAGGATGATTCCTGCCTAACCAACATCTAAATTGAGGCCCTAGCACTCTCCCTGACAGACAGCAGCTCTATCCCTTATCTCATGCAGGCGGCGTCTGAGGCGAGCAGCGCAGGACCAGATTCTTATATTCCCAGGTCAGCCAATCCCTGCTATCGACTTGTAGGGGCCCCACGTGATGCTAGGTGGTACCAAAGACTCTCCTGCATGTTGAATGTCTGAGAAAAAGGCGCCTAACATGCAGGAAGATGAAGATGCCATTTCCTCGAGTATCGCGATATGCTCATCCAAGTATCGAGCATGTACGAATACCCTAATGCTTGAACGAGCACCAAGCTCGGACGAGCATGTTCGCTCATCTCTGTAGCCAATCAAAGCCCTGTTATTTCACCATGGAACTCCAATTGGAGGACAGAGGGAACTGCCTTACTTTGTCTAACTCCTGAGATGCTGTGTTCTTAAATGTAGTTCTCACTTCCTCTGATAAATTGGCAATTATTGGGGTTAAATTATTCATTCCGAATAATTGCCTGCTTAATCAACCCTTCTAAAGGGGCCTTTAAACATACCTAAAATTTCAGATCAGTAATTTTTTTCCCCGAATAAAATGCCTTTGAATTCTGTATAGTTATGCTAGCCAACATGAGTGTTTTTTGCGAAGTTTGTAAATTGAGGTTAACAAGAAGGTCATGTTGATTGAGTTTATGGGGTCTGCCTAACATAGAATCAAATGTGTAATTTAATGGCAAATATATGCAGTAAGCAGAATGAAAAGGCAGCCAATGAGTGATTACAGTGACTAAATACAATGGAGCATTTCTAATCTGTTCACATTAATAAATATCTTTATGCTGAAACTTACCACCAATTGAGAGAAAATTCATGGCAGATGTTAAGTATAGTATTTTTATTCATTAGTTTTTACATATCTGTCCACATAGTCGTGTGCTATGTCACACACACACACACACAAATACACACATAATTAATTTCTACAACCCTAAATTATAAAAGTATAATGAATGGGGCTAGCAGTGTGAATTATATGGAATTAAATACATCGCATTATATGCATTAATAACAAAATATAAAAGTATTATAGTTAGAGATGAGCGAGTAGTGAAATATTCGAAAGTTCGAATTTCGATTCGAATAGACCGCGTTATTCGACTATTCGACCGAATATCGAATCCCATTATAGTCTATGGGAAAAAAATGCTCGCCACTTGGAAATCTCAATTCGACCACTTGGAGGTCACCAAGTCCACCCTGAAACCTCAGAAAATGATGCCAACCCTGCTGGAATGCAACTGGGACAGCAGGGGAAGCATGTCTGGGTGCATATAACGCGCCCAAGTCGCACTATTACGCCACTATCACAGCCTCTCAACAATACACTCCAAACACAATATAACTTCTATGTAAAGTGAGACAATACAAGGAAACCTTCTTTCCTCTACATTGCCATGGACCCCAAGCCAAACTAGACAAAAAAGAAGATAAAATTCTGCACCCCTTAAAATCACGTTGCCTATGACAACCACAGATGGCATAAGCAAGGGGGAAAGCAAATAGACCCCACCCCTAATTGTCATTGTGTGTGTGTGTGAGATGTGGTCAGACATGTCTTCTTTAAAATGTAAAAACAACTCAAACACATGCAGAAGCCTTAAAATGCCCAAATTGTTGGCGCTTGAGATGTTGCCATTTAGGCTTGTAGAAATGAAAGCTTTCTGCAACCTGATGGGGGCTGCCATCCATCAGTATCCTGTCCCTAGCCATCACTATTTTTCCCTCTGTGCCATCCCTGCCTTGCCCTAGCACATGTCCCAAAACATCGTCCACGCCCGAGTAACATGGTTACTGCAAAAGGCCATTTGACCACCAACACTTGGACAAGCTTTTGAGGCCAGGGATGCTACATCTCCCTGACAGCACACTGGGTGAATGTTGTGGTGGCGGGGACGGGCAAACCTGCTACCCCCACCCAAGTTTTGGGCCTTGGTTCTGTCAGGATTTCCGCAACCCTTACAGACAGCTCGGCAAACCCCTCCTTCTCCTTCTATATTTGTTAAATCTGTCCACCACCCAGTCAAGTCCACAAAGTCCAGTCTCGTCGATAGCCTGCAGAAACTGCAGGGACCTCACTCTGACCCTCCTTCCTCCCACCTTTTGCGTTCTGCAAAATATATATTTTTTTAGGAGAACACTTGGCTATACAGCCGTATACTGCCAGAAGGTCAATAGATGCCTATACGCACCAGGTATATTAACAGGGTTTTGATGGCACACAGAACGCACAACAGTGGTGCCAAATATACTTTTTTTTTTTTTTAAACACTTGGCGTATATAGCCGTATACTGCCAGAAGGTCAATAGATGCCTATACGCACCAGGTATATTAACAGAGTTTTGATGGCACACAGAACGCACAACAGTGGTGCCAAATATACTTTATTTTTTAGGAGAACACTTGGCGTATACAGCCGTATACTGCCAGAAGGTCAATAGATGCCTATACGCACCAGGTATATTAACAGAGTTTTGATGGCACACAGAACGCACAACAGTGGTGCCAAATATACTTTATTTTTTAGGAGAACACTTGGCTATACAGCCGTATACTGCCAGAAGGTCAATAGATGCCTATACGCACCAGGTATATTAACAGGGTTTTGCTGGCACACAGAACGCACAACAGTGGTGCCAAATATACTTTATTTTTTAGAAAAATACTTGGCGTATACAGCCGTATACTGCCAGAAGGTCAAATGGTGCATATACACACCAGGTATATAACAGGGTTTTGCTGGCACACAGAACGCACAACAGTGGTGCCAAATATACTTTATTTTTTAGAAAAATACTTGGCGTATACAGCCGTATACTGCCAGAAGGTCAAATGGTGCGTATACACACCAGGCATATAACAGGGTTTTGTTGGCACACAGAACGCACAACAGTAGTGCCAAATATAGTTTTGTATATAGGTGCTAACACACCACTAATGCCTCTCTCTGTCCCTACTCCAGCAGCTATCCCTCAATAAAGCAGCCTTTCTGTGCAGAGTGTATATAGTTAGAATAAGCTATATACCGTGCAGTATAGTAGTCCTGATAAGGGCTGTCAATCACTCTCCTGTCCGCTGGTAGCCGGTATATATGGTGGTAAATGCGATATTCTGAGCTTCTGTTATATACTTTTGGGGTCCTGCCTGACTTTCATACAGCTAAAGCCTGTCTCTCCCTGCTCGGGCCTCTGTCCCTGACTACGTTCATGCAGCATATGCGAACGAGCAGGAAGAGCTGAGTTTTTATGATTCGAGGTCACATGGTTTTTCCAGCCAATGCATGTAGACGGCGTTCTCGCGATGCCAGCGTGCTCCGAGGACCTGTCATACCCCCCCCTGCATAGTGATTGGTGTAAAAAAAGTGCCAGGGAAGGTGGGAGGGGAAACGAATTTTAAGTGCGTCATCGCCGTTATACTCGATCGAAATCGAGTATGACGAATAGCGTAGTATTCGATCGAATACCGGCTCGGTCGAATACTACTCGCTCATCTGTAATTATAGTCATTCCCTTTGTGATAAGGGTTTTCAGCAAGGAAAACTTTCTAATATGAAAATAAGACATGAAAAAATACATTGCAATCTCTTTGTAACAAGCCTAAAACCAATCCTTTATCTAATGTGGGTCCAGAGATCTCCCCCTTCATTGTTCCAATTGCTCTGCTAGATTTATATGAAGCTGACGGCTCAAAGGGAGAGTTCTCTCTGCTGCACTTCTTTCACTATCACAACTCAGGAGGCAGTTAAAGGATGAAATTGAGCATTTGCAGCCATCTCAGTCCGTCAGACCCAAAAAAAAAAGCAGGGGGTGTGATACATATAAATTTTATTGAATTACTCAGTGGCTATACTAAATTTTCAATTACATCCAGGCAGGAATAATGATATAACTTGATTATATAAAAAATATCACACAAATTGTCAATAAAATATATAAAATGGCATCAATGTGAATCTTTGCATAATTAATTTTTATATAAACAATCATTTTATTGGGATATTCCAATTTTATAAACTGATTGCATAAGCTATCAATTTATGGGTAGTGAGGTTTCCATGTGTAAGAATAAAAGGGCCACAACACTGATTTAGCACTAGATAATTTTATTCTATTCAGGGAGGCGTGCAAATTGTATTTTAGACTGCGTCCACATTCTTCTGGTAATGAGGAGCAGAAGGTTGGTGTGGTCATCTCGCTGCTTAAAGGGGATGCGCAGTCATGGGCCTTTTCTCTGCCGACTGGATCGCAGTCTCTCTGGTCAGTAGATGTATTTTTCAAGGCTTTAGGGATTATCTATGATGACCCGGATCGTATCTCCCTGGCCAAGACCCAGATACATGACTAACGTGATTTGTCATGGTGAGCGCTCGATTGAGATCTATTGCTCTGAGTTCCGGAGGTGGGCAACCAGTACTGAATGGAACGATCCATCTCTACGCAGCCAATTCTGTCAAGGTTTATCAGAAAGGCTGAAGGACGTTTTGGTCTTTCATGAAACCCCTGTGTCTTTGGAAGCTGCTATGTCTCTTGCTGTAAGCATGGATAGGCGCCTGAGAGAGCGATCTAGGGGCCCCCGCTCTCAAAACGTACTATCTTCCTATTCCCCTAGGTTGATGTCAGGGGACGAACCTATGCAGTTAGGGGGAGCTACTCCTGTTTCCACTCTTAAGCATTTTGGTAATAAAAAGGGTGTGTGTTTTTTCTGTGGTCAGAAATGACACTTTATTAATGTATGTCCATGCATTCAATCTCTAAAAGAGAGAAAACACAAGGGGGGCATTGAATTCTTGTCTCACTCTTGGTGGGGTGGGTAGGGAAACTGAAAATGTGCATTTGTCTTCATCCTGTAGTATCCGTTTTCTCCTGACTGCCGAGGTGGAGTCAAAGGTGAGAATTGAGGTGTTTATTGACAGCGGGGCAGGGATGAACCTGATTGATGCTCAGTTTGTACGTATGCATGGATTGTCTCCGAGTACATTGGAAAAGATTTCTGTGTTTGCCATTGATTCTGCACCTCTATCTCAAAGGTGTTTGTCTCAAATGGTGCATGATATCAAATTAAGAGTGGGTGAATTTCATCAGGAGCATATTTCCTGTTTTGTGTTGGAAGGTCTTCCTGCTCCTGTGGTTGTGGGTTTACCGTGGTTAAGCAAACATAATCCATTGACTGGCATGCTAGACAAATTGTGGATTGGGGTGATTTTTGCGTTGATAATTACCTCTTTTTTCTGCTTTAACTACTAAGACTCTTCCCTCTTTTATATCGGATTTCTCTGATGTATTTTCTGAAGGTAGATGTCAGGATTTACCCCCTCACTGGGAATACGATTGTCCTATCAATCTTATCCCTGAAGCAAAATTTCCCAAATCTAGGCTGTGTAGCCTTTCTGGACCTGAGAGAACGGCCATGAAGGAATATATTGCTGAGAGTTTGGCTAAAGGACATATTAGACCTTCCAAATCTCCAGTGGCAGCAGGGTTTTTCTTTGTTAAGAAAAAAGACGGAACCCTTACGCCATGCCTGGATTTCCATGAACTCAATCGGATTACTGTCCGTGATCCGTACCCCCTTCCTTTGATTCCTGACTTGTTTAACCAGATTGTGGATGCAAAGGTGTTCTCCAAGTTGGACTAAAGGGGGGCATATAATCTGATCAGGATCAAGGAAGGGGATGAATGGAAGACAGCTTTTAACACTCCTGAGGGCCACTTTGAGAACTTGGTCATGCCTTTTGGGTTGACCAATGCTCCTGCTGTCTTCCAGCATTTTGTTAATGACATTTTTCATCACCTGGTGGGGATGTTTGTAGTCGTGTATTTGGATGACATACTAATCTATTCTCTAGCTATTGTGACACATCAGGATCACGTGAGGCAGGTGTTGCAAATCTTAAGAGATAACAAGTTGAATGCAAAATTAGAGAAATGTGTTTTTGCTGTACATGAGGTGCAATTCTTAGGATACCTGCTTTCATCATCAGGTTTTCGTATGGATCCAGAGAAAGTTCGTGCTGTTCTGGACTGGGACCGACCTGAAAATCTGAAGGCTCTTATGCGATTTTTGGGGTTCACCAACTATTACCGAAAATGTATTAAGAACTATTTGACAATAGTTAAACCCTTAACTGACATGACTAAGAAAGGGACGGATGTCTCAGTGTGGTCTGATGCAGCGTTGCAAGCCTTCTCCGCTGTAAAGGAGTGCTTTTCTTCTGCCCCTATATTGGTGCAGCCAGATGTGTCACAACCTTTCATTGTGGAGGTTGATGCATCCAAGGTGGGGGAAGAAGCAGTTTTATCACAGGGCCCGTCACCTGGTAAATGGCGCCCATGTGCTTTTTTTTCGAAAAAAACTCTCTGCTGGGGAGAGAAATTATGATGTGGGTAACAGAGAGTTACTGGCCATTAAGTTGGCTTTTGAGGAATGGAGTCATTGGTTGGAAGGAGCGATTCACCCTATCATGGTATTCACAGATCACAAAAATCTGGCTTACCTAGAGTCGACTAAACGACTTAATCTGAGGCAGGCCAGATGGTCTTTGTTCTTCACCAAATTCAATTTCATGGTCACATATCGTCCTGGGGTTAAGAATGTGAAGGCGGATGCCTTGTCACGTAGTTTTCCCGGAGGTGGTGATTTTGAAGATTCGAGCTCTATACTGTCTGAAGGGGTGGTGATATCTGCTGTTTACCCTGATCTTGAGGCTAAGGTGTTTGAGGGCCAGGGAGATGCGCCGGAGTCTTGCCCTCCTGGGAAGTTGTTTGTTCCTTCTGATTTGCATCATAAGGTGTTTGAGGAACATCATTCTTCGGTGCTTGCGGGACACCCTGGGAGTAAATCCACCATCGACCTCATCTCTCGTAGATTCTGGTGGCCTGGGCTGCGTAAGTGTGTTGAGGACTATGTGTCGGCCTGTAGCGTCTGTGCACGTGTTAAGGTGACACATTCTCGACCTTCTGAACCCCTACTTCCATTACCCATCCCGTCCAGACCATGGACTCACTTATCCATGGACTTCATCACTGATCTGCCTGATTCGTCTGGTAAGACAGTTATTCTGGTGGTTGTAGATCGTTTTAGTAAAATGGCGCACTTTATTGCATTATTCGGACTCCCCAATTCTAAAACTCTTGCACAACTGTTTGTTGACAACATTGTGAAACTTAATGCCATTCCCACTGACGTTGTCTCTGATCATGGGACTCAGTTTGCGTCCAGATTCTGTAAGGCATTCTGTACTTGGCTTGGGGTACAACTGTCTTTTTCATCTGCCTTTCACCCCCAGACGAATGGACAGACTGAGCATACCAATCAGAGTCTGGAGACTTACTTGAGATGTTTTGTCTCTGAGAACCAGGAGGAGTGGTCCTCGTTTTTGTCTCTGGCAGAGTTTGCCATAAATAATTGCAGACAGGACTCCACTGGTAAGTCACCATTTTTGGTGCATATGGCTTTCACCCGCAGTTTGGCACATTTTCTGGTTCTGATACTTCTGATATTCCTGAGGAAGAACGTTTTTCGTCATCATTGTCATCTATATGGCAGAAAATTCTAAATAACTTGATAAATATGGGTAACAAGTACAAACATGTGGCTGACAGGAAACGTATGAATGGTTCAGACCTAAGTGTGGGTGATTCTGTGTGGCTGTCTACTAGGAACATCAAGTTGAAAGTTCCTTCTTGGAAGTTGGGTCCAAGATTTATTGGCCCATATAAGATCACTGCCATTATTAATCCTGTAGCAATACGTCTTGAACTTCCTAAGGCTCTGAAAATCCATAATGTGTTTCACAGATCTTTGTTGAAGAGATATGTTGAACTTCTGGAGCCATCTCCCTTGCCACCCCGCCTGTCTTGGTGGATGGTAATTTGGAATTCCAGATCATCAAGATCATTGATTCTCGAGTTCTCCATGGGACTCTTCAATATCTTGTTCATTGGAAGGGTTATGGACCTGAGGAGAGGTCATGGGTACTGGCATCTGACGTGAATGCCAGTCGTTTAGTAAAATCCTTTCACAGGTCTCATCCTGATAAAGTTGGTCCTGGGTGCCTGGAGGTCACCCGTAAAAGGGGGGCTAATTTCACAAATTTACTTGCATAAGGTTGCAGGCCTTCGGCTAGGCTTTCAAAAGGGACATCATTTAACATGTTTTCCTCTTGGTTTGGTTGCTGTTTACCACACCCCTTCCCCTCAGCTGTTGCGGGTGTGGTAATTATCTTTCCCCTATTTATTCCTTCCTCTCCCAGTATTCCTTGCGGTTTAAACTTTCTGCTGACATTGTTGTTCTGAGTTGAAATCCGGTTGCTGCAATATCTGCATTAAGATAAGTGTCTTTTCCCTATTGTGTTTATCCTACTTTTTCCTGTTGTGGTTTTGCCTTCTGGAGTTTCCTGTTTGTCTGTCCTTTTGGAGGAACGGGTTTACTCTTTCTCATGTCACTGGCTGCAGGGTTGTACAGGGTCAGTTTGTTATTAGGTTCCTGTGTATGAACTCTCCTACCACTAAGGCCTGTTCATACTGGTAGTCAGCCAGGGCCTAGTTTCAGGGATTCTTGCAGGAGGTGACCATTTCCCTTGTTTGGTCTTTTCCCTTCCCTCTTACGCTTGGTGTGGCTATACCTTCCACACCAGAGCGTAACAATCTCCTTCACTTATTCTCAGCAGCAGCCCACTATGCAGAGAACTGCAGCTTACCTCCATTCAAGTGTATGGGCATGTTACAGTGGCCCAGAGCATTAGAGAAGACTGAATAGGGGATGCCCTATGTCATTATTCCTTCCCCTAATCTACAGAAATGGTGGAGGTCCCAGAAGTTGAATTTCAATTCACGATTCTGTGTTGCTCCATTATTAATACATTCAAAAGTGGGTGTTACCAGTGGGAGGTGTGTTCCTGCAAAGACTAATACTGTCCAATCAGTATGTCGAACTGTGCAGGGACACACCCCAATTAGTAACAGTTGCAATTAATTAACTTCTAATAAAGAAAACAGAAACTTTATTTGCTTCAGAATCACTATTGGAGAATGGAGAAGTTACTAACACAGACATGTTAGGAGATGGGAATACCACTTTAAGAATAGTTCAGGTGCATATTATTTATAGAAACATAGATCTATGTTAGTTCATAGTTTTGAGTCAATGATATACATTTTGATTTCTTTGTATTATAACATTTTTTTAATAGAAAAAGGAAAAAGATTCCCCTGGAAAGCAATTTCAGTGGAAACCAAAAACTGAAACAAGTAAAGATAAGGAAACAGATAAATTCTCAACAAATACTTCTTATTTGGATGAACTGGAGAAGCATCGATTTTCAGTTTGGTAAGATGAATTTTCACTTATGACAATGGCAAAAAGTATTTCTTTCCAATTTCACCTTGAATATTTTTTAAATATACAGATTATAGAAAAAATGCACATAAAGAGTTATTCCACAGCCAAATTACTATTATTAATGGTTTCAGACATAGAAAATGTTTTTTGTATGCTCAAAAGTCAGTTTAAAATAAATTACTTATCTCACATCTGCATGTGTACAGATGTGTGTCTGTAATAAAAACTTTTCAGTGCAAAATTTTGGAAATTTTTATGAAAAGAGTTGCACATAATGGAGAATTATGTGTTAAGGGCTACTAGATTGGTGTATGAATGTTGCATTCTCCCAATAACTGAAGCAGAAGAAAAGCTCATCCTTGGACCAGGGAAGGATAATCACAATGGCACAATATTATAATACGGAGTCATTCACAATAACTATAAATCCCACTAAATAGAAGAATGATGCACAATCTTTTCACTAAAACATAAGTAAATCTTTGTACCTATGAAACTGGTTGACGTGATACATGTGGGCTTGGCAGTTGAAGACATCTGTGTTGGTCCCGTGTTCATATGTGCCCACATTGCTGAGAAAAATAAAGTTTAATATATGCAAATGAGTCTCAGTGTTGCCTTTACACCTAGAGGCTCAGCTCTCTCTACAACTATGCGCCCTCTGCACTTTGACAAAAGCAGCAAGCGTGATCACATGTACACTGCCTGGTCCTGTCAATCAGAGTGGAGAAGACACAGCAGTTTTAGACAAAGAAAATGATATTTTGAAAGAGCAAAGAGAGAAAAAATAAATTGTGCATCTCTCGATAGGAAAAACCATATGGGTCAAACTTGAAATATGTATAATAAAGTTAAAAATGGGCACACACAATTAAGATTAATCATCATAGAGTAAATCATTTTCTTGAATCAGTCCACAAATGTAGATCCCCTTCATGTTCTTATTATCGCGTCCTTTGTAGTGACATTTGCCTTGCTCCTCCGAGTATGCTTCCATGTTCTTCTTGATTATATGAAAATAAGGATATGTATCAAGAATATGGACTTTAACCCCTTAACGACATCTGCTGTACATGCATGGCAGATGTCAGCTCTTTAAGGATGTCACCTGCTTAGGAGCTGAGCTGTTTTACATAGCAGACGCCTGGCGACATAGTCCATGATCAATGATAACTGTGATGTTTGGTTTGGGCTGAGATAGTGATGTTTGGTTTGGGCCTGTCCCTTCCCACCCTGGTAGTGCCAGGCTGCCGCTGCTGGTTGTATCTGGCTGGCGAAGGAAAAAAGGGGGGGACCCTACGCCATTTTTTAAAAATTATGGTGAGCGCGCTGACGTCATAGAACGTCCTTTTGAGGTCTTGCAAGGCCGGGAAAGAAGAAAGAAGACACCGGACTGGCTGCCCCGCGAACAAGTGGAAAAGGTGAGTTTGTTTTTATTATTTTTTTAATGCCACGAATCCGCGCTGCCTCGGGATGCCGAGCCGAAGCGGGCAAGATTCGTTTGAATCCCAAATCTTGCCGCTCCGGCTCACTCATCACTAATGATAAAAGCTGTAAAGGAAATAAAAATCAAATTGGCCAATTTGCTGTATTTTCCTTTGCCTTACCCAAAGTTTTTATTTCTTTTAAGTAATAAAACACAAGATTAAAATGTGCTGTAACTGTAATCATACTGACCTGGAAAATGTTGGTAACGTGTCACTTTTACAGCATAGGAGATGCTGTAAAAATGTAGAATTTTTTCCAATTCCTCTCCATTTAGAATTTTTTTCAGCTTCTCACTGCATCGTATGCTATATATTATGGTGCCATTAGAAAGTACAACTTGTCCCACAAAAAAACAAGCCCTCATATGTCTATGTGAACGAAACAATAAAAAAAGCTATTGCTTTGGGAAGACGGAGTAAAAAAAATAACAAAAAAACAAAAAATGACTCTGTCCATCAGGAAGGAGTTAAGAAACATCCTGTAGCCTGTTGTGCTTTAATTCTAATTCTTCTCCTTTAGTCTACACCAGATTTGATGAAACCTCAGCAACAAAGCTGTTCCAAGCCATTCCCTCCCTGTTTTCTCCTTATTACAGCTACAATTCCCAGCTAGGTGTTTAAGAAGTTGGTTTGAGTGATCAGAAGTGTGGTTAGCCAGGGATTTGTGACTTTTTTTAATTACTCTTTATGACAATATTATTGTACAAGCAATTATAAAATAATTTAATTGAACATTTACATTATTATTAGAGATGAGCGAGTAGTGTTCGATCGAGCCGGTATTCGATCGAATACTACGCTATTCGGCATACTCGATTTCAATCGAGTATAACGGCGATGGCGCACTTAGAATTCGTTTCCCCTCCCACCTTCCCTGGCGCTCTTTTTCCACCAATCAACATGCAGGGGGGGTATGACAGGCACGCTGAGCACGCTGGCAGCGCGAAAACAGCGTCTACATGGATTGGCTGGAAAAACCATGTGACCTCGAATATTAAAAACTCAGCTCTTCCTGCTCGTACGCATATGCTGCGTGAACTTAGTCAGGGACAGAGGCTGGAGAAGGGACAGACAGGTTTTAGCAGTTGGACAGGCAGGAGCGTGATTAAAAGCCCTTATCAGGGCTACTATAGTGCACTACAGTGATAGCTTTACTACAAGATACACTTTACAGAGAACGGCTGCCGTATTCAGGGATAGCTGCTGGAGTAGGGACAGAGAGAGGCATTAGTGGTGTATTAGGTGCTCTGCTACATACCAAACTATATTTGGCACTACTGTTCAGCGTTCTTTTTGGCTGAAAAACCCTGTTATATAACTAGTGTGTATATGCACCATCTGATCTGGCAGTATACGGCTGTGAATTTTATTTTATTTTTTTAAATACAGTTTATTTGGCTCTAGTGTTCTGGGTTCTGTGTGCCTGCAATACCCTTTTTGTATACCAGGTGTAAATACCCACCGTCTGTTAAGTTAGTAAACGGCTGTGTACCTTGAAATATACAATATCTAGGCCATTTAATAGGCCACTGTACTGTGCGTTCTCTTGTTAAATTATTTCACATTACCTGGTGTAAATACCCACCGTCTGTTCAGTTACTACACGGCTGTGTACCTTGAAATATACAATATCTACGGCATTTTAATAGGCCACTGTACTGTGCGTTCTCTTGCTAAATTATCTCACCATACCTGGTGTAAATACCCACCGTCTGTTCTGTTACTACACGGCTGTGGTACCTTGAAATATACAATATCTAGGCATTTTAATAGGCCACTGTACTGTGCGTTTCTCTAGCTAAATTATCTCACATAACCTGGTGTAAATACCCACCGTCTGTTCAGTTACTACACGGCTTGTGTACCTTGAAATATACAATATCTAGGCCATTTAATAGGGCCCACTGTACTGTGCGTTCTCTTGTTAAATTATCTCACATACCTGGTGTAAATACCCACCGTCTGTTCTGTTACTACACGGCTGTGTACCTTGAAATATACAATATCTAGGCCATTTAATAGGCCACTGTACTGTGCGTTCTCTTGTTAAATTATCTCACATACCTGGTGTAAATACCCACCGTCTGTTCTGTTACTACACGGCTGTGTACCTTGAAATATACAATATCTAGGCATTTAATAGGCCACTGTACTGTGCGTTCTCTTGTTAAATTATCTCACATACCTGGTGTAAATACCCACCGTCTGTTCTGTTACTACACGGCTGTGTACCTTGAAATATACAATATCTAGGCATTTTAATAGGCCACTGTACTGTGCGTTCTCTAGCTAAATTATCTCACATACCTGGTGTAAATACCCACCGTCTGTTCAGTTACTACACGGCTGTGTACCTTGAAATATACAATATCTAGGCCATTTAATAGGCCACTGTACTGTGCGTTCTCTTGTTAAATTATCTCACATACCTGGTGTAAATACCCACCGTCTGTTCTGTTACTACACGGCTGTGTACCTTGAAATATACAATATCTAGGCATTTTAATAGGCCACTGTACTGTGCGTTCTCTTGCTAAATTATCTCACATACCTGGTGTAAATACCCACCGTCTGTTCTGTTACTACACGGCTGTGTACCTTGAAATATACAATATCTAGGCATTTTAATAGGCCACTGTACTGTGCGTTCTCTAGCTAAATTATCTCACATACCTGGTGTAAATACCCACCGTCTGTTCAGTTACTACACGGCTGTGTACCTTGAAATATACAATATCTAGGCATTTTAATAGGCCACTGTACTGTGCGTTCTCTTGTAAATTATCTCACATACCTGGTGTAAATACCCACCGTCTGTTCTGTTACTACACGGCTGTGTACCTTGAAATATACAATATCTAGGCATTTTAATAGGCCACTGTACTGTGCGTTCTCTTGTTAAATTATCTCACATACCTGGTGTAAATACCCACCGTCTGTTCTGTTACTACACGGCTGTGTACCTTGAAATATACAATATCTAGGCATTTTAATAGGCCACTGTACTGTGCGTTCTCTAGCTAAATTATCTCACATACCTGGTGTAAATACCCACCGTCTGTTCAGTTACTACACGGCTGTGTACCTTGAAATATACAATATCTAGGCCATTTAATAGGCCACTGTACTGTGCGTTCTCTTGTTAAATTATCTCACATACCTGGTGTAAATACCCACCGTCTGTTCTGTTACTACACGGCTGTGTACCTTGAAATATACAATATCTAGGCATTTTAATAGGCCCACTGTACTGTGCGTTCTCTTGCTAAATTATCTCACATACCTGGTGTAAATACCCACCGTCTGTTCTGTTACTACAACGGCTGTGTACCTTGAAATATACAATATCTAGGCATTTTAATAGGCCACTGTACTGTGCGTTCTCTAGCTAAATTATCTCACATACCTGGTGTAAATACCCACCGTCTGTTCAGTTACTACACGGCTGTGTACCTTGAAAAATACAATATCTAGGCATTTTAATAGGCCACTGTACTGTGCGTTCTCTTGCTAAATTATCTCACATACCTGGTGTAAATACCCACCGTCTGTTCTGTTACTACACGGCTGTGTACCTTGAAATATACAATATCTAGGCCATTTAATAGGCCACTGTACTGTGCGTTCTCTTGTTAAATTATCTCACATACCTGGTGTAAATACCCACCGTCTGTTCTGTTACTACACGGCTGTGTACCTTGAAATATACAATATCTAGGCATTTTAATAGGCCACTGTACTGTGCGTTCTCTTGCTAAATTATCTCACATACCTGGTGTAAATACCCACCGTCTGTTCTGTTACTACACGGCTGTGGTACCTTGAAATATACAATATCTAGGCATTTTAATAGGCCACTGTACTGTGCGTTCTCTAGCTAAATTATCTCACATACCTGGTGTAAATACCCACCGTCTGTTCAGTTACTACACGGCTGTGTACCTTGAAATATACAATATCTAGGCATTTTAATAGGCCACTGTACTGTGCGTTCTCTTGCTAAATTATCTCACATACCTGGTGTAAATACCCACCGTCTGTTCTGTTACTACACGGCTGTGTACCTTGAAATATACAATATCTAGGCATTTTAATAGGCCACTGTACTGTGCGTTCTCTTGTTAAATTATCTCACATACCTGGTGTAAATACCCACCGTCTGTTCTGTTACTACACGGCTGTGTAACCTTGAAATATACAATATCTAGGCATTTTAATAGGCCACTGTACTGTGCGTTCTCTAGCTAAATTATCTCACATACCTGGTGTAAATACCCACCGTCTGTTCAGTTACTACACGGCTGTGTACCTTGAAATATACAATATCTAGGCCATTTAATAGGCCACTGTACTGTGCGTTCTCTTGTTAAATTATCTCACATACCTGGTGTAAATACCCACCGTCTGTTCTGTTACTACACGGCTGTGTACCTTGAAATATACAATATCTAGGCATTTAATAGGCCACTGTACTGTGCGTTCTCTTGCTAAATTATCTCACATACCTGGTGTAAATACCCACCGTCTGTTCTGTTACTACACGGCTGTGTACCTTGAAATATACAATATCTAGGCCATTTAATAGGCCACTGTACTGTGCGTTCTCTTGCTAAATTATCTCACATACCTGGTGTAAATACCCACCGTCTGTTCAGTTACTACACGGCTGTGTACCTTGAAATATACAATATCTAGGCATTTTAATAGGCCACTGTACTGTGCGTTCTCTTGCTAAATTATCTCACATACCTGGTGTAAATACCCACCGTCTGTTCTGTTACTACATGGCTGTGTACCTTGAAATATACAATATCTAGGCATTTTAATAGGCCACTGTACTGTGCGTTCTCTTGTTAAATTATCTCACATACCTGGTGTAAATACCCACCGTCTGTTCTGTTACTACACGGCTGTGTACCTTGAAATATACAATATCTAGGCATTTAATAGGCCACTGTACTGTGCGTTCTCTTGTTAAATTATCTCACATACCTGGTGTAAATACCCACCGTCTGTTCAGTTTACTACACGGCTGTGTACCTTGAAATATACAATATCTAGGCATTTTAATAGGCCACTGTACTGTGCGTTCTCTTGCTAAATTATCTCACATACCTGGGTGTAAATACCCACCGTCTGTTCTGTTACTACACGGCTGTGTACCTTGAAATATACAATATCTAGGCATTTTAATAGGCCACTGTACTGTGCGTTCTCTTGCTAAATTATCTCACAACCTGGTGTAAATACCCACCGTCTGTTCTGTTACTACACGGCTGTGGTACCTTGAAATATTACAATATCTAGGCATTTAATAGGCACTGTACTGTGCGTTCTCCTTGTAAATTATCTCACATACCTGGTGTAAATACCCACCGTCTGTTCAGTTACTACACGGCTGTGTACCTTGAAATATACAATATCTAGGCATTTAATAGGCCACTGTACTGTGCGTTCTCTTGTTAAATTATCTCACATACCTGGTGTAAATACCCACCGTCTGTTCTGTTACTACACGGCTGTGTACCTTGAAATATACAATATCTAGGCATTTTAATAGGCCACTGTACTGTTGCGTTCTCTAGCTAAATTATCTCAACATACCTGGTGTAAATACCCACCGTCTGGTTCAGTTACTACAACGGCTGTGTACCTTGAAATATACAATATCTAGGCCACTTTAATAGGCCACTGTACTGTGCGTCTCTCTTGTTAAATTATCTCACATACCTGGTGTAAATACCCACCGTCTGTTCTGTTACTACACGGCTGTGTACCTTGAAATATACAATATCTAGGCATTTTAATAGGCCACTGTACTGTGCGTTCTCTAGCTAAATTATCTCACATACCTGGTGTAAATACCCACCGTCTGTTCAGTTACTACACGGCTGTGTACCTTGAAATATACAATATCTAGGCATTTAATAGGCCCACTGTACTGTGCGTTCTCTTGCTAAATTATCTCACATACCTGGTGTAAATACCCACCGTCTGTTCTGTACTACACGGCTGTGTACCTTGAAATATACAATATCTAGGCATTTTAATAGGCCACTGTACTGTGCGTTCTCTTGTTAAATTATCTCACATACCCTGGTGTAAATACCCACCGTCTGTTCTGTTACTACACGGCTGTGTACCTTGAAATATACAATATCTAGGCATTTTAATAGGCCACTGTACTGTGCGTTCTCTAGCTAAATTATCTCACATACCTGGTGTAAATACCCACCGTCTGTTCAGTTACTACACGGCTGTGTACCTTGAAATATACAATATCTAGGCCATTTAATAGGCCACTGTACTGTGCGTTCTCTTGTTAAATTATCTCACATACCTGGTGTAAATACCCACCGTCTGTTCTGTTACTACACGGCTGTGTACCTTGAAATATACAATATCTAGGCATTTTAATAGGCCACTGTACTGTGCGTTCTCTAGCTAAATTATCCACATACCTGGTGTAAATACCCACCGTCTGTTCAGTTACTACACGGCTGTGTACCTTGAAATATTACAATATCTAGGCCATTTAATAGGCCACTGTACTGTGCGTTCTCTTGTTAAATTATCTCACATACCCTGGTGTAAATACCCACCGTCTGTTCTGTTACTACACGGCTGTGTACCTTGAAATATACAATATCTAGGCATTTTAATAGGCCACTGTACTGTGCGTTCTCTGCTAAATTATCTCACATACCTGGTGTAAATACCCACCGTCTGTTCAGTTACTACACGGCTGTGTACTTTGAAATATACAATATCTAGGCCATTTTAATAGGCCACTGTACTGTGCGTTCTCTTGTTAAATTATCTCACATACCTGGTGTAAATACCCACCGTCTGTTCAGTTACTACACGGCTGTGTACTTTGAAATATACAATATCTAGGCCTTTTAATAGGCCACTGTACTGTGCGTTCTCTTG
>ONZH01007093.1:0-30427 GCA_900303285.1 Rhinella marina | reverse complement strand
GTCCACCTTCCTGTTGTGTCTGGTGGCAAAGAGGTCTATTTGAGGAATCCCCACAGTCTCGTAATCTTGGCAAAAACATCCTGATTTAATACCCACTCCCCCTGGATAGGTGGTGATGGCTGAGGAAGTCTGCCTCTACGTTCTCTATCCCCCTTAGATGTAGGGCTGACAGAGAACCCAGATTCAGTTCCGCCAGGTGGAGGAGGAATTGAGACATCCTCATTAGTGCATCTGATCTCGTACCTCCTTGGTGATTTATATATGCTACCACAGTGGCATTGTCTGACCTATCATGACATCCCTCCCCCAATCTGAGGAAGTGCTTGGGAGAGAGCATAGAACACTGCCGTCAGTTCTCTCAAATTCTGTGACCTCCGACTTTCCTCCGGGGACCAAGAGCCCTGTAGCAGTAGGCCCTCCGCATGGGCCCCCCCCTATAGGACTGGCATCTGTCGTCAAAATGAATACGTTCCTCGGAGCCCAGGGAACCCCTTTTTTTAAGTTGCGGAGGATCCATCCACCAACCTAGGGACCTTATGGTCAGTGGAGAGAGACAGAGGGGGACGTCCAAAGATGAATTTTTTCTGTCCCATTCTGCAAGGATCTGCTGCTGAAGAACTCTTGAATGGTACTGGGCCCATTTATGGCAGTAATACACGAGGTCAAAAGTCCCAGGAGAGACATAGCTTCCTTTAGGGTGGTAACACTCTTTAGCAGTAGATCCTGGATTTTGTTTTGGATCAGAGATCTTGGGATCGGGAAGATGGCAAATCTGCTTCCTCGAGTCTATCTGAACTCCTAAAAAGGTGCAAGTCTGACTTGGAATCAGGGAAGATTTCTTCAGATTCACCTCCAGGCCAAGGTTGTGCAGGATCTCCCGAAACCTGGCCAGGTGGTAGAGGAGTCTTTCCCTGGAATTGGCTACAAGGAGGAAGTCGTCCAGGTAAGGCACTATCACAATCTTCTTTTCTCTGACATGGGCCATGACCTCCGCTATTATCTTTGTGAAGGCCCTGGGAGCCTGAGATAGGCCAAAGGGGAGTGCCTGATACTGGTAGTGTTCTATCTGACCCTGGATAACCACCGCCACCCTCAAGAACCGTTGATGGTCCGGAAAGATTGGTACATGGTAATACGGATCTTTCAGATCTAGCGTAACCATATAACAGTCCTTCTGAAGGTTCAGGATGGCAGATTTTATGGATTCCATCCTGAACCTCTCGTACACCAAGGATTTGTTGAGAAGTTTCAGGTTTATTATGGTCCGAAATGTAGAATCCGTTTTTTTCACTAAAAAGAGGGTCAAGTAAAAACCCCTCCCCCCTTTCCTGATTGGGGACCGGAATTAGTACTTTCTTTTGAATCAGGGAGAGGACCTCTGACTCTAATGCTTTCTGCCTGCGGGGATCCGATCTTAAGTCCGTCACTATAAACCTTTGAACTGGAGGACACAAGAAACTTATTTTCAAACCGTGCTTTATTGTGTCTAACACCCAACCGCTTGCGGATACCTTCTCCCAAGCATCCCAATACAGTGACAGACGACCTCCCACAGGGTGATTGGCGTCATTGTGCAGCTTTTTTGGAGGAATCAGGAGGGTTGAAGAGAATACCTTTCCCCTTATTTTGTCCCCTCCATCTGCCCCTTTTTGACTCAGGCTGGGAATCCATCCTACCCCTGCCACGAAAGGGCCTCCTAATCATAGGAGTAAGGGAGGGAAACCCTTTCTTTCTATCAGATGTATTTTCCAGGACCGAGTCCAGGGCAGGCCCGAACAAAAACTCCCCCTCACAGGGCAATGCACAGCACTTAGCTCTGGAAGCCAGATCTCCCTTCCACTCCTTGATCCACAGGGATCTACGTGCCGAGTTAGAAAGGGCTGCGGTATGGGCAGAAAGGCGTAGAGCATCAGCCGATGCGTCAAATAAAAAGTCTGTTGCCCCAAACAAGGACGCGACAATGTCCTCTCTTGGAGTACCTGCTTTTAAGTGAGCCTCAAGTTGCTGAAGCCAAGATTTCAAGGATCTAGCAACTGAGGTCGCTGCAATATTAGGTCTCATGGAAGCGGTGGATGCCTCCCAAGCCTTCTTAAGGAACCCATCTGCTTTTTTATCAAGGGGGTCCTTAAGAACACCTAGATCCTCAAAGGATAGTGCCGCCTTCCTGGTGATCTTAGAAATAGCAGGATCCAGTTTAGGAGCCCTATCCCAGTGTAGAGAGTCAGACTCGTCAAAGGGGTACTTTCGCTTTAAATGCCTGGGCACAAAAAATCTGCGATCAGGGTTATTCCATTCCTTTTGCACCAACCCTCTTATGCTGCTATGCAATGGAAATCCCTTTCTTTTCTTAACAATCAATGTCTCATACATCTTGTCCTGCACGGATTCAGTTACTGGGGAATCTTCCACATTCATAGTAGATCTTACCACAGAAACAAGAGAATCAATATTTCGGTGCTAAATAATTGGTTAGAAGATAAGTCCTCAGATCCTGAATCGTCTTCCACCTCCCCCTCCTCCTAAGAACCTCTATCCTCATCCCTAGAATCCTGAGATAGAGAGGGACCCGGAGCCTCAGTGGAAGTTCCAGGGACTTCCAACGTTGGATGTTCTCTCAAGGACCTGAATTCCTCTCTCAACATATTTCTCATATCCGCCACCAGGACCGGAGAAGCGTCCTTAACGACCTTTGCAATGCATTGGACACAAACATTCTTTTCTGACCCATATAATTTTCTTTTGCACAGAGCACAAAGTCTGGGCCTGTCTTTCTTGCGGGCCTCAACCTATAACAATACATACATATATATATATATATATATATATATATATATATATATATATATATATATATCAGTTCCTGAAAAGTTTCTTGAATGGGGAACTTCCCCTCTTACCCCACCAGGAATACCGGTGCAGGAGTTTCAGCAGGATCCACCGCCTCAGCGCGCTTTTCCATCTTTGCTGGAGTCACAAACACCACATACAAGGAGTGGTGTTCCAAGTCCTCTGAAGCCGGCAATCTCCCCCTCCCAGCGCGCCTTTTTTAAAACCACCTGCGAGACCCTCCCTCTTAATTGGTGGTCCAATGGGAACCCTGCAGCAAGGTGCAGGGTTTACCCTTTCCTCCTCTATGAGCCCCCACTCACCGCCGCTACCCGGTCCAAGAATAGGTCACCGGAGCCTACCCGGAAGTAACCTGCATCCCGCCTGACGTCATACGCAGCGCCGGGGAAAAAATCCTCCATGCGCCGCACAGTCCGTCGCGCGCGCATGCGTAGACCACATCGCCACAATGGATCCGACCGCGGAGGAACTTGCCCGCCGAAAAGCCAGCAGACCCAACGGGGAGCCCCAGAGGAGGAAAAAAGAGGGAAAGCCCGCACGTCCGGAGACAGGTGGGGGACTAGGGAGATTGTCTCAGAGGTTGCTCCCCCGTGGGAGACTTACACCTCTATAGGGTAACCCCCCCATGGTAGATTTCTACTGGGGGCGCCCTCGGCTCACCTCTTATGCAACGTCTGTTCAGAAAATTAGGATGCCTCAGCACCCCTGGCTCTCCTGCTCCGCAGGACAGGAAACATAACTGGGAGCTATGAGGTGGAGCTACATTTTATGCAAAAGTTTTTGGCTGTTTCCTGTCCTGAGGAGTGGGAGGCGTCTCTCCAGGGGTGCTGTCATAGGGCGAGGGGGGAAATAAAACTTAAAGGGGTATTACCAACTGAAATCCTGTATTTATGGCATATTGAACATACAGTATATTCTATAAATGTCTTGTTACAGTTCTAGGACTCCCAATAATAGGAGAATACATGAAAGATACATGTAAGAAGCCAATAAGACATAGACCTACATGCCTTTTACCAGATGTTTGGGGGCCACACAGAATGGTATCGAGGGCCACATGTGGCCCCCGGGCCACAGGTTGTGCACCCCTGGTCTAAAACCTTAGGGGTGAGGGCCTGCTGCTACTTGCGCTTTATATACAAGTAAATATGTTTCCTAACAATATTTCCTCTAAAATCGATGTTATATTTGGTTTTGGGGGGGTATTCTTGTCATTCCGTAAAAGAGGCGTAATACTCGGACAACATCATTCCCAGCAGCGACTTTGGTGTCCAAGATGCATCCAGACATCCTCCCCATGCTGTTCCCAAACCATTTCAGTGGTGTTTCCACCATTTTCTCAACTTTCCCTATGAACCAGACACCCTCCCCTCTTCAGAGCAAGGGGGTGCCTGGTTTAGTGCTCGGGTTCTCATATTGACCACCTAGTTCAGCCAGAGCACCCGAGCATTATGGTGCTCGATCAACACTATGTATTACATGTGATTTTTGCAGAAGAAAAGCCAGTAAAGTTCATTCTCTGCACTGGAAAAGGTGAAATCCACGTGAGAAAAGCACTGTATAAATTGACATGTTGGTAGATTTCACATCTGCAATACCACGGCTTTTCTGCTGTGGCTGAGAATTCAGAGATGCTCATCTACCTTGCTGGTACTGTACAACACTGCAGGTTTGCCGCATGACAATCCACAGCTATTCAGTCATTTGTGACCCCGGCCAAAGGGTGCCTTCACATGCTGCAGAATTCTACAACTGAAAATTGGTTCTATTCACTTGAATGAGGCTTGCAGAAATCCATGTGCTTTTGACGCCCCACTGAAATGAATGGAACCAATTTTATGTTGTGGAAAATTCTGCAACAGAATCCACTTTTTTCAGCACGGTTTTGGGTGTGTTTTTGGTGCTTATTTGATCTCGGATTTGCGCCAAAAACTAGTGGAAAACACACGGTGCTGTTTCGTTATGCTTCCTATTCATTTCAATGGTAGATTCAGCTCAGATTCTGCCCAAGATGGGGCATGCTACTTTTTTTTTCAAAAAAGGTAAAAAAAAAGGCAAGTGCTGCGTCCCACTGAAACAACTTGGGGCAGTTTTGAGGTGTTTTTGGACCTAATTTTGAGGCAGAATCACTCCAAAATCAGCACCAAAAACACTTGAACTAGCCCTTACGGGCCAAAAACTGGACTAAAAAGGTGCTAAAAACACACATGGATTCTGCACAGATTTTAAAGCATGTTTTTCTAAGTCTGCAGTGTGAACTGGTCCTTACAGTGGACATTTCTGTAAACCAAGCAATAGTGAAACCAATGACACTTTACATTGAATGTCATCTCGTCTGTAACCATCACACATGCAGACACATACACCAGAAAATTAGATTTGGTTTGAACTCCTTATGAAACAGTCTCCAAATAATTTCAAAAACGTAACACATAAGCTATAAAGCTCCATGTACTGCATGCAGCGAAGACCGCAGTGCTACAGGAAATGTACACTGTATGCGGTTATTTCGTCATGGATGCAGACGACAGTATTGTCTTTCCGAACCCGCTGTAAAATGGCGGAGAGTGCCTCATGAAATTACCGCGCTTACCACGCTATTCGAAAATAAACAACCAACTTCACATAGGGGCAGCGCAAGCGCCACGCTTCTAACGGCCAGGGAAAGAAAAAAAAAAAGCCCGCCAGTGCGAATGACTGGCAGCAACCGGTTACTGCCTTCCTCCTCTCATTTAAACTACTGAAGCCGAGCCTCCTACAGCTTATTGGTCTAAATCAAGGAATAGGCGGAGACACAACGAGAATGTTAGCTTGTAGTAAATCACCCATGACGTATACGGGCGTGTCACGCCCATCTAAGGTCCGACTGTAGGTGGGGAGGGCGTGTCTTGTAGAATTTGTAAACTAGATTCCACCAATGAGAACGCCGCTGGGAAGAACGAACCAGGATTGGAGAGGGGGGAGACTGTAGTTGTGCGGAAAGCGGTTGTTAGGCTCCAGTCACTGCGCTTCCTCCACAGCCATCAGCTTCCTCATCCAGCTCCAGGGCGAGGCCATCACCCGCAGCTCACAATGCCCAAGAGAAAGGTGAGAAACCCCCCTGCACATATTGCAGTCTGATTTTTTTTTTTTTTTTTAAATCACTTGCCGGTGTATTTATTGCGGCGTTGCCCCTTTAGTGCGGGGGTGCTCCCTGCAGCCTTGGCGCTCCTTTCACTACATACGTGGTGTCGCCCAGCGTTGCCCGCGCTTCGTAATCCTGTCTACACAGCCGGCTCTCCCTATGGGGCTGGCTGGTAGGGGGTGGGGTCCGCTCTCCTCTTCCATATTTTTCCATTATTGGCCATGCTCAATGACGGCTCATGGAAAGAGTGGAGAAATGTGACGTTCATGTTTCTAGAGCTCGGATGGCTGCAGACCGTGGGGCCTCAGCCTGGGTGTGCACTGCTATTATGTAGTATTACCTGCCCCCCCCCGCATTCTTACACAGCCCTTCTAGCGCCCTTTAGAGGGCATGTTTATGAGAACCATCATGGCTGACGAGTCATTTATCATGGTGCCTTCACAGCTGTCAGATCTGAAAGTGCCACAGGTCACCAACAGTCTGTACATCTATAACCTCTGTGTACATTCATACCTGTAGACCAGTCTTATGGGGAAAATAGAACTCTACAAGCTGGGCTAAAAAACAGGTGTGAACTGAGTATTACTGATATGATGGAATCTGTGGTCAGGTTTTGAGCAGTCAAGATGTGGTCATGCCATGTTGTACCCTCTGCCGGGCGTTCTCTTAGGAGTAAACATTTGAATACCCCCAAAAACTATTCACGTTAAGGAATTAAACTTTTGAGCTCTGTTTGACTCGCTTCCGATTTTTAATGGCCGACAAAAGAGTGGGAAACCCTTGTGTCCTCAAAAAAAAAACAACTCAGCGAATGTAACAAATGCTATCGTTTAACACCTCATTAAAGTGAACGGAGCTGCCGTTGTTGGCTATTGAAACGTATACCCCTGGCGGAAAGCCCAACACGTAGTTATGATATAACAGCCACATAAAAGTGCCATTTACGATCACCCTCTAGTGTTTGTAACTTTTTAAATGCCATTGCGCCCAGATTTAGGCACAAGTGCTGTTTCTACGCTGCCCTCTCTTAAAAAGGAGGGGGGGGGGGCGGCATTGGACCTCAGTTATAGTACCAGTCGCAGGATAAAAGTATCAAAGCTTTATTCAGGCGTCTTAAAACTCCCCAGTAACACACAGGCAAGATGAGCTCCACATTTACACGTTTCAGGCTTGCATGGCACCCTTAGTCACAATGTGCCTTGGACCTGGGTCATTTGTCATCATTTACACCAGTTTTCTGGTGTAAATGATGGCTGAAATGTGATTTTAGTTTAGACACGGCGCACCCGTCATAAATGATGGGCGTCGTCCGGTAGCACAGGAGATATCAAGGTGTACAAATGACCCCCAAAGTGTTCAGGATCACTCACTACATTGTGATTACTGTTAAGGTCACACTGTCGCACCTTAAACAATGAAGCCTCCTATCGCCTCGGATGCGTCCGGTTATTTGGTTAGATCCTGTGGATTTCTAGGCTATGTGTATTAATATTTATTACTTGTTTCTTATATAGTCTGAGGCCACATTGTGGTAGTAACACTTCTAGAGACCATAAAGTTTACTTTGCAATTGATCATTTTCCAAGTTGGTGTCAGTAAGTCGCCCGGTTGCAACGTTTTCATTGTGTCTCATTAAGTGGTCTTTGAAAATCCGACAATTTGGCACTGAGCAGTTGGCACGTGTGCTGGATGCAGTGCCCTCTTTTGTTAGCTAGGCTCTTTGAACCTCAGGCTGTAACGTCTGTCACCCTATTACCATTGAGCCTGAAATCCAACACCGTCTTGATGAATTATTTATGATGTATATATCTCTTTTAGAGCATAAAACTATATATTTTATGCTTTTATATAACCAACTGGTGTGTGAATTTTTACACTGCTCCAGCCTTCCAGTATAAAATGTATTAGCTGTATTATATCATTAGTTTTTATGTTTGTAAAGAATGACTGAATCTGTACTAAGAGGTAGAAGAGTTTTTTTTTTTGTATTAGCAATGGGCCTGCTGTATACAAGTGAAGCACCCGTAGACCCCCCTATGTGCACACACTGTACTGCCGTATGCCTCAGATTTAATACAGTGTTTCTTTATTTGTGTGTGATTGGTAGCGGAGCACCACATGGAGTGTCTGTAGCTCCGAATTATAGAGCCACATGGACTTCATGTGCGATCGCACAGCCTCCATGAGGCCTTAGGGTCTGTGTAGGCATCATATATTATTTCCGTAATAAAGTTTTAGCGTAAAAGTCCAGATTTTTCTGACTAGATGGTATTTTTGTAATTGCTGGTTGCCGATGATATGAAGATCACCGAAATAGTGTACATCATAATTGTGTTCTTAAAGGGAGTCTGTCACCAACAGTCTTCCTATCTGTTTGCACAGACACATATCTATAGTGCACCTGATGAAAGCGCTCTTGTTCTATTGTTGATCCGCAGCTCTGTTCCCAAGTTATACTTTTTTCCTAATACTTTATGCAAATTAGCGTTTGGTGCCATGAGGGCATCACCATTGCTCAGGTTCTGCTCATTTCTCTGGCCAGCTCCTCTTTCGCTATTTTGAAGCTGCTTGGCCCTGTCAGTTAAAGATAGTGGAGCTTGGATGAAATGAGAGCAACAGTGATGCCCTCATGGCACCAAGCACCTAATTTGTATATTAAGAAAAAGTGTAATAACTTGGGATGGGAGCCTTAGATAAAAAAAAAAAAAGAGAAAACCTTGGGTTAATCAGGTTCACCAGAGCTATGTGTGTATGCATGTGGTGTGATAGGGAGGTTGCTGGTGACGGACCCCCTTTAAGAGAACTGTTAGCGTACATATAGATGTAAATTGAAAAATCTGGCAGAATTACCTGCAGATTTCTTCAGCATACATTGACACGCTGAAGATTTAAAATCTGCCTCTACATTATTATAAGTTGTGAATTTTTTTCCACACCGTGTGGATGAGATTTCTAAATTCTTTTCTGTGTATAAAATGCTGTGGATGTGCCTCATGCTAACCTGTGGCAAATCTGCAGTGTTTATGCCATGTGTGAACATGCCCCTACCCACTGAAGGGAGTAAAAAAAACACTTGTTCTGTGTTGTTGGCACATACCAGAGTAGACCCAGTGACCGTCACTAGAAAAAGTACACTTTCAGGTATATTCCTTTTTTACTCTATATCCAATAGATAGTCCATTGAAACAAAGGAGCCAGCTCTGGGCTTTTCCAGCTAGCTGAGTGTGACTGTCAGGTGTGAACCATATTCTTTCAGCACATGCTTCAAACCAGCTGTTAGGACAGTCCTGAAGTGTAGGGATCATTAGCATCTGCTCATTGCTTTTCCAATCTGAGAAAAGCTTTGGATCCCCGGAAATGCCTTGTGCTTATGTTTGACTTTAGTGTTCAGTTGGGGATACTGTATTCTGGTAGAACCCACGCAGTTTGGTGAATCAGACTATGTATAGTGCGTATTCAGAATTGTTGGCTATGTGACAAGTCACAGAACCACACAGTAGGTTCCTTATCCTCGTAATACATAACACAGTAAAAAATGATCAGTAAACTAACTGGGTGATGTCCAAGGCACGTGTTTTAAAAAGTAGTCATAAGTCACTCATACTAACAAACCTTTTCAGACGGGCACCAGCTCCCTTCCAGTGCAACAACATTCTGGTCCAGCACTGCTGCACTCCTGCCACTTTTTTGTAACACTCATTTGACGGACAAAATTCATAAAGGGTGCTTTCTCAAACAGCTGATCAGCGGGGGTCCCAGGTGTCGGACCCTCACTGATTAGTAATAACATATCAGAAAACCCTTTTAAAGGGGTGGTCTCACTTCAGACATTGGGCCCACCCCTGTCTTCAGTACGGGGCCCCCAAAGTGAGTTTCGGGTGGCTGCCCTCCATTCATTTCAGTGGGAGTTATGAAAATAGCGAGTGCTAGCTCAACTATTTATGGCAGTCCCATGGAAGTGAATAGAGCGGTGACGGCACTTGTGCGGTGCACTCTCCATTCATTTGTATGAGATAGCAGAGTGTGCTCGCTTGGGTATTAATGGAGAGCACGTGGTACATGAGTGGTGCACTCTCCTTCACTTTTTGGGGCCGTTCTGGAAAAAGGTGGGACCCTCACCTATTTGACATTGGTGGCATATCGTAGCCATATTCCACCAATGTCTGAGATGATAAAACCCCTTAGCCGCGTCAAAAAATAGCACAAACTGCATAAGGCCATGTGTAGTCCAGGAATACCACTGACCACAGTGATTAGCTGCAGCAGTCACACGCCGTATGCCTGCACGTTATTGTCCTGGAAACAGGTGAGTATGTAATTTTTTTTTTAAGTATTTGAGGGCAATATCCAGATTACCTCAGAAAACTCCTTTTAACTTTTGGAAATTCTTTAGTATTAAAGGGGTTTTCCTATTAATGAAAGTGGTGCCCAAATAACACAGGATGTAAAAATAAACGTGTGTAATCAATTCTATTTTTTATATTGGAGAGTTATAAAGTCAGCCACTTGCTTGTCTCCCCATATGCCTCTTTTGTTTATAAATCCGGTTGGCATCTGGAGCGTCCACCCTCAGCTATCCAGTAAAAGTGGTCATACATGCGCAGGTTTGTTTAATCATCTACTGTCTGCCCCGAAACTGTAAAGGTGCATTTACATGTGCAGAGGAGCAACAGCTTGTTGGGAAGGAATCTTTCCTCTCTGACAGTCGAATGCTCGTTCAGTGGGGGTGAAACGCTCCACAGTATGAGGACGAGGGATCGCTGTTTAAACAGCACGATCTGCTGCCCGGAAACGATAATTTATGTGGCTGCACTAAAGACAGTATCACCCGATGAACGAGTGTTTCGCCGGTTCATCAGATGGTCTGCTCCACCTTTACATGGCCAGATTGTCCGGAACGAGCGCTCACAGAAACGTTCATTCTCGATTGCCCAATTTTTGCAGTGTGTAAATCCACCCTAAGGGCTTTATTGGTATCCCTGGGCATGCGCAAGCACTGCTACTACATTATCTACTCTGCCGAATCTGAGGAGGAAATGTTTTACCAACTGCCGGTGAGGACAGGATTTGGTCAGTTTCATGTGAGGCTGGGGAGTTGTGGGAGCGTGGCTCTACGCTCAACTATGTACTGTCCTCCCACAATTCCGTCCAAGATGCAGAAGTCAAAGGATCTCATGGGGAAGATGCAAGTAATGAGAAGTTTATTCCCCCCACAGTGAGCCCATTGGCAGCATTTTGATTAGCTTATGTGGTACACATATTGTTTAGGGAAATCTTTCTGAAGATCTCTCATGACTGGAAACAATTTATACTTCAGGTTATTAAGGTTCTGGGGGAAAACTCTTAATCTTCTTTGGTTTTCTTGTATTACAGTCTCCAGAAGGCGCTGAAGCCAAGGATGCCGGCAAAGTAACTAAGCAAGAGGTAATTACGGAAGGTTGCCTTACCTGGGAATTGCTCAGCCACAGGTTTTCCAGAAATGATGTTGACAAGTTATTATTATTGCCCACTTGTAAGATTTGCACAAATATTCAGATCTACCTAACATTAAAATAATACGGTTTTGTTTCTTGTAGCCAACCAGAAGATCGGCAAGATTGTCAGCAGTAAGTAATTATTTGTATTTTACATTTATCACTGGCATCTTCAACCTTTGCAAAACACCTTTGGTCTCAGGATGGCATGTGTCAAAAGTTGTGTAGGATTTTGATAGCCTATCCTCAGTATAGATCATCAATATCAGTTCAACAGGGGTCCAACACCCACAACCACCCACTAATCAGCTGTTACATTGTGGTTACACAGCCACAAGGTAATAGCAGATCTGTAGCGGTGTCAGACCCAACACCAATTTGATATTGACTGCCTATACTGAGGATAGACCATCAGTTTCAAAATCCTGGACTACCCCTTTAAGGGCTTTTTCACACAAGTGAGTTCATAGCGGAAATCACGCTTCATGTGTAAATGTGATCCTCCATTCTGGACTTGTCATGATTTATAATGTTGTGTGCCTCTGCTTGTCCTTACTTCTACAGGATCATAGTGACATAAAGCTGTCAGTATGATCCTGTAGAAAGAAGGTCAAGCAGAGACACGTTAGCATTATAAGTCCAGAACGGAGGATCACGTTCGCGCACGGAGCGTGATTCCCGCAATGGACTTGCCTGTGTGAAACAGCAAGTATAGGTGTAGTCAGGCAATTGGAAGTAATTCGCATGTGGATCCCACAGCAGGGCCGCACTCTGTACGGGTACTGTTATAGAATTAAAATAATTAGTTGAGGCATCAATTCAATACCATGAGCACGTACTTCATATAGCCTATAACAAATTATATTGAAATAGACGCTGCATACAGTGTACGAAATGTGCAAAAAGTCAGTACATGCGCTGGCGCTTGCTCTGTTATTAGTGGAACAAATAATAGTCAATGTATTGTGAGTGTGAAGGTACATATGTTAAAGGAGCTGCCCAGCCTAAGAGCTGACAATCCCTGTAGTCCTAAACCTGTGCCTTGTGGAAACAAAAAAACAACTGTACTCACCTGTCTGCAGATTCGTGGGACCGAAAAGTGGCTTGGCCATGTGACCGCTCCAGCCAGTCACAGTCCTCAGCAGTGACATCTGCTTGAACAATATGTTACAGGAGTGATGTTCCAGCAGATGTGTCTGTGATAGGCTGCAGAGTTCACTTGTAGAAACATGGCAAAACTGCAGGTGAGCGTGGTGCTTTGTTTTATGGGGCACAGGTTAGGACCATAGGGGTTGCCTGTCGCTGTAAATGCCTTTCAGATACCTTTAGTGTACAATATGGCAGCGAGACTGTTTGGATGTATTATTTTTATTTTAACTGTGCTAATTTGACAATGAATTTTACCAAAAATCGTTTCATGTTGTAGAAACCTGCCCCTGCTAAACCTGAAGCAAAACCCAAAAAACCTGCAGCCAAGGTAAACTTTGTTTATTCTGCTCTTGGTCATTTTCTATACTAAAATGTTCACGTGAAATGAATGCATATAAAAGAAAATAACAGTGGAATGAACAGAATGATCCTTTCTTTATCATATCCACAAACTAATATGCTAAGGGCAGGTATGAGTGATCGACACTTAGAAAGGGAACCCGTCATGTTTCATGCTGTCCAAACAGCGGGCAGCATGGATACCTGACCGGCTTTCTCATTGCAGAGCACCATGCCTTACACTGAAATGCTGCCTGTTTCTGGCTCTTTTTTTAAAAACTATGGGGGGAGGATTTATGAAAACTGTCTAAAAGAAACCATAGCTATAAATCACAACACAGCTTTCGTTTCATATTCTGCTCGTGAATACTGAAACTTCTGATTGGTTTTCTAGATCTCCCCATGTGAAATATCGTAGATCTCCTATTGAGCCAGCCTATGTCATGCTTAGTGATGAGTGAAGCAAGCTTCAGATCCTTCGTTCAAAACTTCAAATTAATGCTGTACGAAGATCCGTCTCCATACAGCATTAAAATGTACGGCTTCTGATGAGGCAAAGTCAGTTGAATAACTTCAGTATTTCATTGTTAAAGTGGAAAACCACTTTAAAGGGTTTCTGTCACCATATTTTTTTTTTCTTGAGTGACAGGGCCAGGCAGCAGTCGTCTCCTCTTGCTGGCCCTGTTCTCCGTGTATATCCCGCACCTGCGCCAAATACTGAAGGGGACAGCACAGGATATACACGGAGGACAGGGCCGGCAGGAGGAGACAAACACTGTCTGGTCCTGTCACTCAAGATGAACTGGGGGTTACCAAAGGTTGGCGAACAGAGCCTCTAGGAGCAGGGGTAACGCCTCCCCTTGCTCCTAGAGGCTAAGTAGCATAAAATGAAAGTTATAATTACTGAAAAACGGGGGCACTAGGTAATAAATAACCAGCACAGTTAGAATCCGGTGACATTGGCACTTTAAAACTTGGATCCAAACTCTGCTTTGGTTCCGAGGTACCAGTCGGAACTGAAGCCAAGGTTTGGATCTAAGTTTTAAAGTGGTTTTCCACTTTAAAAATCAAATACCGGAGTCTCGCAAGACTTCGTGAATAGCTAACTTTGTCTCATCGGAGGCTGTATCGAGATGAATCTCCGTGCAGCATTGATCCAAAGCTCGCTTCGTTCATCAGTAGTCATTCTCTCCATTGTTTAGACAGGTTCCTTTTAATTGACATATTGTCACTTTAAGGTCACATAACTCTTAATGGAAGAGGTTTAGAAAAACGTCTATTTTATGTAGTTCTTATGTTCTGTTATTGGAAGCTATACTGTCGTTGTGGGGCAGCAAAGGTGGTTTCTTTTACACTGTTTTCGTTAAGTTAGCTTTATGTGTTCATAGAAAAGCTGTATATTGGTCCCTGAATGGAACTGTTACACAGTAATAAATAATTCATTTGAATGGAGGATTATTAGTGAGATAAATTGACATATAGATGGTCAGTCCAACTCTACAATTCTCTTCAGATTTGAGCAGAGGCATGCATGACGGATCAGCCAGTAATTCTTCCTCTCCTTAAAGGTTATCTTGGTTCACAGCTGAACCTGGACATATCCCCATTTTCACCCAGGCAGACACATTTCATGCTCCGATCTCCTTTTTTAGGAGATCCGGTGTGATACTGGGCTCTCCATGGTAAAAGCTAGGCGGAGGCTTCTGCCTAACAGTGTAGCTGGTGAAATTGCCAGCAATGATGGATGGGCTTTAGCGTTGCCCTAGCCTGTAAAATCCAAAGTCCTTACAAACCAATAAAGTTTGGTTTTATTTCATTGCAATGTAATTCCCATCTTGTGATTGGTGGACTGTCTGACCTCTGGGACTCCTACCCAATCCAGAGAATGAAGGAGCTGCAGTTCTAGTTTAGTGCTGCAGGCATTTCACTGGTTTTGCCTGCACAGTGTCACTTCCAGCCACTGGTTTTGAAGAGAACTGCAGTTTGGTCCAGTTGACTTGTTAGACCCCCACCAGTCTCAAAGTGATGGAGCATGCCACTACTTTATCAAATAGAAATCACCTTTTAAACGTTCAGGCGATATAAATATGTCCCGTAGCAAGCCCTGAAACTGTGATGGTCCCATCATCCAGACATATGTATTTTCTGGAAGTAAACCATGAAAGTTCACATCAAATTGCTGTGAACTCAGTTCATGACTGGCATAACTTTTAATTATTCAACAAATATACTTTATCTGCTGAAATTTGTTTTGTTTTTATTTGTTGCATTTCAACATGTTTGCTGTGGGAATTGTATTTTCATTTTCATTTTTCTTGTTGCTTTAAAGAAGGAGCCAGGAACAAAGGGTAACAAAGGTGCTAAAGGGAAGAAGGAAGAAAAACAAGAAGCTGGAAAGGAAGGTACTGCTCCATCTGAAAATGGTGAAAATAGAGCTAATGAGGTACATTTCACAGACTGAATCAGTGGTGGTGTTTTTTATACAGTCGTACAACCATTGATTTGCATGTTCATAATGCTTCTTCTTATTGACCGAAATATTATTACAGATTCGCATCTCTCGCTCCACTGTTAATGTTTCCACATCCAGAGGTGCCATGCCCAGCACACTGTCAATAAAAGGGCAGATTGAAACAGTGAAAGTTAAGGGTACGGTAGATCGTTATATTTTTGTGTGCAGTGCATAGAAAGCTAGTGGTGTGGTGCTTATTCTGTGTGGAAAATTATGGAAGCTTTCAGGTAAGGCTTCTTGGGTTTGTAAATCTTAACTTTGGTAAGTTAAACGGATGTATTCTTGGCATAAAACAGGTCTATTCACATTCCATATTTTCTTCTACAGAAGTTTTTTTTTTTTTTCTTGAGTTATAGAAAAACACTAGTTGAGTAGATGGGGTTTGGGGTCTGCCTTGACTCTGCTCAAATTGTTCTGATTGTTCTCCTTGCTTTTTTTTTTTTCATCTCTTAGGCACAGAAAACTGAAGCCGTTGGTGACAAAGAATGAAATGGTCATGGAAATTTTTTGTTGATTTTACGTACCTCTTGAACTTTAAGAAAAAAAACAATATTTTTCTCAAGTATTTTGTAAATGCTAATTTTTTTAGGACAACTGTAGTTTAACTTTTACATATATATAATGTACATGAACATACTCCTCTACATAATCAATGCTTTGCTGATTCTGATTTTCCTCATTGTCTGCAAGTTTTAAAAAAACTCAAAACTTTAGCATTAGTGGGTATGTTTGAGGCTGTTTTGCATATCTACTTTTATTGCTTTTAAGAAAACTAAAAAAAAATCTTGTGCAAATAGTGTTTTTTTTTTTGTTTTTTTACTGTGCATTTATGAGATTTTCCATGGCATTTTCTATAGCAATAATTAGTGGTGCTTTTGTACTTAACGGTTTTGTGGTTTTGAAAATGACTAAATTGTTGTGACCATCTGCTGTTTTTATTTTTTTCTGTTTTTCATTTAAGGTAAAAATAAAAAGGTATCGCCTTTTAATTGTGTTTGATTTTATTTTTTTGTTAACTATGACACTTACTTAAATCCCTTAGGGTGTGGGCACACTGGCAGCCTTAATGCCTGCCTATATGAGTATTTATGGTGTTAATTAATGGCCGTTTAGTCTAGGCCATCCTAAAAACAGTGGCCTAGAATAAGCTTTGTACGGGTCTCCATTGCAGCAGAGGCTCAGCTCTCATATAAGACATCGGCTGCTGCTCTAACAGCCCGGACCTTCAGGAGTGCTGCAGCCTGTTACTGTCTGTCAGCATGAGCATTACTAGCGTATTACAGAAGTGATCAAATTGTGCCTGTTAAGTCCCCAAGCTGGACTAGTAAATGGTTAAAAAAAAGTTTAATAAAAAAAAAATCTCTAAGTGAAACATTTTCTTCCATTGAAAACAAGAGCTTTTCAATTAAAAAAATTTGCAAAACTTCTTCCACATATTTGGTATTGCTGCATCCGTAGTGGCCCACAGTACACTATTATGCAACACTGAGCGCTGTAAAAAAAAAAAGTCAGAATTGCTGTTTTTTGTGTATGTGCCACAAAAAAAGGAATAAAAAGCGTTATGTACCCCAAAAATGATACCAATGAAAACTACATGTTGTCCCAAATCCAAGCCCACAAGGCTCTGTAGCAAGAAGAATAAAAAAGGTATGGATCTTTACCCCTTCATAACTGTATGTCCATATTGCATGTAATTTAAGGCAATCGACATGTCCGTAATGAGCTGCTCTATGGTGTACGCCATAAAAAAAAAAAAACAATGGAATTGCTGTTTGTTTGGTTTTTTTTTACCTCACCTCCCAAAAAAATGAATAAAAAGTGATCAAAAAGTCACGTATATCCCGAAAGGATCCCAATAAAAACTAAAGCCTGTCCAAAATGAGCCCTCACAGAGCTACATCAGTGAAAAAAATAAAAATGTTATGGATGTTATATAGTATATGGAGATGCTAAATATTTACTTTTAATACAAAAGTGATTTTATACTGAAAAAGTACCAAAACATACACAAACGAATATCATAACTGTATCAACCCCATAAAAAAATTGGTCTACCTCATCTCCTAAAAATGGTATAAAAAGTGATCAAAAATAATTTGTACCCCAAAGTGGTACAAAAAAAAGTTTGTCTTGCAATAAACAAACCCCCACCCACAGCTCCGTCAACAGAAAATAAAAATGTTATGGCCACTAAAAACTATTTAGCAAACTTCATGTTATAAAATCCTTCACTTCTGAATGCTGCCGTTTCTTAAAACAGCAGTTTATGACCACAAGTGAGGTGTTGCTGTATTTAGGAAAAAAAATGCATAGCAAATTGTGGGGTGCATTATCTTCTGTTGCATCTTGTGAACATGAAAAACTTGGGCCTAAAGCAACATTTTATTGGAACTAAAATATAATTTTTCATTTTCACAGCCAAGTGTTTCTAAAGTGTATGAAACACTTGTTGCGTCAAAGCATTCACTTCACTCCTTGAACAGTTCCTTGAGGGATGTAGTTTCCAAAATGGGGTCACTTTTTGGGGTTTTCTTTCTAGGGGTACCTCACAGTCTCTTCAAATGTAACACATGGCACCTGAAAACCATTCTAGCAAAATCTGTCATTCAACAACAATATTCCCCTCTTTTCCTTCTGCCCTGCCATGTGCTCATGAGATTTACGACCACATATTGGATGTTTATGTAACCTTCGGAATCGGGTTAATAAATATTGAGGTTTGTTTTGCTGTTATCGCTTGCTGTTACAGGAAAAATAGATTTGGATGAAAAATCTGCACACAAAAAAATGAAATTTTTAAATTTCACCTCCATTTTGCTTTAATTCCTGTGGAACACCTAAAGGGTTAACAGTTTATAAATCAGTAGTGATGAGCGAAGCGAGCTTTGGATGCTACATCTGAAGTCACTTTATTCAAAACTTCTGATTGATGCTGTATGGAGATCCGTCTCATTACAGCATTAAAATGTACGGGCTCTGATAAGCCGAACTCGGTAATTCGCAAAGTCTTACCCCAACTGCATTACAGCATGCCTCACTGCGCCGCCCGCCACACACACATTCCTTCTAGGTGATGATTGTACAGATTCACTTTTATAAGACACACTGACCGGGGGGGTGGGGGGGGAGTGCGTCTTATAGAGCAAAAAATATGGTATTTGGCATTGCTCTAACTGTAGTGACCCAGAGAATAAGGTAATCATGTTATACTACAAAATGAACGCTACTCAGTAGCAATATTGCTGTGTTTTTTTCCCATTTTTCTCTCTCCCCTCAGAAACATTTAGTAAAAGTTAACCAATAAGTTTTATGTACTCCTAAATGTTGCCATTAAAAACTAAAACTTGTCCCGCAAAAATGAGAACTTTCTTGGTCACTAAGCTCTAAAATGCACACAGGGAGAAGGGGTTAATGGCCACACAATTTTGCAGTTAGAGCGGTTTTACCTGTCCAGCGGTCACACCGTACCCTAAGGTACTACTGTACATCAAAAGTGCTGCTAATTACAGTTTTTTTCGGCAGTCCCATACCTGTGGAGGGAGGCATACCAGACAGTGTGGTGAACTACTAGTTGCTGTGACACGGCAGTCTTGAAAAATCAAATTGGTTGGATTTCTTGCGACTTTCTCGTGTCAATTTTTGACCTGCAATGCAGATCCTTTCACTTTACCTTTGATGTACTCCTGGTTACACTATGATAATTTGTTATTTGTTGTGTGACACCATGTATACTCATGTACACATACATTTTTGGTCCGCTTCCGATCCGCATTTTTTGTGGGTAGTATGCGGACCCATTCACTCCAATGGGGGTGCAAAACACATGTCCGTTCTGTGGCTCTGCAAAAAAAAAAAAAAATAGAACATGTCCTATTTTGTCCGTCTTACAGACAAAGATAGGACAGTCCTATAGAGGGCAGGACGTTCTGCAAAATGTGGAACACACATGGGCGGTATCTGTGTTCTATGGACCCGCAAAAACGGCAACAGCCGTGTGCATGAGCCCTTAAAGAGGTTTTTCTAGGTTCCTGAAATTGATGAACCTGTTCTCAGGGTAGGTTATCAAAATCTGACTGGTGCAGGTTTGACAATCGGCATTTCCTTACAGCCCCTGGTGCTGAAACTTGCTCTTTGAGTGGAGCTGGAAGCAAAGCTATGTTCAAAGTGTATTTAAAGGGAGTCTGTCACCTCATTTTCAGCTATATAACTAACAGCAGTGCCCCACAGAAGATTGCATACACATCCCAGACATACCTGTGTGCACTGTGTGTCTGTATTACATGTCCAGGAAAAGCACTTTTATTCTGCAGGAAAACAGCTCCCAAGTGCCCGGCTGAAAGTGAAAGTAAAAACAGCTTTCTCTCCCGACTCGATTTCTAACAGCTATATCTTCTGATATACTGGATATAATGCTGTGATTTTGGTATCCTTTTAAAGCTTGGAATGTCAGCTTTCAAATGAGGTCAGAATCATTGTTCTATCTTACTAATCCCAAGATATGAGCAGCTAAAGCTGCCCTCCCCCTCCAGTCTGGTTTGCAGCAGCAGCAGAGCCGGGCACTTGGGAGCTATTTTCCTGCAGAATAAAAGTGCTTTTCCTGGACATGTAATAAAGACACACAGTGCACACAGGTAGGTCTGGGATGTGTTTGCAATCTTCTGTGGGGCACTGCTGTTAGCTATATAGGTGAAAATGAGGTGACAGACTCCCTTTAAGTTAAAAAAAATTATAAAAATTCAAGTCACCACTCCCCCCTCCTTTCCCTGGAATATAAAATAAATAAATATGGGCATCACTGTTTCTGATAACACCCATACTATTAAAAATCCTCTGGGACCTGCACCGAGAGCGGGGAAATGAATGGAGGGCACACTACGCAGCCGCCCTCCGTACATTTCTATGGGGCCGCCGAAAATAGCCGAACGCTGGCTCGGCTATTTCTGTCTGCCTCATAGAAATGAATGGGGGCGGGGCCGCGCATGCGCAGTGCGCTCCCATTCACTTCTATGGGAGCAGCTCTTGGTGGTGCAAGGACCCCGGGAAATCCAGGGTCCTCCAGCCAGAGCTCTCCGTTCTCTCACCTCTGGGACCCGCACCTATCAAACAATGGGGGCATATCCTAGATATGCCCCCATTGTCTATGATGGGAATACCCCTTTTCTTATCTAAACAATCCTGAGATTGTTTATTTGTGACACACTGTTCCTCCCTTTAGTGGAAATTTTGGTTGATGTAGTTTTTTATTTTATTTTAAAAAAAAAGGCCAAAAGACAGTCATAGCTCACAAAATAGTTAATGAATATTTCTTATATGACCACTTTATGTTGGCATCATGGTTCAAATGTACGGTACTTGTACTGGAGAGGTTAAAGGTTCAGCAAAAGGCATTTATCATGTAGACAATGTTAATACAAGGCACTTACTAATGTACTTTGATTGTCCATATTACCTCCTTTGATTACTTCATTTTTTTTTTTAATCACAGAGATGCTGCGCATGTGTGCCTATGCGAAATCCCACAGTTCCGGCCATCACTTTTTCCTATATTGTACAAACATGTCCACCCCTGCTGGATTGCAATGGTGACCTTAACCTATGGAAATGAGCATGAGTTTTTCAATGCTGCAGAGTCCAGTAAAAAAAATGTATGTGCTAAAGAATTAATTTTTTTTTTTTTTTTTACAGTGGAACTCTATGGTGATGGATGCCACAGTATGGCTTCGGTTTAACATATACATTTTTTACATACATTAAACATAAGACAAAAATGTGATGTGAGCCCAGGCTAATCAGTATTTAATGCTGCACCCTGGATTAGTCTGTAAGTTTTTATCCTAATAAAGATTGTGATTGATTGTGCAAAGTTAATTCTGAAGTGCCGTGGATTGCCACTTGAACGGAAAATCAGAATCCCATTCTTGCCTTGCAGCCTTGAATATGGGAAGAGCTTCAGATTTATCATAATTGACTTTGAAGCCAGAGATATTACCAAAGGAGTCAGCAGCCTTGAAATGTCAGGTATAGCAGTTCTGGGATTAGCGTCAGATTGTCTGCAAATACAAGAACTTTAGTCTCCTTAATTTTAGAGGAAATTATCAAAAGTGGTATAAAGGTAAACTGGCTTAGTTGCCCATAGCCACCAATCAGATTCCACCTTTCATTTTTCAGAGCTCCTTTGGAAAAAAGCATAGGTGGAATCTGGTTGCTATGGACAACTAAGCCAGTTTACCTTTATACCATTTTTGATAAATCTCCCCCTAATTCCTTTGAAAAGAAGGAAGGTCTTCTAGTAGACAAAGAAGGGCATCCGGTGCTATGTTGAAAAGCAAGGGGGGTATGGGACACCCCTATAGACAGGGAAACCCAAAGTTTCTTTAACCAGAATCATGCTGTTTGAGATCTCCTTTTATCCTCTACAACAGGGAGCAGCAACCCTCAGCACTACAGCTGCTGTGAAACTACAACTCCCAGCATGCAAACTTTCTTGGCTGTTCTTGTAACTCCCATGGAATTGAAAGGATTCTGGGAGTTGTAGTTTCAGAACAGCTGGCGTGCTGGAGGTTGCTGATCCCTGCTCTACAAGGTTGCAGCTGAAACCCACGCCGGTTATAACAAAGCAGCGCTGTCATCATCCACTTTGGACGTCAGTATTATAAATAATATCACTTAAAATGACTTATGACTCAAGTTCAGTCCATGTACTCCCTTTGGCCTGTTTAACGTTTTCTGTTGACTCATATTTAAAAAGAAAGTAAGCTGTGCGGTATACAAAGAATAGGCTGTACTCCAAGGTACTGAAGTGAAACAAAGTGATTTTAGTCTACACTCATGGAACCCTTTCCAGTGCTATACAGTACTGTCGACAGTGATACTGAAAAGTTGTCTAGTGCTCTTTTTGGTATAGTGGGAACTGCTGGATCCCAGGTATACAGGCAAAAACGATGCCAAAGATGATTCTTGTGGTGCATTGTTAGCCTTTAAAACGTATGGGTAGAATGGCATGAACGATGGAAGCATTTCCAGGCGTACACGGCAGTAACACACTACAGATATGTGAATAAACGTTAATGCCTCATTCACACGTCAGTGTTGTGGCTCTAAACAACAATATTGACATAACACCCCTATGGGTACATCAAAATGAACAATAACAGGAAACAAATGTAAAAAGTCTTACATTCTTTATTAATACATTATGTAATAAACAGAATATACATACTTAAAATAGCAAGGGCAGGAACATAAACACAGAAGGAGACTGGTGGTAAACCTATACAAAATTTACCACTTTCACCCATTCCCTTTATACCCTGCTTATTACCAATCAATTCTTACATAAATATCTGAAAAGCCATAGCGGTACAGTAAATCGATGGTATAGTAGAGAACAGAAAAGGGGAACAAGTCTAATCATATGCAGTATTTATACATGCAAGTAATTAAAAACACATGCAAACATACCAATCACAAAGACACCAGTTTTAGCGCCAAATATATGGGTAATATTCAGCGCTGAATCTGGGATCTTTGTGATTGGTATGTTTTAATGTGTTTTTTAATTAGGGCTTCCATGCCACAAAAGATAGGACACAACATGCAGACATGGACCCGTTGAAGTTAATGAGTCCGCATCGTGATGCAGTGTGCACATGGCTGGTATCTGTGATTTGTGGACCGCAAAACTCAGTTTTGTGAATGTACCATATAGTTCATTTTGGTGGTGGATTTAATTTTGCAGGATAGTAGTAGGAGATCAATTATGATGAAAATCTGCAATAACCAAGTGTATAATGCCGTGGAAAAATGAATCAAGACAGTAAAGGAGGTAATATGGACAGTCACAATACGTTAATAAGTGCCTTGTATTAACTTTCTCTACATGATCAATGCCATTTGCTGACGTGAAACAACTGGACAGTGCGGTACGGAAGCACTACGGAGTGCCAATAAAAACTGCAGTTCGGAATTTTGATTTTTTTTTTAAAGTAATTAAAATAAAAAAGTATACAAATTTGGTATTGCCGCAATAGTATTGAGTTGCAGAATAAGGCAGTCATGTCATTTTTAGTGCACAGTGAATGCTGTGATGTCAAAACCCCAAAAAACATTGGCGGAATTGTGGGGTTTTTTTACCCCACAAAGAATTTTTTTCCTGTTTTCTAATACAAGACATAATAAATTAAATGGTGGCATGAGAAAATGCATCTTGTCTTGCAAAAAAATAAGCCCTCATGGCTATGTGAATGGAAAAATAAAAAAGTAATGGCTATTGGAACATGGGGAAGAAAAATCAGAAATGTAAAAATGAAAATAGGTCAGGTCTTTAAGGGTTTAAGGCTTCCTGGTGACCAGCAAAAATGTTTAAAGAGGACCTTTCACCACTCCTGACATGCATGTTTTAATAGCTTCATGAATTCCCCATGTAATAACAATTCTGGAACATCTATTCTTATAGTTCTATGTTGTGCTGTTCCTTCATTATTCATTCCAACTAGAAGTAATGAATGAATTGCAGGCTGTCTGCAGTAAGGGTACAGAGGGGTGGTAACAAGTTGGGGGGGGTGTACCTGCACAGACTCACTCTATCCAACCAGTGCTGCCATTGTCAGACTGTATGGACACACCCCCAACTTGTTACCTCCTCCCCTCTGTACCCTTACTGCAGACTGCTAGCTATTCATTCATAACTTCTAGTAGAAATAATACAGGAATGGCACAACAAAGAGCCATTAGAATAGATGTTCCAGAATCGTTATTACATGGGGAGTGCATGAAGCTATTAAAGCAGGCATGTCAGGAGTGGTGACAGGTCCTCTTCAAGTGCATCTGTGATTCTTTTGCATGTATTCCGCTTTATTCCTTACTGTGCTCCAACCCTGTACCTGTCCTGCCTGTGTGCTCCTGCACTTCCAGTTTCAGTTCTGTTCATGTTTAAGTTAACCCAGTGTCACAAACGTGCCTGCATCAGATTGCAGGCGTTCGGCTAGATTTTCAAAAGTGACATAATTTGAAATGTTTTCCTCTTGGTTTGGTTGCTGTTTACCACACCCCTTCCCCTCAGCTGTTGCGGGTGTGGTGATTATCTTTCCCCTATTTATCCCTTCCTCTCCCAGTATCCCTTGCGGTTTATACTTTCTGATGACATTGTTGTGTGTGGTGTGGATCTCGGCTGAGATCCGGTTGCTGCAATATCTGCATTAAGATAAGTGTCATTTTCCCTTTTGTGTTTATCCTACTTTTCCCTATTGTGGTTTTGCCTTCTGGAGTCTCCTGTTCGTCCATCCTTTTGGAGGAACGGGTTGACTCCTTCCCCTGTCACTGGTGGCAGGGTTCTCTAGGGTCAGGTGTTATTAGGTTCCTGTGTATGAACTCTCCTACCACTAAGGCCTGTTCATACTGGTAGTCAGCCAGGGCTTAGTTTCAGGGTTACCTGCAGGAGGTGACCGTTTCCCTTGTTTGGTCTTTTTCCCTTCCCTCTTACGCTTGGTGTGGCTATACCCTCCACACCAGAGCGTGACACTGCATTTAATAACAATAAAAGGCGGGCCTCAAAGGAACGCAGTCCTCTTAGTAAGGGCTGCATTTAATAACAATAAAAGAGTGGGCCTCAGAGGAACGCAGTCCTCTTAGTAAGGGCTGCCTTACTAAGTACCCTCCACAGCAGAGCATGACATTAAAAACCGCCGAACAAAAATTAATGTCATTTTTGTGCAGACATGGATGCTATTACTGTGCTTACTGAACGGCTGCAGGGACTCTGCTTGGAGGTAGCTGACATCCGCAAATAGATTTAGAGACCACAGGCTGGTGGTTCTGGGGGTGCTGGGTGTCAGGCCTGTTTGGAGTCTAAGGTCGTCCTCCCGGACAGATTTTCTGGGGGATGTGATAATTTTATTCTATTCAGGGAGGCGTGCAAATTGTATTTCAGACTGCGTCCACATTCTTCTGGTAATGAGGAGCAGAAGGTTGGTGTGGTCATCTTGCTACTTAAAGGGGATGCGCTGTCATGGCCCTTTTCTCTGCCGACCGGATCACAGATCACAGTAAATTAATTTTTCAAGGCTTTGGGGAATTATCTATGATGACCCGGATCGTATCTCCCTGGCCGAGACCCAGATACGTGACCTTCGTCAGGGTGAGCGCTCGGTTGAGATCTATTGCTCTGAGTTCCAGAGGTGGGCGACCAATACTGAATGGAACGATCCGGCTCTACGTAGCCAATTCTGTCAAGGATTATCAGAAAGGCTGAAGAACGCTTTGGCTTTTCATGAAACCCCTATGTCTTTGGAAGCTGCTATGTCTCTTGCTGTACGCATGGATAGGCGCCTGAGAGAGCAATCTAGGGGGCCCCCGCTCTCGGGGCGTACTATCACGTAGTGTATTGTCTTCCTATGACTCTTTGGGTGAAGATTCCCCTGGGTTGGTGTCAGGGGACGAACCCACGCAGTTAGGGGGAGCTACTCCTGTTTCCACTCTTAAGCATTTTGGTAATAAGAAGGGTGTGTGTTTTTTCTGTGGTCAGAAAGGACATTTTGTCAATGTATGTCCATGCATTCAATCTCTAAAAGAGAGAAAAGAAAAAAGGGCGTTGAATTCTCATCTCACTCTTGGTGGGGTGGGTGGAGAGACTGAAAATGTGCATTTGTCTTCATCCTGTAGTACCCGTTTTCTCCTGACTGCCGAGGTGGAGCTAGAGTCAAGGGTTGTGAGAATTGAGGTGTTTATTGATAGCGGGGCAGGGGTGAACTTGACTGATGCTCAGTTTGTCCGTATGCATGGATTGTGTCCAAGTACATTGGAAAAAAGGATTTCTGTGTTTGCCATTGATTCTGCACCTCTATCCCAGAAGTGTTTGTCTCAAATGGTGCATGATATCAAATTAAGAGTGGGTGAATTTCATTAGGAGCTTATTTCGTGTTTTGTGTTGGAAGGTCTTCCTGCTTCTGTGGTTCTCGTTTTTTTGGGGTTTACCGTGGTTAAGTAAACATAATCCGACCATTGACTGGCATACTAGACAAATTGTGGATTGGGGTGATTATTGCGTTGACAATTGCCTTAATACCTCTTTTTCTGCTTTAACTACTAAGACACTTCCCTCTTTTATATTGGATTTCTCTGATGTATTTTCTGAAGGTGGATGTCAGGATTTACCCCCTCACCGGGAATACGATTGTCCTATCAATCTTATCCCTGGAGCAAAATTGCCCAAATCTAGACTGTATAACCTTTCTGGACCTGAGAGAACGGCCATTAAGGAATATATTGCTAAGAGTTTAGCTAAAGGTCATATTAGACCTTCCAAATCTCCTGTGGCAGCTGGGTTTTTCTTTGTAAAGAAAAAGGACGGAACTCTTAGGCCATGTCTGGATTTCCGTGAACTCAATCGGATTACAATGATCCGTACCCCCTTCCTTTGATTCCTGACTTGTTTAACCAGATTGTGGATGCCAAGGTGTTCTCCAAGTTGGACTTAAGGGGGGCATATAATCTGGTCAGGATCAAGGAAGGGGATGAATGGAAGATGGCTTTTAATACTCCGGAGGGCCACTTTGAGAACTTGGTCATGCCTTTTGGGTTGACCAATGCTCCTGCTGTCTTCCAGCATTTTATTAATGAGAATTTTCATCACCTGGTGGGGAGCTTTGTAGTTGTGTATTTGGATGACATACTAATCTATTCTCCAGATATGGTGGCACATCAGGATCACGTTAGACAGGTGTTGCAGATCTTAAGAGATAACAAGTTGAATGCAAAATTTGAGAAATGTGTTTTTGCTGTACATGAGGTACAATTCTTAGGATACCTGCTTTCATCTTCAGGTTTTCGTATGGATCAAGAGAAAGTCTGTGCTGTTCTGGACTGGGACCGACCTGAAAATCTGAAGGCTCTTATGCGATTTTTGGGGTTCACCAACTATTACCAAAAATTTATTAAGAATAGAGATGAGCGAACATACTCGTCCGAGCTTGGTGCTCGTTCGAGCATTAGTGTATTCGCTTATGCTCGCTACTCGGATGAGCATATCGCGATCCTCGAGGAAATGGCAACTTCCTCTTCCTGCATGTTAGCCGCCTTTTTTCAGCCAATCAACATGCAGGAGACTCTTTGGTACCTCCTAGCATCACGTGGGGCCCCTACAAGTCGATAGCAGGGATTGGCTGGCCAGATCAGATGACCGGGGAATATAAGAATCTGGTCCCGCGCTGCTCGCCGTCTCATGTCGTACGCCGTCTGCATGAGATTAGGGATAGAGCTGCTGTCTGTCAGGGAGAGTGTTAGGGCCTGAATTTAGATGTTGGTTAGGCAGGAATCACCCACAAAGAACCCAACAGCCCTTCTAAGGGCTACAAGCACCTTTTTTTTTGGTCTCCTCCAGGCTGCTGGCTGAGACTTGTAGTGTAGCTACCGCCATCTTGGCTGCACACTGTTAGGGCGTGAAATTAGAATGTGGTTAGGCAGGAATCCTCCACAAAGAACCCAACGCTCCTTCTAAGGGCTACATCGGCCTTTTTTTTTGCCTCCTCTCGGCTGCTGGCTGGGACTTGTAGTGCAGCTACCACCATCTTGGCTACACACTGTGCACAGCGACTGGTGGCAGAAAGGGGACAGCACATGGTCCACACAGACCCCAATGAAATTGCCCAAAGTCCTCTTAGTACTCATTTTTGCTGCTGCTGTACCTTGGCTTGCTGGGATCTGTAGTGCAGTCTAGGGAATACGTTTTTTCACTCAGTTATATAAACTACAGTCCAGTGAACAATTGTGAGGTGTGCGATACACTAGCCGCAGTCTAGAGAATACGTTTTTATTCTCAGTTATATAAACTACAGTCCAGTGATCAATTGTGAGGTGTGCGATACACTAGCCGCAGTCTAGAGAATAATTTTTTCACTCAATTACATAAACTACAGTCCAGTGAACAATTGTGAGGTGTGTGCGGTACACTAGCCGCAGTCTAGAGAATACGTTTTTATTCTCAGTTATATAAACTACAGTCCAGTGAACAATTGTGAGGTGTGCGATACACTAGCCGCAGTCTAGAGAATAATTTTTTTCACTCAATTACATAAACTACAGTCCAGTGAACAATTGTGAGGTGTGCGGTACACTAGCCGCAGTCTAGAGAATACGTTTTTATTCTCAGTTATATAAACTACAGTCCAGTGAACAATTGTGAGGTGTGCGGTACACTAGCCGCAGTCTAGAGAATACGTTTTTATTCTCAGTTATATAAACTATAGTCCAGTGAACAATTGTGAGGTGTGCGATACACTAGCTGCAGTCTAGAGAATACGTTTTTATTCTCAGTTATATAAACTAAAGTCCAGTGATCAATTGTGAGGTGTGCGATACACTAGCCGCAGTCTAGAGAATAATTTTTTTCACTCAATTACATAAACTACAGTCCAGTGAACAATTGTGAGGTGTGCGGTACACTAGCCGCAGTCTAGAGAATACGTTTTTATTCTCAGTTATATAAACTACAGTCCAGTGAACAATTGTGAGGTGTGCGGTACACTAGCCGCAGTCTAGAGAATACGTTTTTATTCTCAGTTATATAAACTATAGTCCAGTGAACAATTGTGAGGTGTGCGATACACTAGCCGCAGTCTAGAGAATAATTTTTTCACTCAATTACATAAACTACAGTCCAGTGAACAATTGTGAGGTGTGCGGTACAGTAGCCGCAGTCTAGAGAATACGTTTTTATTCTCAGTTAGATAAACTACAGTCCAGTGAACAATTGTGAGGTGTGCAATACACTAGCCGCAGTCTAGAGAATACGTTTTTATTCTCAGTTATATAAACTACAGTCCAGTGAACAATTGTGAGGTGTGCGATACACTAGCCGCAGTCTAGAGAATGCGTTTTTATTCTCAGTTATATAAACTACAGTCCAGTGAACAATTGTGAGGTGTGCGGTACACTAGCCGCAGTCTAGAGAATACGTTTTTATTCTCAGTTATATAAACTACAGTCCAGTGAACAATTGTGAGGTGTGCGGTACACTAGCTGCAGTCTAGAGAATACGTTTTTATTCTTAGTTATATAAACTGCAGTCCAGTGAACAATTGTGAGGTGTGCGATACACTAGCCGCAGTCTAGAGAATATGTTTTTATTCTCAGTTATATAAACTACAGTCCAGTGAACAATTGTGAGGTGTGCGGTACACTAGCCGCAGTCTAGAGAATACGTTTTTATTCTCAGTTATATAAACTACAGTCCAGTGAACAATTCTCTAGTGTGCTGTACAGCAGCATCAGTCTATAATATACGTATTTTCTCTCAGTTATATGTATTACAGTCCAGTGAAAAATGGAGTGCTTTGTGGTAAAATAGCCGCCATTTAAAGACTACGTTTTTTTCTCAGTTATATGTACTACAGTCCAGTGAACAATTCTCTAGTGTGCTGTACAGCAGCGTCAGTCTGTAAAATACGTATTTTCTCTCAGTTATATGTATTACAGTCCAGTGAAAAATGCAGTGCTTTGCGGTAAAATAGCCGCCATTTAAAGACTACTTTTTTTTCTCAGTTATATGTACTACAGTCCAGTGAACAATTCTCTAGTGTGCTGCACAGCAGCATCAGTCTATAAAATACATATTTTCTCTCAGTTATATGTATTACAGTCCAGTGAAAAATGGAGTGCTTTGCGGTAAAATAGCCGCCATATAAAGACTACGTTTTTTTCTCAGTTATATGTACTACAGTCCAGTGAACAATTCTCTAGTGTGCTGCACAGCAGCATCAGTCTATAAAATACATATTTTCTCTCAGTTATATGTATTACAGTCCAGTGAAAAATGGAGTGCTTTGCGGTAAAATAGCCGCCATATAAAGACTACTTTTTTTCTCAGTTATATGTACTACAGTCCAGTGAACAATTCTCTAGTGTGCTGCACTGCAGCGTCAGTCTATAAAATACGTGTTTTCTCTCAGTTATATGTATTACAGTCCAGTGAAAAATGGAGTGCTTTGC
>ONZH01007092.1:0-25428 GCA_900303285.1 Rhinella marina | reverse complement strand
CTCTTCCTGCTTTTGCAGTCCTATGCATCCTCAACATCCCCACTGCTTTACCTGCTAGACATGACACTGGGCCAGGTCGGGTCACTGACATCTCAAGCACCAACAATTTGGGGCATTTTAAGGCTTCTGCATGTGTTTGAGTTGTTTTTTACATTTTAAAGAAGACATGTCTGACCACATCTCACACACACACACAATGACAATTAGGGGTGGGGTCTATTTGCTTTCCCCTTTGCCTATGCCATCTGTGGTTTTCATAGGCAACGTGATTTTAAGGGTGCAGAATTTTATCTTCTTTTTTGTCTAGTTTGGCTTGGGTCCATGGCAATGTAGAGGAAAGAAGGTTTCCTTGTATGGTCTCACTTTACAGAGAGGTTACATTGTCTTTGGAGTGTATTGTTGAGAGGCTGTGATAGTGGCGTAATAGTGCGACTTGGGCGCGTTATATGCACCCAGACATGCTTCCCCTGCTGTCCCAGTTGCATTCCAGCAGTGTTGGCATCCTTTTCTGAGGTTTCAGGGTGGACTTGGTGACCTCCAAGTGGTCGAATTGAGATTTCCAAGTGGCGAGCATTTTTTTCCCATAGACTTTAATGGGATTCGATATTCGGTCGAATATTCGAATTTCGCGGTCTATTCGAATCGAATTTCGAACTTTCGAATATTTCACTACTTGCTCATCTCTATTTATTATCCCTGTACTGTGACATCACTGTATTTATCTCGATGTTCGGCCGAGCATGCGTACGCTCAGGTACGCTCGGTGCTCTGCCGAGCACGGGGTGTACTTGAGCGCATTGCTCGAGTCCCTTCCCCGCACGCTAATTATCCAATTAGCGTGCGGGGAGGGATGGCATAATTGAAGTCTATGGCAGTAAACCAGGCACCCCCCGTGCCTGGTTTACACAAGTGCCCAAAATTAAAATAAAAAAAGTACAAAGACAGACACACAGACACAGTACTTACCTTCCCTGGCAGCTCCCTCCTCCCATCCAGCCGGAAGACGTCGCGCAGAGTGGAGAAATCACTACAAAGAAGAAGCCTGAGGAGGTAAATGGTTTGTGTTTGTTTGTTTTTTTTCTGTTTGTTTGTTTTCTATATTTCAGGATGGTAAATGCTGAGGACTACGTCGAATTCGGTGGGTTACGTCGGACCAGCTTTTTAATATTTTTACATAAAATGGTCAAACAGGGGTCTGGGGGAGTATTTATTTCAATAAACTATTTTATAAGTGTGTGTGTTTTTTTCACAACATTGCAGTTTTAGTAATCACGGCTATCTACAGACGGCCCTGATTACTAATACTGGGCTTAGTGCTTGCCGGTATGGCCATCACTAACCCCAACATCTATTCCCCCGGCACCCACCGCCACCAGGGGTGTCGGGAAGAGCCGGGTACCCGCAGGACCGGACCTTCTAAATTGAGGGTCTGGTTCTGGGGCAGCTGCAGGCTGGTACCATTAGGCTGGGAAGGGCCAATAACTGTGTCCCTTCCCACCCTGGTAGTGTTAGGCTGCCGCTGCTGGTTGTATCTGGCTGGAGAAGGAAAAAAGGGGGGACCCCCACGCCATTTTAAAAAAAAAATAACTAAATAATTTTTAAAAATGGCGTGGGGGTCCCCCCTTTTGTCCAGCCAGATACAACCAGCAGCGGCACCCTGGCACTACCAGGGTGGGAAGGGACACAGTTATTGGCCCTTCCCAGCCTAACAGTAACAGCCTGAAGCTGTCCAGCCTGCAGCTGGTCCTGCAGGTACCCAGCTCTTCCTGACACCCCTGGTGGCAGTGGGTGCCGGGGGAATAGATGTTGGGGTTAGTGATGGCCATACCAGCAAGCACTAAGCCCAGTATTAGTAATCAGGGCCGTCTGTAGATAGCCATGATTACTAAAACTGCAATGTTGTAAAAAAACACACACACACACTTATAAAATATTTTATTGAAATAAATTCTCCCCCAGACCCCTGTTTGACTATTTTATTTAAAAAAATAAAAAGCTGGTCCGACGTAATCCACCAAATCCGATGTAGTCCTCAGCATTCACCATCCTGAAAAATAGAAAACAAACAAACAAGAAAACAAACAAACAAACACAAACCACTTACCTCCTCAGGCTTCTTCTTTGTAGTGATTCCTCCCGCCAGCAGGTGGCGCTGTGGTACAACTTACCACTCTGCGTGCCGTCTTCCGGCTGGACGGGAGGAGGGAGCTGCCAGGGAAGGTAAGTAGTGTCTCTGTGTCTGTCTTTGTCCTTTTTTTCAAAATTTTGGGCCCTTGTGAAAACCAGGCACCCTCCGCTCTTCCAAGCCTGGTTTACTCCCATAGACTTCAATTATGCTCGGGTGCTCGGCTGAGCACTCGAGCACCCCTGAGTGCTCGGCCAGAGCACCCGAGCGTACGAGCACCATGGTGCTCGAGCATCACTATTTATTATCCCTGTACTGTGACATCACTGTATTTATTATCCCTGTACTGTGACGTCACTGTGTTTATTATCCCTGTACGGTGACATCACTGTGTTTATTATCCCCGTACAGTAAGGGGACTGGGTGATTAGCTTATAGTGGGTGGAGTTAGGGGCGTGGCCTAGTGCTGAAAAAAATATGTCCCTCTTTGTCTCTTTACAAAGTTGGGAGGTATGGTTACCTGCGACAGTGCGGCAGTAGTGCTGCGCTGGCCAGGAAAGGTCTGTATGAAGAGCGCTCAATGAGCCCTCTTCATACAGCGCGGCTGTCTGCATTGGTGATCGAGCGGCCTAATTATGCTGCTCGATCACCAATTTAGTAAAAACAAGATAAAAATAATAAATATTATACTTACCCTCCGGTCTGCGCTGCTCCTCTCACTCGTTCCTGTCTTCTAATGACAGCCGCGAGAAAGCGGCACATTTAATGACGTCATCGCGCCGCGAGCAGCTGTCATTAGAAGACAGGAGCGCCGTGGACCGGAGGGTATGTATCACCCTCTCAGCATTGCCACCTGGTCTAGTGTCTACTCTGGGCACTGCCACCTTGTCTGGGGTGGCAGTGCCTAGAGCAGACCCCAGGCCAGATGGCAGTGCCCAGAGCAGACCCCAGATCAGGTGGCAGTGCCCAGATCTGGGGTCTGCACTTGTCACCGCCACCTGGCCTGGGGTCTGCTCTGGGCACCGTCATCAGGTTTGGGGTCTGCACTGGACACCGCTACCTAATCTGGGGTGGCAGTGCCCAGAGAAGACCCCAGATCAGATGGCAGTACCCAGATCTGGGGTCTGCTCTGGGCACCACAGTCTGGTCTGTGGTCTGCCGGGTACTAGGCTGTTAGCTGTTAGGCCAATGACTGATTTCTGCATTTTTTTCCCCTTTCTGTAGGATCGTGTATGCGGAGGATGACCTCGGAGGATGAAGATCACATCTATAATTTTTTTTTTCTTTCAATAAAATGGTGAAGCAGGGGTCTGGGGGAGTAATTATTTCAATAAAATATTTTGTGATCTGTGTGTGTGTTTTTTCCCCCCCACATTGCAGTGTTAGTAATTGTAGCTATCTTATAGACGGCCCCAATTTCTAATACACGGACTTAGTGCTGGCCATACCCGCAAGCACTAACTCCAGATATTACCCCGGCACCCACCGCCACCAGGGGTGTCGGGAAGAGCCGGATACCCGCAGGACTGGACCTTCTGACGTGATGGTCCGGTTCTGGGGCAGCTGTAGGCTGGTACTGTTAGGCTGGGGAGAGACAATAACCGTGTCCCTTCCCTCCCTGATAGTGCCAGGCTGCCGCTGCTGGTTGTATCTGGCTGGAGAAGGAAAATAGGAGGAACCCACGTCGTTTTTTTTTTTTATAATTATATTTTTTCAAAATAAAAACTACGTTGGTTCCCACCATTTTCCTTCTCCAGCCAGATACAACCAGCAGCTGCAGCCTGGCACTACCAGGGTGGGAAGGGACACTGTTATTGTCTCTTCCTAGCCTAACAGTACCAGCCTGCAGCTGTCCCAGAACCGGACCATCACGTCAGAAGGACCAGTCCTGCGGGTACCTGGCTCTTCCTGACACCCCTGGTGGCGGTGGGTGCCGGAGTAATATCTGGAGTTAGTGCTTGCGGGTATGGCCAGCACTAAGTCCGAGTATTAGCAATTGGGGCCGTCTATAAGATAGCCACAATTACTAACACTGCAATGTGGGGGGGAAAAACAAACACACAGATCACAAAATATTTTATTGAAATAATTACTCCCCCAGACCCCTGCTTCACCATTTTATTGAAAGAAAAAAAAATTTATAGATGTGATCTTCATCCTCCGAGGTCGTCCACCGCATACATGATCGTACAGAAAGGGGAAAAAATGTAGACATCAGTCATTGGCCTAACAGCTAACAGCCTAGTACCCGGCAGACCACAGACCAGACTGTGGTGCCCAGAGCAGACCCCAGATCTGGGTACTGCCATCTGATCTGGGGTCTGCTCCGGGCACTGCCACCCCAGATTAGGTGGCGGTGCCCAGTGCAGACGCCAAACCTGATGACGGTGCCCAGAGCAGACCCCAGGCCAGGTGGCGGTGCCAAGAAAAGCTGGGTGGAAGTAACGCACAATGAAAAAGTTTCTCAGATCAAACTCAGTCATGCACTACCACCCTAACTCTGCTACCTGTCAGTGGAGAAAATCCCTGTGGTGGAGGAATAATCAGCATCACAATTGGAAATAACATTGCTGACTGTGCATCCTATGCTATCACAGTGCAGACCACAACAAGATGGCCGCTGGACACTGTATTGTGGAAGACAATCTCTTGTTATCAGATAAGCAAGTAAGAACAGCATGATGTCACAGGAGGTGTAAATAGCCAGATAACAGTTTACAGCACTGGGCTACAGACGGCTTCCCTACACTCAACTTTTCAGTTGTGCTCCCCCTGCTGGTCAACATAGGAAGTTCTACACAATTATTATTAATTTTTTAAATATTTCCTTTAATGGTAAAAAAAAAAAAATTATAAGCACAAAAATTTCTAAAACTTACATTGCATGTTTTAACATTTTAGATATATTTCTAATTTTTGACGACAGTTGTCCTTTAAGTGTTGCAATCACTATAGTGCTTTTCCTGTGATTTTGTCCTGACTCTGTGTGTTCGGAATAGTGTTGCATTTATGTTGGACTTTCCTGTATATTGACATCAGATAGATTTTGGATTAACCCTTATCTACAGTTTAGGCTTTATCTGTTTCTCCTGGCTTTAGCTCCTTAGCTTGTTTCTGGTGTAACCCCTTGTCTTCTGTTTTTTCTGCTATTGACTCTCCTGGTTCAAACTCTGGCTTGTTTTACTCTCCTGCCACATCTTGGCCTGTGATTGGTCTGATAACTGTGAAATTGCAGCTTTTATTCTGTCATCTTACTTTGCAGATTTAACCCTTGGTCTCTAACAGCAAAGTCCAGGGTGTTATATGGTGGCCTCTGGTGAAAAATTTAAGGGTTGACTTAGATATACTAACCACAGTGGAGAACAAAGATGAGGAGCAGATTTAGAGTTTGCTAGCAATGGTCCGAGACAGTGAGCCTGCATTCTTCTTCACCTCTATTTCTTTATACTCACATTACAATTACATGCTGTGAATGACCCAAAGGAACCATGAGACATTATTACAATCTGAAAATAGATGTGGGGTCTATTAAGAGATGGTTTGCAACCCTTATTTTCATACTGTAGGAATAAGAATGGTGTTGGTCTACTCCAGTAATAATTACCTTGGGTTTACCTTGGGTTTCATAGATTTGGTACAACCTCACAAAGTAAAGACAGCAAACTGACACCAAAACCACCACAAATAATACATTTCCTCCATACTGTTTTAAAATAGACCTGGATTCTATTAACAGATGGTTGGCAACCCTGATTTTCAAACTGAGGGAAACAGAAAGGCATTACATTTCTTCAGTATTTGCACATTACTTTCACAATATGTGAATGGCATAAGGAAACCTTTGGCAGTTCTCACTATTTGAAAATAGATATGTGATCTATTTACAGGTGGTTGGCAACTCTGACTATTATGCTGTGGGAGCAAGAATAGTACTGCAGTGTGGTTACAATATGAAAATAACCCAAAGAAACTGTAACCAGTAAAGTACAAAGAAATCAGTACACCCTAAAGCATTATTATTTGGTATAGCAGGTCTTTATAAAGCAAATATTTGTGAATACTGTATCTACAAATCTGATAGAGTTGTGCTAAGCACAGATATGGCAGGGTTACCAACCGTACAGAAATTTCTGGACAGTCTGTAAGAATAGGTGATTTTTTCCTGTTTCTATGAAAAAATAGATGTGCCCATGATTTTTTTTTAAGGCTAGTTGTGCTTGACAGATAATTTTGGTGGTAATTATCATCATTTTACAGCTCACAATAAATGCTGAGCTATGGACATGAATTACTTATAATCTTTATCATTCATTATGGTTTTACAATTTGCCCACAAAAAATGTTGGCTGTCCGTGATTTTGGGATAAGTTGTTCATAACAAAAAGAAAAGTCCTGCTTTGTGGTCAGCTTTCATAGATCAAAATTGTCATCTACAGGGACTGATTCTTCCATGGACTAGAGCCTTACAAAGGTCTCTTCCAAAGCACAGTAGTTGAACTGTTAGGTCTGCAGTAGTTGAACACATCGGTCTTCAATTTAATATATCCTTTATTGAAGTAGCACAATGCTGCAGCATGTTTAAATCTAGAGATGAGCAAATTGATATGTTAGAATCAAAATTCGACCAAATTTTTTTTAAATCTGATTCGGGGGAATCAGAATTTCTTCAGTGTTGTTTGGTTGAATTTTTCCAGAGAGCTGGAGAGAGAGAGAGAGAGATTTTGCAGGCATTTAAAGCACTGGGGTTATCCTGAGTAATTTTGGGGGGCTGAAGCAGAACAGTTACCTCTATAGGATCGTATCTTAATTTATTGTATGAAAAATGGTTCCCATAAAAAAAAATCTACATGCCTTACAAATATTGTTTCTGGTGGAATTACATATCTTATATTAAGATGTCCACATGATGATAAACATGTAGATAACTGTTGGTATTCTTTATTACTGTATTTTTCCCCTATAAGACGCACCCCCACCAAAGTGGGGGGAAATCGTCAGTGCGTCTTATGGGGTGAATACTAATGAGTGCTTCCATTATAGAAGCACTTATTAGTACAGGAGGGCTGGGATGTTGTGAAGGCAGCGCTCCCTGGGCTCTATACTCACCGCTTCCTGGTCTCCCTTGGTCACTTGCAGTGCTGTGACTGCGCACAGAATGAGGATATCACGGCACTATGACTTCACGCTATACTCGTTGGGTCACAGAAAATCACGCAGCAGGAAGAACAAGAAGAGCATGGATGTGAGGTAAGTTAATTGGGGGTCTGCTTGGGGGTTATTTACATTGGACTCTAATCTGAGGTCTACTTGAGGGGGGTCATTCACAGGTCTGTTTAGGGGTCATATTCAAATTGGGAGTCTTAATTACATTAGGGCTGTGATATGAGATCTGATTGGGGATTTCATGCACATTGGGGGTCTGAACTGAGGTCTGATTAACAATAGAGGTCTAATAGGAGCTGTGAACTGAGATCTGATTAACTCTGCGGATCTGATTGGGGCTCTGAGCTGAGGTCTGATGAAAAGTATATTTTTCTTATTTTCCACCGTTAAAACCTAGGTGCGTCTTATAGACAGATGCGTTTTATATATATATATATATATATATATATATATATATATATATATTTTTTTTTTTAACTTGAACTTTTGGGTTTGACTATGACACCAAGCATTCCGTTATAATTCAATTTTTGTTTTTTGTTGTCTTTTTTATTTTAGTTATTCATTTTTTTTCATAAGGCAAAAGTTAATATGGCATGTGCTAACTTTCTGACGTGAAAGGAAACTTTCCTGCCTCGTTAATCACCGCTGTCAAAAGGATGTTCTCTTGTCAATCCTGTAGACGGCTGAACAATGCTTGGACGTCAGATTTTGTTTAATTGAATTTATTTTCAGGCAGCTTGGTGACACATTCTCAGTTATTCATATGGTGGAGATTGTTAACTATGAGAAACGACCACACAGCATGGTGTATTATGTGCTAACATTCATCCTTCAGGTTCTTCACTTTTACAATATAAATCACAGGAACAATACATATCTTTTTTTTCCTCTATAATTGAATATGTAATATATATATATATATATATATATATATATATATATATATATATACACCTGTCCCAGAATAAGCTTGTGCCAACATTTTGTGTCTGTATATGCATCCTGTTTCTTTTATACAGATATTTATATGCTAATTATAATGTGTCTTAAAGGAATTGTATGTCCTATATATTTTTGTTAATCAAAACCTCTTATGTGAAATATCAGATTTTGTAAACTATTATGAAAGCAGCCATACTGAGCTGCTGCTAATAGCATTTAAAGAGGACATGTCAATAGTGTTGAGTTAAACGAAGCCAAACAAATTGGCTTCAATCCAAATTTCAGGAAACATTTGTAACCAAATTTCCTTGCGCTTCGTGGTAAAAATTTATTTTCCCCGAAATGGTCGCAAAAAAAAAATACATACTCACCTCATCCATTTGCTCGCAGAGAGGCCGTCATGGCCATCTTGATTGAATTGCAGATACCTTGTGAAATGTCAGACAGGGTGACATGTGATGCACTAGCTGGGCATGGCGACATCATCAGTGATTGTCAGTGCACCCGGCCAGTATAATTATGTAATGGCATCATTACATCACTGTGCAAGATTTCTTGCGGTGTCTTGAATCAAGATAGCTACTATGGCCTCACCACGAGCAAATCGATGAGGTATTTTTTTTTTTTAATTAAATAATCCTTGAAAGGCTTTAATTTTAATCTTAGATGTCATCATCAGTGATGAACGCGACATCTGAGAGGTTTAATGATGGGGACCGGCATGTTTGCCATTCCCTGTCATTGCTCCTGCTACATACAAAAGAATGCACTTCATAACAAATTAATTTGTGACAAAAGGAATTTCTTTTTGAATTTGCTCATCACCACATGTCACTATGAAAATGCAATGTAAGCTACAGACAGCATGTTATAAAGCAAGAGGAGCTGAGCAGAGTTATATATAGTTTTGTGGGAAAAGATTCAGTAAAATGTATAATTTATTCATTTAAATTCCTCCTTATTCTGGGCTTTGAAGTCCAGGAGGCGGTCCTACCAGTGATTGACAGCTCTCTCTGTATACACAATCATAGAAGTAGGCTGTCAATCAACTGTCTACTTGAGTTAAAAGCACAAAATGAGCACAGATATCAATTAATAAATTACATATTTTACTGAAACTTTTCCCATAAAACTATATATATATATATCAGTCTACTCAGCTCCTCCTGCTCTATAACATAGTGCCTATAGCTCAGACACCATGTTCCATGTGACAGGTTCCCTTTAAAGAAATGCTTTACAGCAGTCACCTAGACCACAGGGCATTACAGAAAAGGGTTCTATGTCTGACTTGTGCTTAGGTCATTGTGCAGAAAGGGGAGTATATAAGCTATGACCATCACCTATTGTGAATGATGTGGGCCTGCTATCTATATATAGGTGATGCCATATTCATTGTAATCCTGCCTGTGATAATGAGATTGGGATTGTTTTTGAATTGGGATTATTTAGAATTTCCAAAGGATTTATGCATGGGATCTGCACCTAAATCCTTATTAAATCTGCTATTCATCCAATGAAGTAAACGAGAATATTTTATACCTTAGTTCCAATTAAAACTTTTTTTAAAAAAAATCTACAGGTTTTTGTCAACGCAATAGAAAAAAAAAAACATCCATGAGAAAACAGATCAATTTGATGCTTCTTGCACATTCCGCCCAGAAAAGCAGTGGATTAGGCCCATTGAATGACAATGGCTCTTGCAGATCTGCAACACATCATCAATAGAAATCAGGTTCTTCTTGTAAATAACCATTGGATTTACCATAAGCAAAGCACAAACGTGTGAACATGCCCATAAGTGGTTACATTCCTTAAACAACCAGAAGTTTCTTGAAAGGAACCTTGAAATTCCACATCCTTACCAGAGCCTTCATCAGTGATTTCATCAAACCAGTGGTCATTCTGGTGCACCCATTCCCCATTACACTTGAAGAAGATCTGTATAGCTGGCATGGCTCTGCAGCGGAGAATGATGGGATTGCTTTTGATGATGTAGGCATCTTCAGGCTCCATCTGGAAATAAGGAAGGGTACCGGGAGCAGAAGGAGCTGAGTCTGGTATAGTTTCCCCATTGCTGTTTCCTGGTAAATAGAAAGGAAATATTAATAAATATACATAAAAATATAACTTTGATTCCTAAAGCATATTTCATATTCAGCTTTGATTTCTAAAGCATACTGTAATTCATATTAAGCTTTGATTTCTAAAACATATTTCAGATTAAGCTTAATTTTAACATTGTTTTTGCATACAAAGATCAAAATGTCTTATCACACAGACAGTTTTTCTTTTGGATAGTTTTCATAAATGTATCCCTTTACGTGTTAATAGAGCTCTCTGGTTCAATTATTATTTTTTAGATTTAAAATATATTTATTGGTCCTAAAAATTAGCTTTATTTTTTTATGCACTTATATAGCATATAACTAATTCTGCTGTACTTTACAGATATTAGCATCAAGCTGTCACCAATGAGGTTCACAATCTAAGTTCCCTATCAGTATGTTTTTGGAGTGTGGGAGGAAACCAGAATACCTGGAGGAAACCTACACAAGCACAGGGAGAACATACAAACTCTGTGCAGATGTTGTCCTTGGTCAGATCCAAACCTAGGACCCCAGCGCTGCAAGGCACCAATGCAAACCACTGAGCCATCGTGCTGCCCACTTTACTTTCATTTATTATCAAGAATACAAAGTGGCTTCTTCACACATCTTAAACAATTAAGAACCCATCATGTACATTTATTACATAGACACCCACATGGCTTTGATGGGAAATATGCAGTTCCTTAACCCCCCTGTGGTGGCGCTGCAGTGAAACGAAAGAGCTGATCGTTGGGCATCCATCAGCAGTACATTAAAAACAAATAATAAAAAGATATGGTTCAAAATACACAACTTTAATAAATTTATTGAAAGTGTTCAATAGCTTAGAGGCATAATAAAGAGGGTGCAGAGGTGGCAGTCGGTACTATCCCTAGGAACCTAAGGAGGCCCAAAAACATGTCACTTAAAAAGACACTGGTGTTATTGAGACTTTGGCCTTTGGTTGGGAAATTAGAGAGTGAATGGCCACCTTATATTTTTAGAGACAAGACTCAACCAAATATTATATATATATATATATATATATATATATATATATATATATATATTATAAAGGATGATACACAAACCAGGCATAGCTTTCGATTCCTTAGGATACACACCCATCTCTCATGTTATCCTAATGCCCACGCCGTATTAATAGATGTCTTATTAAGATAGACAGGCAATCTCTCGCCCTCCACAGAGAAGGATTTTATATCTATTTTAACCCGGCAGATTAGAAATATACATCACTGAGTCCAGATGCATATCCTTTTATATGGCTAACAGAAATGTCAAGGAACCCTAATTATCCGATTACACCCAAGTATAAATCTGGGTCATCAGAGAAGCATAATGGAAAGATAAGAAGACTAATGTCCACGTGTGACTGGCAGGCAATCAGCCATGCGTTATCTCTATATTGATTTGTTATTGTGCTCTGTTGCTAAACATAATGGAAATGCATCTTTATGGTGGGACAGGACATAAATCTGCTACATGGTTTTCAAATTGTCCCTATAGTCATAGGCTGACAAAGACCTGCGCCCTTTATTTAGTGAAAAGTTCATGTCCACTGGAAGTGACAGAAAGACCCTCCATCCTCAACATAATACATATAGAGTAAATGTCACCTACAGGGCAATTATTTATCACAAAGACTTTCTGATTTATTTCAGACTAAAACTAGGAGAAGCTGTTTAATACTTGAATTGGTTGCCAGAACAGGTACAGTACAATAGACATCCAGCATGTTCATGTCAGAGACGTTGTAATAGTTAAATGGGTTATCTGAGATAGTTACTTTAAAAATGTACTCAAAATGATGTAAAATAGCAAAAGAATAAATAACTATCTCATTCTTCCCCACATCAATGTTTTCTTGGTCCCAGTCAGTCTCTGTATTTCCTGCTCCGTCAATACAGACGTAACTACCCACAGCCATGATCTGCTACATCCAGTGATTAGCTAATCGTCACATTACAAAAGGGAACAGGAAGTACAGAGACTGAATGGGGGACTCAGGAAACGTCAGAACAGGAGTGGAAGAAGATCAGTGAGCATTATTTATTCTATTGCCTTGCACCAATTTGAGTTTTTTTTTTTATTTAATTGACACACTCTCACTCAATATTTTGGGCAAATTGGATTAATTGACAGTGCTTAAAGAAAAACTCCCACAAAGAATTTTATTGATGTAATATGTAGTGAAGGTAATCTTCTTACCAGCATCTGTATTGGTGAGCAATTCCCTCCCTTCTGATTCTAAGCTGAGTCATGTGACCAGCAATCAGACTCTCCAAATAACACAGCATCTTATGTGTGGACAGGAAGTCAGTTTCTTTATGTATTCCTATGGGAGTCTCAATGTCAGTCTCAAAGGAATGAATACAAAAGTAACTGATTTCCTGTCCTGTGTCAGTTGGAGATCAGAGAGTTGGTCACATGGCACAACTAAAAATGGTCAGAAAATACATGTAAACATTGTTTCAGTGTATTTTTAATATAATTTAGCATTTTAAAATGTAATATAGTTTAACATTTTTGTAATATACTTTATTAGGCAAAGATGTGTCTTCGGTAAAATTGTGTAAAGAGTCTTGTTAGCAAAGCAGTAACTAAGCATTGTTAAAAAAGGGGTAGGACTACCTTGTACATTATTGCAAATTGCTAGGATATGGCACCAATGGAATGATGCACATTGATAGTTGGAGCACATGTACGTAGAGACTGGGGCAATGCACAGTAGAAATGAATATTGAAGACAAGCTCTCTTTTGCAACACTCAGAGATTTTCTAAAAAGACTTTTCACACCCTGTTTTCTAGTACACAGAATTATTTTCCCTAAAAAAGAATTTTACAAAAATGTTTAACATCCCTGTCCCTACAATATCTTTGGCACTTCAGCTGCTGTGAAACTACAACTCCCAGCATGCAAACTTACTTTACCGTTCTAGTATCTCCCATAAAAGTAAAAGGAGGACTCTGGGAGTTATGGTTTCAGAATAGCTGGAGTGCCAAAGGTTGCTGAACCCTGGACTAGCTGAAGTGCCACTATTTTCTTCCCTATTCCACACCATCTCAGTTGGCAGGTACCAAAATGGCAATAGATGCCTGCATAGAACTTTCCCTATCCTACAGGCAATTTGTGGAGCTCAACAAGTGGCAGTGTACATAGAATAAAGCACAGTGGAACTCTGCTTCTATCCAATGTCTACTTCTGGGTGGTACATTTCAATGAATCATGGAATATGTGTTTCTAAAGAATGGCTACATATGAATTAAAATAGTAAATTAAGTTATTTATAATCTTTATGATAAGCACAGTGCGGCCGATACATCAGTCTCATAGTTTTTTTTTAAACTGTTCATCTTGTGCTAATTTGGGATATCTTGAGCCAAAAAAAATAATAAATTATAAAAAAGGACAAGTCATAACAAAGGAAAGGTAAGGAAGGACAAGTCATGAAAAGAGGAAGAGTGAAGAATAATAAGTCATGAAAAGAGGGAAGGTAAGTATGGACAAGTCATGAAAAGGGGAACACTAAGAAAGGTTGCGTTATAAAAGAAGAACGGTAAGCAAGGACAAGCCATGAAAGAAGAAAGGTAAAGATAAAAGAGAAAAGTTAAAAAAGGAAATGTCATGAAAGAAGAAAGGTAAGGTAGGATAAGTCAAGAAAGAGAAAAAGGTAAGGAAGGACAAGGTATGAGAGAGAAAAGTTAAGAAGGACACGTCTGTATTTAATTCATATTTCTAATGGATGTCAGTGTCAAAGTTTCAACCATTGAGCATCTTTATTTTCCAATTTATGTATAGTAGAACAATATTTACAATCTATATACTACATTTCCCAGTGGGTCATTGCTTATTGCAGTGCTTAACCATAGCAGAATGTGAATAGCTGTCCTAACCTAATCTTTATAATTTGAACATCATTTTACCTGGCACATCCAGATATAAAAGTAATGAGGGACCTCTCTGGAGCAATTTATTGTGTTAGAAATTTACCACTGTGAAAGGTCAGCCTATGTTTTAGAAGTTATGCATCACCTAGAGCAGCTAAAATGTAAATGCTTACATGATGTGCTCCAAAGCTATTGGAAATAACTCCTATTGTGTAAGATAAATGTGTGAAAGGTTAAGCCAGCTGACTCTGGGGTAAAAAACATCAGAATTGTAACAGTGTTATTCTCCATCACCATCCCATAGGCATGCATGAATAAGGTAATGTCGTAGTAATATGGAATAATAGTATGTCATAAAATATGCATGTGCATGCATGAGTAACTACATATTACACATACATATTAAGTGAGGAATGGACATATTTTTTTTACTAGATAAATCTAATAAAAAAACTTTAGTTTTGTATATATAGGGTTCAAAATGGGCCTGGGAAGCTGTTTAGTTCAGTAATACACATAGGAAGGACCTTAGTGGTAAATTGAAATTGACGGTGAATGCAAATCCTTTTTTTTTTTTATTTGCCAAAGTACACTCAAACGCAATTTTCACCTAGAAATATTAAAAGGTCTAGAATTGAGAATGAAATACAGGAAACATTGAAAAGGCCATAGTTGAGTTTTGTGCATGTTTTGAGGGAAGAAAAGTAACTAGTGAAGAAATTATGGGACTAAACCCAAGAAATAACAATCTTCTTCATTGGGAGACGTTCAAAAAATATAATAGATGGTATATTGCAAACTGGAGAACTGGGCTCACATCCTTCCATAAGCCACATATCAGTCACAGAGACTGTTAAAAAAAAAAAAGTTAAAAGAAATCAGTGCCTCAGTTTTCCACATGCGGCTTATATCAGTGCCACATCAGCTTTTCAGGTAATTTAGGTTACTCACAGAATAAAAAACATATTGGAAAAAATTTGCACAAAAACAACTCACCATTGGGTGCTCTTACACCTGACTGAGAAAAATAATTTTCAAAAAGCAAACATGTCCTAAAGACTAAACCATTTGTGTTCATAAGTGTTACAGGTTTAAAGGGTTACCTAATTACATAGTAGTAATATATAGTAGATTGAATAGAAACATGTCTATCAGATTCATATTCATCTGTTTCTATGTGTAGTTGTTAGTTCAAGGGAAGACAAGATGCTTCTAGCTTGTTGAGGACTTTCAGCAATACTTTACAATCAAACTGAGTAATTTATTTTCATTGATAATAAAAACGATAAAAGGAAAAGGGCCCAATACAGGACCTTATGGTTCTCAATGGCTCATTGTGGCCCATTTTAAATATGTATCATTTACAGCAAATCTTAACCTTTTGTCACCTAACCAATATTTTATCCAGGTAAATTGATTCTTAGTTCTTACATCTACAGATTGTGTACTCAGCTCTTTTGAGGTAGTGTACCAAATGCAATAAACTTACCGAGTATCTGTACTTTCAACACACTTTGCATAAATAAATTATACAGGCAAATATAAGAAACTTTGTAACTCTGAGAAAAATGCTTCTTTCTCCACTTATCAGGCTCCTATCATTTTCTTCCCTCCTTTCTAAATGGTTCACTTATTTCCATAACTCTAGTCTCTCTGATGAATCCATAGTGGTCCCTCAAGATGGAGTTTCCTCTCACTTAAGAATCAAATTACATGCTCGCCCATAGAGGTCTATGGAAAAAGGAGGGGGGACAGGAGTAGAGGAGGAGAGATACACTCACAGTCATGCTGTTCACAAAAGTCTATAGAGAGTGTATGAGGGAGGAGAAAGATGAAATGAATAAGAGAGTAGTAGAGAAACACACATAGAGGCTGATGAAGCTACATGTGAATTTTTATCTTACTCAGTCTTTTATTCACATCAGCACTTTTTGTATGTCCTATATGGTACTAATTTTGCTGCAGAGAGACATGTATGGAGCAACATATATATTGCTTTCTCCTAATGTAGTCTTGGGGCTTTGTAATCTCCAACCACTAGATTGAGTTATACTGATGATTAGAAATGGAGCCTACAAAGGAGAAGCAAGTTGTATAATGGTCAGATATAGTGTAGTGCTTCCACTCATGTATACACACAGCATAGCTTATTCTGAAAGTGTGGGTACGCTTCAAACCATTCAATATGCAAAGCCATTGAGGAGTTAAAAGTCATTAATTAAACAGTTGGCATGTAGTATTTCTCTAGTTTAGTTCTGTCACTGGTATCTCTAAGTGAAGATTGCTGGAGCCTCATACACTAAATTGACCTGCCTCACTATCAGGACATGAGCCTTTATCTGCCTTTGTTCATTTTCCAAGAATGTATTAACGTCCCCATGCATAGGTCACACTCCTCCCATCAAATACCCGGGTGACAGGAAGAAAATTGCACTGCCAGCTGCACAACTATAAAAGATGAAAAATCAATTCCCCTTGCAATTTGTGGAAGAGAAGAAACTTCATCGACAGGTGGTGGGTATCTAGTTTATATTATTATACAAAAGAGGAAAAAAGTTATCACATTTATACAGTGTGTCGGTAAATGTCTCACTCCTGCTTATCAAGACACCAAAATTTGATTGTGTCTTTCGTTCATGTGAGAATATGGCCCATTTACAGATATTCTGTGAGTTTTCTGCCGGGATATAGCTGTTCACATAGTCAAATGGTAAAGATTTATGAGAAGTCAGCCTAAGTTTGACAGCGGTTGGTGTGGATGCAGTGTCAGCAGAAGAGTGCCTCAGCAGCAGCAGGCTTGGCGAGTCTGAAAACTCATATCATACCGAAGCAAGATTCACATCCTTTCCGATGGGAAAGTTAAGAGTCTGACAGGCGTGATGCTTTATGGATGACAACGCTTCAGATAATAGACTGAAACACTCACGCATGAGGGACAACTGAGAAAACAACCAACAGGCAGAGAAGATGAGCTGAATACAGTCAAAAGCGCAGAATGGAAGCAACGGGTCTAGACTAGTACAGTGTTTAATAATTAAACCAAGCTTATTTTTCTGTTACAGTATACACAGCAAGAGTACCCTTATAACGTAGGGACATTACAGTACAGTGTCTTGCAATTACAGATGAGTGAATTGATACTAAAAATTGACACAAATCTTTCAAAAAGTTGGCATTTTAAAGGATCTGAATTCTGTGTGATTTAAGAAGGGTAGTGAAAGGAAGGAGCGAGGAGAGGAAAGAGACTTTTCCAGGCAATTAGAGCACTTTTGATTTGGGTCAAATTTATTTAAACCTGAATCCAATTGGACTGCAGATATGGCCAACTCAGACAAGAAAAGATTTTTAAGAAAGTTGCTTATCTCTACTTGTAATGAATGCCTTTAAAGACAAGTTATATCAAATTAAAGGGGAAACCTCCTAACTTATAAATCTCATTGAGTCATATGATGGATGCCACTGGCACCCATGACCCATAGGCTCCCATGCTTAAAAGAAAGGTATACTGCATGTTATTGCTTTATACCACTGCATAGAATAACATAGGTTAGTAAGCTATTGGGTAACAAAATGTACCAGCCTGAGAGAGATCAAACAAAAAAACTCTTTTGGCCTTTATCCACATACTGGAACTCTGGACAGGCTTAGCATGTCTGTCAGAAGCATTTCTTGCCATACAGTTTGCAGAAATGTGATGTGAACATGGCCTAACTTGGTCTAAGAAATTAAACCATTGGGCCCAATATCTATTTGTTGAGAACACAACATGGCTGCTTCTATTATGTTTAGGCCACACAGTAAACATTTTTGTATGTTTTTCAGTTAGAAAGAAGATTGGCTTAAAGGAGTTGTCCTAATGGGATAATTCAGTTCCATGTGCTCAATTAGAACATATTAAACTGCAGGACTTTGAACCACAAGCCACTCTATTACTGATAGTGAATATACAGTACAATGCAAAGATCAGATCTCTCTCTTGAGGTCTCATGAAATCATATATAACATGGTTAACAATTATACCCTGTACTAAGGATTAGCAGTTTGAGATCAACTTGCTGCTTGACAAACATATTAAAAAATCAGGTACTGGGTAGGCCTACTTTAGATCTGGGCCATAAATGGAACCAAACCAGGGAGCACAGTCTAAGTAATTGTGATATGTTTGCCCTTAGCCATCAAGAGGGCGAATTCTCAGGTTGCTACCCCCAAAGTAGTCTATATTAGCAACACAACACAAATTGTATATCCAACTATTTTGGTTCTATGAAGAACTGGACTGGTACAGCATAGTTTTATGGTTCTGTCAGCAGTCCAAGATTTTAACACAACAATGGGCCCTAACGGTCCAGAAGAAGGCAGTGCAATTTGAAGTTAACTCTGGAGCCAATCACATGCCACTAGGTCTAGTTCTTATCTGTTTATTATATATTATTGATGCAGTTATAAAATTGGAAATGTACAGATAGAAAATTAGCCCTAGGGTCATTTTCTCTAGTGGGCAAATCCAACTCAAAGTTGTACAGATGTATGCATGTTACTGTTTCTTTTCTATGCTGTAATAATATTTTGATATGGGTACAGTATATCTGTATAACTCCTAAGATACATAAAGGTCGTATAACACGGCTCATCTACTCAATCTTCCCCCTTTATGAGAAAATATTATAAACTGGAGGTGTATTTCAGAGCCCCTCTTATTAATATTAAAAAAAAAAACCTCTGGCATTGCCAGCTGGCCTCAGAAGTGGACAACCCACATATGCCAGAGAGCTGAAGAAAAGTGAAGATTGAGGCAGGGATGATGGCCAGAGCTGAGGATCGGCATGGTGACAGCTGCAGCATTTTGGAAAGGAACATAAGCCTAACTTAATCTTTCCTGTCTTAAGGGGAAAGAAGGAGGAGATGAGGAGACAGGGTTCTCCATAAAATTTTCATGGAATACGAAAGTAAAATCAAATACTGGTGTATCCGTTTCTTGTCATCATCAAATTCCGCTAAATATATGCTGGCAAACATCAAATTGCTGGCAAACATCAAATTGCAGAAATATTGGAATATAAAAGATAAGGCTGAACATTTTTCCATGCTATCTGCCTTTTAACAGTCCAGTGTCTATCCATTAAACTGTAAGGTTGACATGTTTTTCAAAGTGATTTGTTATGTGATTTGTGGTTGATAATGATTCTGAAGTCATCCGATCGCTTCACTTTCTCTATCCCACAGCTGATTCTGCTGTCTGATAAGGAATGCACACTTCAATATCTTTTGATAGCTTATACCTGAGAAAATGATCAAATTATACAGAATCAGGGCTTTGTAAGACCCATGCTGACTTCATGTATGCAATGTAAGATCTTGTCATTCTATATTCATAGTAACCCTTTACAGTCCAACTCCTGCACTTATGCCTGATGATAAAATTACCATCAATTTGTGTCTAGCCTTTCTCCACTAAAAGAAAAATCCATAAATGGGTTGTCCAGGACTTTATTAGTGATGGACTTTGCTCAGAATAGGCCATCAATATCTGATTAACTGGAGTCCAACACCTCACACAGCTGTTTTAGAGTAGACTGGTGCTGGACACCAGTGGCAAAACTACATAGCTCCTTCTATTGTGCAAAGGACAAAGCTTGTTACAGCAGCATTTCTCCAATTTACTTGAATGAGAGAAGAGCTATAGTAATCAGCTCCATCCACTAAACAGTGTGGAGAGCTGTGAGGTTCAGGCATTGACTTCTGGAGCCGGAGCTACAGCAGAACAGTTTGTTGGACCCCCACTGATCGTTTATTAAAGGCCTATCCTGAGGATAGTTCATCAATAGTAAAATTATGGAAAACCCCTTTAAAGGGTTGCTCAGGGTTAGAAAGACATGTCTATTTTCCTTAAAAAAAAACAGTGCCACACAGCTATATGTGTGGTATCACAACCTAACGCCACTTCAGAGTTCAGCTGCAGTACCAGACACGACCTATGAACTGGAGTCATGCTGTTTGCAGAAGAAAGTAGTAGCATTCATGTCCGGAGTGGACATAGGCAATAATAGGTCCAGGGCAAAAAATTTTAAAATAAATAAATTGGCATAGAGCAACTCTATTCTACATGCAATCAATTAGACTGTAGGAATCACTCAAAGGGCATAGACAGATTTTATAAAGCTTCATAGTAAGGCATGCATCAATCACTTCTATGCAATGGAGAATCCAAATTACAGTGCTCACTGATTAATTAACTTATTATTATTATTATTATTATTATTATTATTCAGCAGGATTTTTCATTAAAAATGTAATGATATAAATCACACCTGGCCTTACCTACTTTATCCAGAAAAAGTCAGAAAAAGTGGTATACCAGAAAACTGGTATAAGTACAGTAATAAAACTTTTGCTTCCCTTCTATTACAAAACTTTCTGCCTGCAGCCACCACTAGAGGGAGCTCAGTGCACAGGAATTTACGCAGTTACATTGACTGAAAAAGAAGCTTTAAATCTGTTTGCACTGATCTCCTCCTGGCAGTAGCTACATAAAAGGTATGGTTTTCCCATCTGGTAGAGAAGGAGTTCACCTCTGCCTTTCTCGTAGCAGTTGTGTGATCTGCCTCCATTGAGGATACGCCACTGGAAGCTATGTAATATTCTTTTTAAGATGGTGACGGGTGATTTTGCTTACAAGGCCCCTGTGCAGGTACAAAGGCTTCACATATTTCACATATGGAGTATTCACCCCCAATTCATGTCCATAGCTTTATTAAACCACAGTAACACTGTTTGGTTATGACTGTATACTAAACCTCAAAAGACATACATCTTTTCTTGTTCTTATAATCAACTAGCAGAAAGACCTGGCTTCGCCTGGATATATTTAATCTATTTATTTAATGTTTCTGTGTGTCGTTGCAGAGAGAAAGTCAATGCAGCTGACAGAAATTGATTTTTACCTTCATTTTTTCAATCCCTATTGGCTGCGGAGTGGGAGGGGGTGTGGTTTAATGGGACACGGGGGGGGTTAAGTCCTTCATTTCAGGGTGGCCTGAATTATAGGTTAATGCCATGGTAATTTGAGGAAACACAATGGGTAGCAGTGGAAGAAAACATTGTTTTGCGCGGGTATATTTAATCTATTTCATTTAATGTTTCTGTGTGTCGTTGCAGAGAGAAAATCATCCTCCCTCCCATCCCTGCAGCTGACAGATGTTGATTTTTACCTTCAATTGTTCAATCTCCATTGGCTGCGGAGCGGGAGGGGTCATGGCCTGACTGAGTCGGGGGCGTGACGTTTCAAGACCTGGGGCGGGGTTTTAAGTCCTTCTTTTGATGGTGGCCAGAATTAAAGGTCGATGCCATGGTAATTTATGAGGAAACGCCATGGGTAACAGTGGAAGAAAACATTGCTTTGCACGGGTATATTTAATCTATTTCATTTAATGTTTCTGTATGTTGTTGCAGAAAGAAATCCAACTTCCCTCCCACCCCTGCAGCTGACAGAAGTTGATTTTTACCTTCATTTTTTCAATCCCCGTTGGCTGCGGAGTGGGAGGGGGCATGGCCTGACAGAATCGGAGCGTGGTTTTGCGAGATCTGGGGCGGGGGTCAGAGTGGCATGAATTACAGGTCGATGACATGGTAATTTATGGGGACCCACAATGGGTATCAGTGGAAAAAAACATCTTTTATTAGTACTGAATGGTCGTAGTCTAAAATTAGTCAATTTCATCTACGATTTTTGTGTGTCGTTGCAGAGAGAAATTCACCCTCCCACCCCTGCAGCTGATTTTTTTCAATCCCCGTTGCCTGCGGAGTGGGAGGGGGCGTGGCCTGGCAGAGTTGGGGGTGTGGATTATCAAGATGCTTCGAACGGTTGTAGTCTGAAATTAGTCTATTTCATCTAAAATTTTGTGTGTCATTGCAGAGAGAAATTCACCCTCCCACCCCTGCAGCTGACAGAAGTTTATTTTTCCCTTCATTCTTTCAATCCCTGTTGGCTGCGGAGTGGGTGGGGGCATGACCTGACAGAGTTGGGGGTGTGGCTTAGCAAAGCGCTTTGCATAGGTGATTTAATCTATTTCATTTAATGTTTCTGTGTGTCGTTGCAGAATGGCTGCAGAGTGGGAGGGGGCGTGGTCTGAAAGAGTTGGGGGCGTGACTTAGCAAGACGATTCGAACAGTTGTAGTCTATAATTAGTCTATTTTATCTAAAATTTTTGTGTGTCGTTGCAGAGAGAAATTCACCCTCCCACCCCTGCAGCAAACAGAAGTTTATTTTTACCTTTATTTTTTCAATCCCCGTTGGTTGCGGAGTGGGAGGGGGCGTAACCTGACAGAGTCGGGGGCGTGGATTAGCAAGACGCTTCACATGGGTGTATTTAATCTATTTCATTTAATGTTTCTGTGTGTCATTGCAGAAAGAAAGTCAACCTCCCACCCATCCCTGCAGCTGACAGAAGTTGATTTTTACCTTTATTTTTTCAATCCCTGTTGGCTGTGGAGTGGCAGGAGGCGTGGCCTTACAGAGTCGGGGCGTGGCTTAGCAAAGCGCTTCGCATAGGTGCATTTAATCTATTTCATTTAATGTTTCTGTGTGTCGTTGCAGAATGGCTGCGGAGTGAGAGGGGGCGTGGCCTGACAGAGACAGGGCGTGGCTTAGCAAAAGGCTTCGAACGGTTGTAGTCTATAATCAGTCTATTTCATCTAAAATTTTTGTGTGTCGTTGCAGAGAGAAATTCACCCTCCCACCCCTGCAGCAAACAGAAGTTTATTTTTACCTTTATTTTTTCAATCTCTGTTTGCTGCGGAGTGAAAGGGGGTGTGGCCTGACAGAGTTGGGGGTGTGGCTTAGTGAGACCTGTGGCGGGGGTTTTAAGTACTTCTTTTAGGGTGGCCTGAATTAAAGGTCAATACCATGCTTATTTATGAGCCCACGCAATAGGCAGCAGTGGAGGAAAACATCTTTTATTACTACTGAACTGTAGTAATAGAAAAAAACATAAGTTATATTTATGGTAACCGGAATACCTTTAACAGTGTCAGTGAATAGAAATGGATGAGATCCTCAGCTGCTGATAATTACCTGGTTGTTATGGAAACCTGCCCTCCCTGTGTGGCTTTGCAGAGAATGGCAGTTGGAGTTTAAAACCAAAGTTCCCAGTTGTAATGTTGGCTAATGGAGATCATATTTTGGGAATATCTCAGGAACGGTATGTCCTAGAGAGATGAGACCTGGTGTAAAACCTTCCCGGACACCTGATGTACCTGTGTGCCGAATTTGGTGAAAATCGGTCCAGTAGTTTGGTCGCGCATAGAGAACAGACAGACAGACAGACAGACAGAAACTCATTTTTATATTATTAAGAGATATAAACAAGAAAAAAAATATCAACCAGTATTTCAAAACAAATAAAAAAGTGATAATATACATGACACATTTACAAGCATTTGAACAGGCACCCAAGTATCACATGTCTCATTTCAAAACCTCAGCGATTGATATGGAGTTGGTCCTCCTTTGCATCTATAAAGCTCTCCACATTTTATGGAAACCAAATCTATGAAGTGCTGTCTGAATAAATCTTGTGCTAATGTTGCTTTGAAAGGCAGAGGAGACTTTTGCACACTAATGTGCTTCAGTACTATGCATTCTCCTATAATGAGCCTGTACAACCAACCATTTTTACAACTCTAGCAGATAGTGGAAGGGCTCCATAGGTACATAATGAAACTCCCATAGGCTGCACTCTTAAATCATTGCAGTCTATGGGAAAAGTAATCAGACGAATGCATGTTAAAGACATTAAAAATGTGTAGAAAAAGGTTTGAAATTTTTTTTAATTTATATATATATATATATATATATATATATATATATATATATATATATATAAATCAACCACTTTCTACATCAAAATAAACAATAAAAAATCATAGTCATCACCAGGTTGCAAAATGCCCATACTAATAAAATATAAATATCTTTATCTCATACGGTGAACACCATAATGGCTGATTTTCTGTTATATTTGTTACTTCACTTCCCCAAAAAATGTTTATAAAAATTGATCAAAAAGGCACACATGCTCCAAAATGGTATCAATAACTATGGATTTACCTGAAAAAAATGTGCCCTCATACAATACCATAGATGTAACTATACAAAAGGTTAAAGGGATGGGTTGTTGCTCTCCATTTTAATAAAATAACTAACTTGGAGCTTGAACAAGCCACATAATTAGACACTATTTTCATGTTTTAATGTCAGGAGCCAGTAACAAGAAAAGTATAGTTTCTGGTCTAGGTAAGATGGTTTTGCCACAAATCATTTTTATTTCACTGCAAATTCCATGAAATTCCATGAAATTTAAAGAAAAGTGCTACTAGATGGATGGGTTGATAAATAGATTTTAACACAAAGGAAATGGCTAAAATGTTATGTAACAGAAGAAACAAAGTGATGGACAGTTGACTAATCCCATTCAGGTAATAAGGAAGAGATTGGGACTTCTTGGCCTCTCTGAGAGATCGTGTCCCACCATCACAAATCAGAAGATGCACTTGCCATTGAATTAACACTGCAGTGGCTTCTATTCCTGTTACCTAACTGGTCGGAGATGAATGATAAACAACCTGGAAAAAGTCCACAGGAACGATAGTCATTGAGATGCTTGATGGCACTAGTAATTACACACACTTTTTAATGATCTGCTGCTCTCTGTACATAAGACACAATCATGCAGCTAGTTGACTAATGAAATTGCTAAGCTCTGTCTAAATCATTCAAGTCTAAGACACAGAAGAAGAATACTTTTCTATTTCAAGCAATTGAGAGATCTGTTAAGCACAGCAATATAAGGATGGTTAGGTTCCAGCCATAGTTCAGATTCAGGTTGGGGAAGAAAGATCTGACATAGACTTTCTATTCTCCATCATTTCAGAGAGGAACAATATGAAGACATTGTGGATAAACATCTGTTGCTTCCTATTTATGCAGCTACTCTGTCTCATTTCCATATTTAATATATATATCAGCCCCTTGCTTGTAAAGATGTGGTTGAAATGCAAATAATGAGGCAGCAATTGAATACACATGAAGCAATCCAAATATACTGAACATCTCTGCATTAGGTGAATTGCATTCCAAGGTTTTGAGGAACCTAAATTATCATGACTAATGGTATGTTCAGACAATAAAATAGAGCGTT
>ONZH01007091.1:0-24989 GCA_900303285.1 Rhinella marina | reverse complement strand
AACATTTGTTTTTAATTTTTTATTTTAAGCAAATATTGGTATTATCTGTGCACATTGTTCTGTGTGTGTGGTATACAGTAGCGTAGATTAACTCTAAACATGTCGACCCTATGAAAAATGAGGTCTCATGTCTGGGCAATGTGAGCCAAAATAAGGCTTCGGCCACCAAGTAAAAGACATTCAGCACCAGGAGGTCATGTCAAAATCTGAGAAATGGAACAATTAAGCCATAGGGCTTTATGCTATCAGAATGTTACACCACTTTTTATTCCACCTTTGAGCTGGTATACCTTTTGTCCAAAAATACTGAACAATAGACATTACTTTAGATTGTTAAAATACCTTTTTTAATTTAGACTTTGTTATCAGAGATTAAATCTCTTTTGGGGCTTCCAAGGCCTAGAAACCCTTTCTAAAACATTCAAAATATCCTTTATTCTGACAACTGTTTTTAAAATATTTAAGGAGCTGGATGCAATGCAGAAAAAGAGCCCATCACAGTGATTCAATAGTTTTATGGTAAGCCATTTCCGTAAATAGGAATGGTCCCCATATGGCCAACCTGTCAGTTAATGTACAGGCATTATCCAATTTCATGTAATGTCTTTTAAACACCATGGAATTATTATTATAAGTGTAATAAGATAAGATTTATTATGTAAGTATATTCAGAGAATTCTATGTTAGATTGTGAAATCTTTTAACACTAAATCCAACTGCAGAAACTATTAAAATGTCGCTTCTATTATCTAATAATTCATCACGACCGTTAACAATGCCATAACTTATTTAGTGAAATGTGACAGCATTTTTGGGATGTCTCGCCATGCTTTGAGATTAATTGGTCTGTTCACTGAAGAAGCACCAAAGATCACTGGATGTTGGAAAAGAATTAATGGGATATGATACATCATTACAGAATAACTAAATGCAATCTTGTCTGTCAGAGTAAATGAGGAGATATTAAAGCCTACTTATTATTTAAAAGCTGCATATTCTCTGATGCTTTAAAACATTCATTAAGTATCATTTGTAAAATGTAAGACCTTTTTTTTTAACTTAGTCATCTTAAAAAATAAATATATAAATAAATAAATAAGAAGGCACCATAGAACCAATATTCCAAGCAAAGGAACATTGTTACAGATTTATTAATACTAAGATTAAAACATTCTTGTATTGTTCCATCAAAGTGATTGATGCTGGATTATAAATCTGGGGCATGTATAGAATGTCAAGTCTAACCTCACCTATTTGTTGGCTTAGTTTACTCCAAACTTTTGGTGCTTTTTTGACACACAATGTTACATTTTAAAGTCCATTCCAGTGAAACCATTTTCCTCTTTTGCCAAGCTATGACCCCTTGCCAGGTGAGACATCAAAAGTATCCAGTATTATAAACAAATGTGGTGCAAGGAATGAACATGAGTCTTTTTCTGCAAATTTTAACAAAAAATACTCATTTTCAAGAGTAAGTTGGTCCCATGGTTGCACAGGAAACTATGTATCGTGTACCATTATATGACATACTGTATATACATTTATAAATATTAAAGAAGCCCGCATGCTCAGACTGCATAGTGCCTTAGACTACAGTATCAAGTAGACCACATTTATTTTTCTTGACTTTTTTTTTACTTTTCAAAAAACAAACAAAAATACAAACAAAAAAAACATAAAAGTCTTGTTTTTATTTCCAAATATGTTTTCGGGTAACATTTTTTAGTCACAGACCCTTACTAGGAGACTACTACAGCTGGCACTCAGAGCACAGAGGAAGGTTTTTGAATCAGCTCAGTGCAGAGAGAACAGTACTACCCAGTATAAAACTTCATATTTACACTGAGCCTGATAATAAAAGCCACTCAAAAGTTGTTTGTCCTGCTCTAGTGATGACAACAGTTTAGAGTGGTAAATACTGCTGACAGACACCCTTTGACAACTATATGTTACAGAAAAAACAATTTTTATCTGCAGGGACACTATGCCTACAACCTGCGGGTTAACTAAGGAATCTAAACAATCAGAGCTGACATCTCTAAGAATGCATGACTCAATGTCTGCACAGGGGTTGCTTCATAGTTACATAGTTAATACAGCTAAAAAAAGTTATAAGTCCATCAAGTTCAACCAAGGGATACGTGGGGATGTGAATTTTTGAAAAGGGATGTGAGACCCAGATTTCTACATGCTTTCATTAGCATTAATTATATTTATTTTAAGAATTCATCTAAGCTTTTTTTAAAACTATCCACTGTTCCTGCTGTGACCACATTCTGGGGTGACTATTACTCAGACTTACAGTTCTTACGATAAAGAAGCCTTGACATCTCTGGAGACTGAACTTTTTTTTTCTGCAGGTCAAGGTATTGTCCCTTTGTCTTTTGAGGGGATTTAACATGGGCCAGCTTTTCACCATGTTTTGGACAGCCCATTTAGATATTTGCATAGGTTAATCATGCCCCCGCCTTAGGCACCTCTTCTCATGACTAAATACATTGAATTTTTAAAAAAATCTTTCCTCAAAACTAAGACCCCAACTCCCCTTATCAGTTTAGTTGCTCTCCTTTGCACTTTTTCCAGCTCCAGGGCATCCTTTCTATGGACTGGTGCGCCACACTGAACTGAATATTCCAGATTAAGTTGCACCAAATCTTTGTAAGGTGGTAATATTACACCCCTGTCCCGCAAGTCCATGCCTCTTAATGTATAACAATATCCTGAGAGCCTTAGAAGCAGCCAATTGACATTGCAAGCTGTTATTTAATCAATGATCTACAAGTACACCCAAATCCTTCTCTACAAGTGACTCTGTGACTCTCCCAGTGTTACTTCCTCTAGGACATATGATGCATGTAGATTATTACTACCAAGATGCATAACTTAACATTGAACCTCATTTGCCAAGTCAATTCTCAAACACTCAGAGTGTCCACGTTAGCTTTTAGGTTATGGACATCTTCCATAGACTTCATAGTATTACATAGCTTGGTGTCATCTGCAAAAATAGAAACACTACTACTACTGCTACTACTACTACTACTACTACTACTACTACTACTACTACTACTATTACTACCATCCTCTATATAATTAATAAATAGGTTAAAGAAAAGGGGACCCAGCACTAAACTTTGAGGTACACCACTTATAACCGGAGACTATTCAGAATAGGAATCACTGACCACAACTCTCTGGATATGGTTCTTCAGCCAGTTTTCAATCCAATCACAAGCTATACTTTCTAGGCCTATAGACTTTCTTTTACCTATTAAAAATCTATGAGGGACAGTATCAAATGCCTTTGCAAAATCCAAGAACACTACATCCATAGCTGACCCTCTGTCAAGGCTTCTACTCAACTAAAAACAAATCAGGTTAATCTGATAACTTTGATCATTGGTAAAACCATGCTGGCTATCACTTATGATACAGATGTAGCCGAGCTAATATTGACTCTGATAACACATGTCACAGTGTTATCTTGTGACAAAAGCCATTGAAACCCATTGAAAAAGTCAATCAACATTGTTTACTTAACACGTTAACCATCAAGTTTAGCTCAGCTACATCTGTATTATTAACAGTCATATACTCCTGTATATGGTCACTTAAGAGTCCTTCAAACATTTTTTTTTCCAAAACAGAGGTTAAACTTACTAGTCTAACTGTGGAGGACCTACAGCCCTTTTTGAATATGGGCACTACATTTGCCTTGTGCCAGTCACTTGGCACTGTACCAGTCCATAGAGAATCTCTAAAAATTATGAACAGGGGCACAGCTATGAATGAACTGAGTTCTTTAATAATTCTTGGGTGTAATCCATCTGGAACCAGAGCTTTGTTCACATTTAGCTTATGTAGCATAGTTTGGGCTATGTTCGTACAGTTAGTATATCCAGTAATACACTAAAATGGCTAACAGTCCTAGCACCATTAGTAACCTTCCATTACCATTATTTAGGAGCCCTGATTGCTCCCTTTCTCTCTATTTATTTATTTATTTATTTATTTATCTATCACATTTGAGCTCTTTTTTTTAGAGATTCTATTAAGTCCTTTGTAAATTTCAATGACTACAGGTAACCCCCCAGATTTGCATTTTTTAAATGCCCTTTGTAATTTACTGCCTTTTTTTACTGTAGCTGTAAGCCATTTGGGCTTTAACTTTAGCCGTTTATACAGGTAACCTACAGGAATACATTGTGCAGTATACTGCATTTTTCACTTTATGAGATGCATCTCATGATAACATGCAAATAGGTTTTAGAGGAGGAAAATAAAAAATATATATATTTTGCATCAGACCTCAGAACAGCCCCCCAATCTTCATCAGACCCCCAAACTAGACCCTCAATCTTCATCAGACTTCAGATCAGACCCCCATATCAAATCTCAGATTAGACCCCATGTCAGACCTGAAATCAGACACCCATATCAGATCAGACCACCATGTCAGACCTCAGATCAAACTCCTACTGTATATCAGATCAGACCCCATGTCAGACCTCAGATCAGAGCCACATATGAGATTGGTCCCCCAAGTCAGACCTCAGATCATATGCCCATCATAAATCCTGGTCCAAGGCTACTTTCCTGGTCCAGCAGTCCCCCATGCAGTCTCGCTCTCTGATCTTCTCTGGGGCCATGCTGCACAGTCAGAAAGGTGCAGCACAGCACCCAGAGAAGATCATGGAGTGGTGAGTACCAGCAATCCTAGCAGCACTTCACTGCTTGTGATTCCTGCATACAAGTGAGCGCTTCCAGAATGGAAGCAGTCACTAGTATTCGCTTTATAAGATGCAGTGCCACTTCTCCCCAACTTTTGGGAGGCGGGCGGAGTGCATCTTATAAAATGGAAAATACAGTCATTTCCTAATGTAGATTTAAAGCTCTGCCATTTATCCTCACTATTATTATGGGACAATAGCTGCTCCAAGTCTATGCTCTGAAGAGCTGCCCTCAACCCGGTTAAACTGGCCTTTTTAAAATTCAGTGATTTTGCTCTCCCAGCCAGAGTTTGCTTTTTATAGTTCATGAGGAATATAATTATATTGTGGTCACTATTACCTACAGTAACATTTCCAAAAAGCTTCATCATTAAAAATTACCAGATCCAACAGAGCCCTAGTGTGATCTTCTGCACACTGGCCCATAAAATGGTCCTGCAGCAATTATGACCGCTGTCCCCATCAATGTACCCCACTCTATTTGGTTATATAGCTTCAGCAAATAAAAAGTGTAGTCTTGACACCAGACACCATGAACTATGTAAGTTTACCAAAGCTATCAGGGTTGCATATAGAGAAAAAATTGTAGAGAGTGCACCTTACATCAGATGTTTTTTGTAAGTATAGTGAAAGAAATGCCAGTCTTAAGAAATTCTCCGATATAAATATTTTGTGTTGTGCCATTAAACAACTGGCATTTTAGCATCTGAAATCATCCATATATGCAGCTGGCTTCTTCTGACCTGACTTACTAAGCTTTTAAATGCCAGGAGCTGTGATTTTTGTAGTCATTCAGCCAGCTAAGCCAGGACATCTGAAAAAGTAATAAACACAAAGCTGTTCCCAGGTCTTATATGATAAATCATATCAATGGTTTAGGAATATACAGTATGGTTCATGTAAAATATGTGGCAAATTTTCATTTTGCAATAAATGTTTGCAGCTCAAAAAAAAAAAGATTATAGCTGGTATTGACTACGGCAGTTATGTCTCCACGCTAATCCTGCCCAGGGATCAACATTTTCCTGTCTCTCTGCCAAATCTTATATTCGATTTAGCATAGAGCAGGAAGGTGACCCTTTCATACTACAAGGCCTGTTATAGCTATATTTCCAAATACAAGTCTATAGCCATTTTTCTTCACATTGCCCTAAATTTCAGCTGGATACTGTACACAATGAGGAAAACCGTATTTGATTATCCTGGATTCACCTGACATGTAGGTCAGCCCTGAAGCAATCGTCCTTCTAATCTGTAAGAAATGATTGCCATTGAGGTGGGCAGAGAATGGATCAGACGGGTAGAAGCTTTGCAAATAAACTATGTCAGAAAAGACTTTAAGGGATAGAAAGCTAATGGACTTAGACCTTATTGGATACAGTGGAATTGACTTGGAATAATTCTCTCTGGTAGGATTAACATGACTCATTTATCATTTATCTCGCCAGCTGCTTAGGTAAATGTGGTGCTTCAGAGTTCCCTGTATATAACCTTAACCACTTGAATGATAGAAGAGCCTGTAGCTATGTGTCACACGCTGTTAAAGATTCCTGCAGGCACTGAATGGGTTAAAGGTGTACTCACAAAGCATTAGGGACTCGTACTGCTTGTCTGTAATGTATTCAGCTCATGCTGTGCTTCAGATATTTTTTTCCCTAAGATACTTTCTCAAGAATAGAAATATCCTGAGCATGAGCAGAGAAGACAGCAACCCAGAGTAGAAGGTTATAAACTGTCTCTTTTATCAAAAAGCGAAGTAATTGGTTAAAAAAAAATCTTAATAATTGAAAGTAGGAGTACATTATTCCAAATAATACACACTTCTGATGCATTCACACAACAGTATCCATTTTGCGGTCTGCAAATCACGGATCCGCAGAACACGAATACTGCACATCTTTTGGGCCCCATTGAAATGAATGGGTTTGCATCCAATCCACATAAAATGCAGATCGGATGCAGACTCATAATAAGGTTGTGTAAACTGACCCTTAAGAAAATAGGAGCTTCAAGTCAATTAACTACTTCTGCTACAAGGTGTGTGTCTACAGCCAGGGGTCTACACAGATGTCATCGAGCTCCATAGTCAAACTTATTATGGGTCCCTCTGCCATATCTAGTTTCTAAATATGTTCGTCAATCTCTCCCAGATAATGCAGAATGCCGATTTATGATTTATTGATTTTTTTAGTAAGCAGGATAAGTTATAATTAAAGAAAAATGGTAATAAAAATGTTGCCATACACTTTGCCCACCTTATCCAACTTTTATGTTAAAAAAGTGAAACGGATGATTCAAAAATATGGTGCTCATTCTCGTCACCATATTTCTCAATGTATTTACATTAGAAAACTGGCTTAAATCCATTGATAAATCTACTGCTTCCCATCTGTTCCAAAGCAAGCTTCCTGAAGCCATCACTAAAGGGAGCTCGATGCATAGGAATTTATACAATTTCCACCAAAGCTGTAATAATATCTTTGCTTTTATCGCCCTCTAGTGGCAGCGGTGTTTTCATGTCCAGAAAAGAAGCAGTTCAATGCTGTCCCACCCCGTCCTGTGGTCTGCCTCCACTGACAGTGCGCCAATGAAATCAGACATACAAAAAATCAGACATATGGCCACATGCCATAGAGTTCCAGCAACAATGTCACCCACTTATAGTGTAACCTTGGTTTAATTCTCCCTACAGAGTTAGACTAGATGATATTATTCACATCAGTGGGATTATTTCAATTACTTGTACTACTGCAGATGTTTGTGGGTTACATGTGCTGAATGTACTTGGCATTTGGTCACATCTATGGAGGATTGTTTTGTGTTGTCTGCCTTAGGGATATCATGCCATTATGCTTTTACTTACTAATTAGCTATTTCAATATGCTGTAGCTTGCGGATGGTGTCAGACTAGCTTCAGAAGGGCTCAAGCACTTTTCATATTATCATTGTCCCTTTGATTTAATTGATATCTTAAGATGTTTTTCAGGAATATTTCCCTTTATGTGTTACACTTGCATATTGCATATCTGACATGCATTTTACTAGAAGATCCTGGTAGAAATCTAAGGCCATCATACAGATATCTGATGTGGCTGCGCAGCGAATGTGCCATAGGTGTGGATCAGATCTGAATGATCATTAGCTCTATTGATTTCCCTACAAAATAAGCAGTACAATTCTTATTTTCACTACAACGAATTTTCTGACGCACAGCCAAATATCCACATAGAAATATTTCTTAGTCCGTGAACAAAGGTGATAAAATTCCATTCACATGCATGGGATACAGATTGTGATTTGACACAGAAATCCAAAATCTGACACCTTTGAATTGAGTTAACATTCCATTTTCTCACTTCTCAGTTGCTAAGTTCTTTCCAGCAGACTCATTTACATTAACTCCCTTACAATTCAATGGAAGGCATTTGACTGTATTGTCTATGTGTTGTTTTATTATGTCTAAATTATACTGTATTAGGCATATCTAATTAAAATTAATCGGGTGTCTGTTGATTATAGACAGCAGCTGGGTTAATCTATCAACACAAAACATGCCAGAAAAATCAAGGTGCAAAATGACAAATGAAAAGGTTAAACTACGAAATTTGACTTTATAATAATGGAAATGCCCTGATGAGAAACGGTCTCCATAATAATTAATATCAACGCAAAATGTACATGGGGGGTATTGTGCAGCCCTGTCTGGAATGATGTAATGGAAGCACTTGTGCTATGTTCAATGGAAAGAACATTTTGAACTAAGAGTTGCACCATAACAAATGATATATTGATCAGTGTAGACCTCAGTCAATAAAGTGTGGCAATACAATTATTAAATGCTGCACAACAAACAGAGAACATAGTCTCCAAGGTTTGAGCGTGACTTCTAAAAGGACCACCTGTCGGCTCTCCTCTGAAAGACATGCCAAGTGACCTCTCAGTTAGCAGAGGTTGTACAAAGCTGTAGGGGACATTGTAACATTCATTTGTACAGCTAAGCTGGAAAGCTGAGCAAAAGAAATGATCCTGAAAGGCTGCAGACTGAAGAAAAAGAAAGGAAGGTCTACTACCTGATCTAATTTCCAATGAAACTCAGCAGGTCGGAAAGTGTCAGCTTGGTCAAAATCACGGCGTAACAGGAAGACAAGGCGGCAGTTGTGAACATATAATGCATAGTGATGGCGGTTCATTTCTGAAAGAGAAAAAAAATAACTTAACAAATCAGTACTCTTGGATTTTAAGAATCATTTTGATGCTGTGGTTACTCATCAGTTTAGACTACTTTCACATCTGCACTTTCCCTTTCCGTTATTGAGATCCATCATAGGATCGCAAAAGCAGGGGAAAAGGCTTCAGTTTTGTCCCCAATCATTGTCAATGGGGGCAAAACTAAGCTGAATAAAATGGAATGCACCAGAATACATCCCATTCCATTTGGTTGCGTCCCCATCGCGGACAGAATAACGCTGCAAGTAGTGTTTTTCTGTCCGCGTTGTGGTGCGGAGCAAGACAGATCTGTCATGACTCACAACGTAAGTCAATGGGGACAAATCCATTTTCTCTGACACAATAGAAAACGGATCCGTCTATCATTGACTTACAATGGTTTTAGAGATGGATCTGTCATGGCTATTTTAAAGATACAACCGTATCCGTTCATAACGGATGCAGATGGTTGTATTATGACAAAATCGTTTTTGGTGGTGTGAAAGTAGCCTTACACAGTGATACTGATACAACTGCTTTAATGCCAAACTCATGTGCTCTGTGCAATTACAGTGGATTGGTAAACGTGATCAAAGAGTAGACCATGTTGTAACAATGAGGAAGATTACCTACAAGCTTGTATTGATTTTTTTACTGCCTTCCATTTGCTCCCAAGGAAGCAAGAACATTGAGCAATGGATTCAAAGTGCAATATTTTGGTCAGTATTTTGCATCAGTATTTGTAAGTCAAAAGAAGCAGTGGACCCAAAAGGCAAAAATCTTGATATTATAATTAGGGATGAGCAACGTTATTAGCAATTTGATTCGGCAGCTTTGCAAATTTCACAAAGAAAGTTTATTGGTTACTAAAACAGGCATAGAAAATGGTAAATGAGACGGGCCTCCTGTCTCGTCCCGTCCCATTACCCGCACACACTACGCCCAAATATTAGAACTGGCATGAGCGGGGGGAAGTCGCAGATTGTGGCACAACTAGCCGTTATGCCGCAATCTGTGCCTGGAATACGCCTAGTTTAGGTATATTTCAGATTTGTGAATGAACCCTTAAGCATATATCAAGTGAGACCTATGCCTGTTTGTGGTGAGTAACCAAAAGGACAAAATCTGAGTAGATATACATAACTATACATCTGGTGGCGGGGTTTGTTAAGAGCTCAATTGCTTCTACTTCTTTGATTCGCAACAGTACCTATAGTGAAAGACTGAGGGAAAAAGTCAGTAAAGAGCACACTCTACTAACTCAGAAATTACCAAACAAAACACCAGAAGCCAAACTATGTTGTATGTAAGGCATTATGTATTCAACTGTGAACTTTAACAAAAGATCTGGCCTCAGCATTTTTAGCTTTAATAAAACACAGTTAAAAATTACCATAAAAAACCATGAAGAACATTGTGTGATCCACAGAAAAATGCTTTGACTGAAACCAGAAGAACAGAAGTGCAGCTGTTAATTTGTCAGTTTCATGTCTATATATACACAGTGTTATATTTTTTTCCTTAGTGTAATGATCCTTGAGATATGTAGTCAAGAATCAAATTCTGACTTTATTAGTAAATTACGCCTTTGCTGCATTTTGTTAATTGCTATCCGGAGAAGATCTTTAATCTAGTGCACTCTGATTGCATGGGATAATAATAGCATTTATAAACTGGTTCTGAGAAGATCAATCTGGTATGAGAAAGCTGGTATGAGAAAGGCTCAGATAACATTACTTCTACTGGATGGTTTGTTGGAGTCTAACTAGAAGTCATATGAGTGCTCAGTAACATGCACCATTGGAACTGAATATATTATTAACTAATGTTCCAAGTTTAATTTTTCACTATGCACAATCTGTCATTCTGTGAGAAATAATATTGTTTTTTTCACAATGTTTTAAAAATATTAAATGATATATCAAGAGGATAATATTTTCATTAAAGGGGTATTCCCATTAGGCACATTTATGGCATATGACTAGTATATGCCTTAAATGTACAATAAGTGTGGCCCACATGTACACTCTCCTATCTCAAGAACTGGACTGTGAAGGGAAAATAGAGCACACTGCATATGCGCTGCATATTATCCGTTAGTTTTTATGGAAGTTACAAAAATGCTGAGTAATCACACTTGGCTAGTATAGAAGTTCCATAACACTGAATGGAGGGAAAGCTGTGCAAGTGCAACCTCCTTTCATCACAATGTGTGGTCCAAAAATGGTTCAGAGATTGAGAAGAACTAACTAGGCAGCGCAATGCCCTGAGAGATTTACTAAATGTTAGAGCTGCTAAGGCTTTGGTGAAAACTAGATATATGCATTATGCTCATGGTGACAAAGGTAATAAAATGATGACAGCTCTGATTAAAAAGAGATCTGAACAAATAAATATAGCATCTATCAGGTCTCCTCAGGGCAAGGTACTGGATAGAACTGAGGATATAGCAGAGGTCTTTTCTGAATACTACCAGTCCTTGTATAACTTAAGACCTCAGGAGGGTGCAGAGGAGGTTCTTAATAGGGGAGTGACCGTATACAGCATTTTCTTGACTCCCTGTCCCTTCCCTCTCTTACTAAGGACGAAAGTGAATCTCTCCTTGCGCCTATACAACTGCAGGAGGTTAAATTGGCTATATTTGGTACACCATCAGGGAAAAGCCCGGGGCCTGATGGTTTTCCCGTGGTCTATTATAAAAAGTTTTTCGCAGATTTGGGAACCTAAGTTGGTAGAATATTTCAACGCCCTTAGAGAAGGGGAATTACCTGCAAAACAGGCTTTGGAGGCCCACATAGTGGTACTCCCTAAGCCTGGTAAGGATTTAGCTTTACCTGCTAGTTATAGACCTATTTCCTTGTTAAATGTGGATATAAAACTATGGGCAAAAATCTTAGCGTCTCGAATAACCCATTTTCTTAAAAACTTATTTCCCCCGAGCAAACGGGGTTTGTCAAGGGTAGAGAGGGAAGGGACAGTGTATTCCGAGCTATTCATGCGGTTGAATATGCGAATCATACAGGCTCCTGTCTAACCCTTCTCAGCACTGACGCTGAGAAGGCGTTTGACAGAATGGACTGGAGATTTATGGAGTTTGCCTTACTCAAAATGGGGTTTCCCCCGGTCTTTGTCCAGTCCATTCTGTCATTATATTCAACACCCACATGCAAAAGTAAAAATAAATGGAATCTTGTCCCCAGTGTTTAATATATTTAATGGACAAGGCAGGGGTGTCCTTTATCCCCTTCCTTGTTTATACTTTGCTTGGAGACATTGATGCAAGCAATCAGACAGACCCCCCATATCAAGGGTTTGGAAGTAGGTAATACTACTCATTTAGTGGCTGCATTCGCGGACGATATGCTACTATTTATTACAAATCCATCTGAGGCTTTCCCAATATTGCTGGATTTATTTGATAAATTTGGGGATCTGTCTGATTTCAAAATCAATCTCTCTAAGTGTTTGGCACTGGGGATCAATGTTTCATTGAAGGAACGAAGTTATTTGGCACAGACATATCCCTTTCAGTGGCCATCTACATCAATCCCTTATTTAGGAGTTAATCTTGTGGATAAAATGGATATGTTATTTCAGGCAAATTACCCACCTTTGTTGCTTGATATTAAACAGCAGCTGGCCGGTTTAGATATACCATTTATTTCATGGATAGGCCGTAAAAACTTATTGAAAACCTATATAGTACCAAAATTGCTGTATTTAATGCAAGCGGTGCCTATTTACTTACCTTCACACTTCTTGACATCAGTGAGGAGATTGTTTTCTAGTTTTCTTTGGAAAAACTCGCGCCCAAGAGTGGCTTATAGGGTTCTTACCTTCTCTAGGCAGAGGGGTGGTCTGGGTCTGCCAGATATGATGATTTATTATAGAGCTATACAGCTACGTTTGCATGCTGAGATTGTAAATCCTCATGTGCAAAAGCTGGGTTTATCCCTAGCTAGACACCTTCTTTCCACTTCTGACTTAGTTAAGTTGTGGAGTGTTTTTCCCAAAGCTCAGGTGGACCCATATATCCACCCTCTGTTTAGAGGAGTTCTGAATACTTGGCAGCTGTTGGCGAGTCGGATGAAGTTGCTAGAGTTTCCGTCTTCTGGCTCCCCTATACGCCTCCTTCCCTATTTGATGAATTATAATTACGAAGACCATTTGGGGATGTGGGGCCAGTTTGGTAATGAAACTGTTAGGGATATTTTGGCTTCTAGACAAGTACCTACCTTATCAGAATTATCAAAGTATCAGGGGGGGTCTAAATGGACATTTTTACACTATAGTCATTTTAAGAAGATATGTCTGCAGTACCTTGGTGGAGGTACCAATTTGGGTGCCTCTACATGGTACGAAATATTACTGGGTTCTGATATACAATCAAAGGGGCTTATATCAAAATTATATAAGAAAATATTGGAGGGGTGTGGTGTTGGGAAGCCAGAATATCTACTTAAGTGGGAGCGGGAGCTTGGCACTTCTTTCTCAGATGTGGAAGTTAGACAGGTGTTGGGCAATTCACATGGCATCTCAAGATGTATTCGTATTCAGGAAAATTCATTTAAGATTGTAAGTCGGTGGTATCGTACCCCAGAAATTTTGAATAAGATGGATTTATCTCCTACTCCTGAATGCTGGAGATGCCATGCTGAAGTAGGGTCTCTTTTACATATGTGGTGGAACTGCCCAGCTATTAGCTCGTTTTGGGGGCAGGTTCAGAGATCTGTCAATGAGATATGCTCTGAGTCTATTAGTTTAACACCTCATATGGTATTGCTTAATCTGCCAAACCCAGATATTGATATTGATGGTTACAAATTGCATCTCCTCAATTATCTCATAGTGGCAGCAAAACTGGTTATTCCTAGATATTGGTTAAGTGCCAAGTCCCCCTCATATCAGGAATGGATTGATAAAGTGCAAGAGCTTTTTCGTTTTGAGGAGATGCATAGCTGGTCTTCCCTTTCTCATGATAAATTTCAGAGAATATGGTCTTGTTGGGAGAGGTGGCGAAAATGGAAGGAAAGAAACTAAGGTGGAGGGGACTATACCTGCTTTATATCCGCTTTATTTGCGTTGTATTCCACTACTATTCGTGTTATAAATGTGTAATATTTTTTTTTTTTTTTTTTTTTTCATTTATTTGACCTGGAGAAGGGTTTGTTTGTTTGTTCTATGTATGTATAGTGCACTATTGCATCTTTTATATTTGCATGTCATAATCTATTTATCTGCATTGGATGTGCAAAGTTATGTAATATATATTTTTCAAAAATAAAAAGAGATTTGTAAAAAATGTGGTCCAAAAATGGTTCAACAAGTGTTCAGCAATTTTTTTTGAAAGTCCTAAATAAGTGGATGGAGGTTGGCAGCATATACAGTATGGGGGTCATTTATTAAACTGGTGTAAAATAGAACTGGCTTAGTTGCCCATAGCAACCAATCAGATTCTGCATTTTATTTTGGACAGCACCTTTGGAAAATAAAAGTAGGAAGATGATTGGTTGCTACGGGCAACTAAGCCAGTTCTACTTCACACCAGTTTGATAAATGACCCCCTATGTCTTGCTATTTGTTCACTTCACAGTCCCATTCTGAAGATAGCAGCACTTCCCAAAGGTGTGATTCACATCAGACGTTTATGACATATCTTATCAATATGCCATAAGTGTCCCAGATGAAAACACCCATTTAAGTTTGATTTAAATAGTTATTGAATTTTTTCTAAATTAAACTCAAACCTCAAATCATCCATGGTATGTCAAAAGGGGCAGGCACTGGTTCTCAATGGGACAAGAACCTGTTCACTGTGATATCGTCTTCATTGTGCAGAGGACACTGGTTCACTCCACACAGAAGATGGTCCCTATATAAAACAGAATCTGTAGCGTCCTCCAACAACACACAGATACAGAGCTGGTGTTTTTGGAGGACATGACAGGTACTCTTTACATTTAGAGGTGCATACTCATAAGCTAACATTAAACTTTGCAATCGCAATCATGGAACAGTTACATTGTGTTAGAAAAATGTGTCACCATTTGAACTTATCACTTCCTTACTGCTGAGTCACTGGCATATCTTAGTTTTATTTTATTAGAGACGCCATCAAATAATTATATGATGGTCAATAATAAAATTTGCAAGGATTCTTGAATGAATCATTCATTAGAATGAAGGAGAGCATCCTAACATCATGGCTAAGAACTTTTGTCACCTGTCTTGTCGGAATTGCATAGTATTGTCTCCTTCTCAGCTCTCAATCCAGGGCTAGGGCCATGCTTCATCCACATAGTAATAGTAAACTGGTCAGTTAGATTTTTTGGTACTATGGCATCTGGGATCTTCACTCCTTGTTTGCCATCAAATTTAAAGATCATGCCACTGTTGTCCATAGGCAGGCCAGCTGTCCAGTTGGTGGCCGCTGTTGGAGTTGGGAGTAAGTCAATGGCACCAGAAGAGGGTCCTAAATAAAACAAAACAACACATTCAGAATACAGTATTGACCACTGAATAAAACAATAACAACAAAAATCATAATAATAACAATGTATTAAGCTCTATCATTTTCTGCATATAATAATAAAAAAAACTAATGTGGATGCAAATAAGGGACTGTCCACATCATGTTTTTCGCTAAATTTAGCATGTACATCAGGAAACCTCAAAAGTACATGCTAAATGTATCCATAGGGCTTAATTAGTCAGACAGAGTGTTAAAGGGGTTGTCCCACGAAAAATATTCTACAGTTTTCAAACCAGCACCTGGATCTGAATACTTTTGTAATTGCATGTCATTAAAAATTTTGTACAGCTACTGAGTTATTCAGTAAAATGTATCTGTATAGGACCACTTAATTTCTTATTTCTTTGACCTACTCACTGAGCAGGCCGCACATGCTCTGTTTCAACTTTTAACTGCCTCCTGAGCTGTGATAGGGAGAGCTGAGACATGCCTCCTGAGCTGCAGCAGAAAAGACACTCCCCTTGAGCTGTCAGCTTGATATAAATGTAGCAGAGCAATGAATGGGGAGATCTCTGGATCCATGTGAGGTACAGGGCTGGTTCTAGCTTTGTTAGAAAGGTATTGTCATGTACTATATGATGTCTGATTTTCATTTTTTACATTATTCGTGGGATAACCCCTTTAAGGACAATGCTTGTGAAACCACTCTACCAAACAACCTTTTAGACTTTGGGCTAAACCTAAAGGATTTATTCTGGCAGTCTCCTAGTATTCCCCCTTTAACCTCTATGCAAGGATTTGGACTTCGATGCAGGGGAGCCACCAGGCCCCTACCTATGAGAATAGTCCCAATGTGGTTGGCTATTGACCCATGTGGATCAGAGCCACCAGTGTGCAGCGCTGAAGGAACAGGCAATACATGTAGTCAGGAAACAGGCATACGTCAGGGCTGGCAGAGTTCATGGGAACTGTGGAATAACCAAAGGTTAGGGCAGGTGGCACAAGATCAGAATCCAGGAATCAGGCAATGTCGGTACACATGCAGATTTAATGGATTGTAGCTCTTTACAAGCTTCAGCAAGACAGACAGACCTAGCATGATCTGTAGAGACCAATCTCACAGGCTAGAAAGTGAGGTCATCAGCACAGCTAAATAATAGGGCTAATGAGCTCATTAGTCAAGCAGCTGAGCAGGGAATCGGAAAGGGCATTAATCTCTGCAGTGCTGCAGCAAAAAGTCTCTCATGCACGCACAGGATGAGACCTTGCAACCAGACTCCAGTCTGAAGTGTGGGACACAGGAGCCTGATGACTGGCAGGGGCTAGGTGAGTGATGAGGGGCTTGTACCCAACACGGAAATCGGTATAATGGCAGACATTAAGCATCACCATGACACTGACTATAGTAACTAGGGATGAGCGAATTTTTCAAAAATTCGATTCGGCTGGTTTGCCAAATTTTCCAAAAAGATTCGCTTCGATCCTGGATAGTGGGGTAGAACATTGTGCCTTGCAGTAAAATGCATAGGGAGTCTACTGTGGTATTAAAAGAATACTGTGAGCCAGTGTGACACACACATAACAGGCGTCGCTCTTAGAATCGCTGCACACTTTTATGTTTTTGGGCAGTTAAGGGGCCAAAACTCACCAAATAACTCAAGTCTGAACTCAGCCTTACAGGTCAATGTTAGCGCCAGCTATAAAGAATTGTGCACAGGTCCAAGATCCTACTAGAGCGCCAAAAGCGCACGCCTTTTACACCAATTCACTGATTCCACATACATTTCTTACAGAACCTGTTCTATTACACGCTTAAAGTAGCAGAGCTCACGCCCCCCCCCAGTCAGTGTGAAGATGGCAGTGACTGCATGATCAGGAGACCACAGAATGGTATGGCAATAGTGTAGAGGAGGCATTGACAGCAGCTGTAGCATCAGGAGACCACAGAGTGGCACAACCACAGAGTCGGTTGACAAGATTGAAAATGTCAATCAGTAGAATTTCGCAGTTACAGACAGGCCCAATGAGAAGACGGCAAATGACCGTAGTGAAGAACTATGAGGTTGCACAGTGGCACAATGAAAGAGTTGTTGGTCAAGATTGAAAATGTCAATCAGATGAATTTATCAGTCATATACAGGCCAAATCAAAAGACAGCAGTGTCAGCAGCTGTAGCATCAGGAGACTACAGAGCGGCGTGACAACAGTATATAGGATGCAGTGTCAGCAGCTGCAGCATCAGGAGACCACAGAGCATGGCAGCTCCAATTATAACTATAATTAAACCCTGGGACAGATTATTCTTGGATTTTACTATTATACATGAACTATTAAACCAAACCTATGGACATATTTCTAGTGCGAAATAACTAGCACAAGAAGAAGTAATATACTACTTACAAATTGACCTAGGACCGTTTTTGCAGCAACAGGACATGCAGGCAGAATAACTTCAAGCCTGACAACGCTGAAGCCCGATCGTCCCATCAATTGAACGGAGAAACAGCAACCACATGGGATGCCACGTGTGTTACTGTGAAAAGGCGTGCAGATCAGGGGTGCGTCCAACACACAGCCGGAGGACGGGATTCCCGCAGCCGGAGGGCGTACGTCATACATACAGCCGGAGGACGAGATCCTTACAACGGAAGGCACGCACAGCGATCGCAGGAGTGGTAATGTACACATACTCACCTGCAAAATTGTTACCATAGGATACGCAAAATCGGTATCATATGATCTGAACTTATTTACTCTCTACTAAGTAAACAAACAGTCATTTAACCCCTTCACCCCCAGCGCCGTACATGTACGGCGCTGGGGCGATGCGGGCACATGGCGCCCGCTCGCGGGTGCGGCAGGCGTCATGGCCGGCAAGTCTCTGCTGTTTCTAACAGCAGAGACTTGCCGCTACCTACTACATCGGCGGCGTCTTCCGGGTTTGACTAGATGCCGTGATCACACGTGATCACGGCATCTAGTTGCGGCTAAACCCGGAAGCGTTCGCTTCCGGGTGGTGTACAGACACCCCGTGTGGCCAATCGGGGTGTCTGTACACCATATGAAAACTGTAATCCTCGCTGGTGAGGATTACAGTTTTCAAAGTGCAATTCTTATTCTGGCCACTAGATGGCAGGCCAGGATAAGAAATGAGCAATTCATGTCTTTCTGAGTCTATAAAACCCAGAATTGCTCATAAAGAAAAAAAAAAAAGCCACAATATATAAGCCCATATTTGAGCTTTCTAATAGTAAAAAAAAATTAAAAAAAAAGTTAAAAACTATATAAAAAATAAAAAAGATGTAAAAGTTCAAATCACCCCCCTTTCCGTATAAGTAAAAAATAAATACCTAAATAACAATAAATATAGACATCATGGGTATCATCGTGACCGAAAACGCCCGTACTTTTAAAATATATAAAAAAAAATTCCAATACAGCGAATTGTGTGGCGTAAAAAAGCGTCCAAATGGCGATTTGCCGTTTTTTGTCGCTTTTTTTTTCTAAAAAAAATTAAATAAAAAGTGATCAAAAAGTCATACACACCCCAGAATGGTATCAATAAAAACTTCAGATCGTCCCGCAAAAAATGAGCCCCCATACAGCTCTGTACACATAAATACCAAAAGTTATAGGGGTCAAGATTTGACAAGGAAAAAAAAAAAAAAAAAGGGCAACTTTCTAATTATTTTATCACTATGAAAACGCAGGAAAAACTATACATATTAGGTATTGCCGGATTCGTACTGACCAGTAGAATGAAAGTAATGGATCAGTTTTAATGCACATCGAACGCTGTAAATAAGAAACCCATAGAACTGTAGCGGAATAGCGTTTTCTTTGCAATTTCACCCGGTTTGGAATTTTTTTCCCGCTTCCCACTACACCGTATGCAATATTAAATGGTGGCGTTGGAAAGTACAACTTGTCCCGCAAAAAACAAGCCCTCATACAGCTATGTGAACAGAAAAATAAAAGAGTTATGGCTGTTTGAAGGCAGGGAGCGCAAAACGAAAATGCAGAACCGAAAAAAGCTCCGGGGGTGAAGGGGTTAAGGGTACATCCCCAACCAACTAACCAAGGAATAAGATTACATCTAGGAATATTAACCCTTAGCCCATTCTGGAATTTAATGCAACATCAATTATATGAATTGAATATTCCACCATCATTGCATTTATATGTACTATAGTTGGAATACCAACAATTTTGGTCTATTCACTTACTATATATGAATTTCTATATATAATTGACTTGAACCATATAATCATTATTGACCTTTTTATATTCAACACTTGTTTTTATATATATAGTCAGCGCCGACATAGGAATTGAACTCAATATTATATTTATGATTTATATATGTATCATTTTATTGTTATTAGGGACACTATTTTAACTACATTTGGTAATAAATTTGACTTTTTAACCTGTGCTTGACCATACATCCCATATGTGAGTGTGCCTGCCGAACAATTAGCTATAGCACTATGAGGCCACACAGTGGCACAATGACAGAGTGTGGAAGTTGCAGCTGCAGTTGTAAAATTTGGAGGCCACAGAGTGGCACAATTACATAATTTGGAGGTAGCGGCAGCTAGGAGACGGCATGTGTAGTCGGCGGCGGCGGCAGCAGCATCAGGCCGGAGAGTGGCACGGTGACATACCCTGAAGAGCAGACCGTAAAAAGGAATTCTTGGCCTTTTGGTTAAGATCAACTGTAGTACATGTTCTCATGAGTATCGGGGCTGGTTATGCCAGGGAACATAAGGCAGAGAAGGTGCAGTGCAGGCTACAGTTTGCCTTGACGTTGGCAAAATTGCAGTGTTGACACAGTGCGCTGAGAAGTTCCATCTTGAGATCGAGCTGGCAATCTGCAGGGAGCTGAGCTACCACCTGTGGAAGCCCCTGCCTCTCGTCTCCCCCATGCTCATCTCTGAGTGTCACGGGGGCCGGAATTGTTTACTTTTAAAAATGTGAGTGTTCAAAACAAACAGAGTTTCCTGTATACCTGAGCTAGCAGCAGTCGAATCTTTGTGTGCAGATGACGATAATAACCATGAAGCCCTTGCTTCACCCGGCTCCCAAGTGCAATCGGCTACATCATAATCAACTACAGTTAGCTCTGTTTCCTGTATACTTGAGCTATGAATAATGGTATGGGACTACAGAATGTACAAAAAATTTACGACTGACATACTGCCGAGCAGAAGGTCCAAAAAATGTGAATCAAATTTGAGGCCACAGAGTGGCATGGTAACAGCAGCTGCAAGAGGCAGCAGTCGAATACATTTCAAGGCAACAGAGTTGGAGAGGAAGCAGGAGTCGTACTAATTTTAAAGAGACAGAATGGCACAGTGACATACCCTTGGAGAGGCAGCAGCAGTCAAAAAAATTTAAATGCAACATACCGTAGAGTGGCACAATTACATACTTTGGACTGGGAGCTGGGAAACAGCGTGAGTAGGCGGCAGCTGGGACGCAGCATGAGTAGGCCGCAGAGTGGCACAATTACATAGTTTGGACTTAGCGGCAGCTGGGAGAAAGCGTGAGTAGGCGGCGGACGCAGCAGCATCAGGCCACAGAGTGGCACAATTACATAGTTTGGAGGTAGCGGCAGCTAGGAGACTGCGTGTGCAGGCGGCGGCGGCAGCAGCATCAGGCCGGAGAGTGGCACGGTGACATACCCTGAAGAGCAGACCGTAAAAAAGAATTCTTGGCCTTTTGGTTAAGATCAACTGTAGTACATGTTCTCATGAGCATCGGGGCTGGTTATGCCAGGGAACGTAAGGCAGAGGAGGTGCAGTGCAGGCTACAGTTGACCTTGACGCTCGCAAAATTGCAGTGTTGACACAGTGCGCTGAGAAGTTCCATCTTGAGATCGAGCTGGCAATCTGCAGGGAGCTGAGCTACCACCTATGGGAGCCCCTGCCTCTCGCCTCCCCCATACTCATCGCTGAGTATCTCGGGGGCCGGAATTGTTTACTTTTAAAAAGTGATTGTTCAAAACAAACAGGTTTTCCTGTATACTTGAGGTAGCAGCAACATACCGTAGAGTGGCACAATTACATACTTTGGACGTAGCGGCAGCTGGGAGACAGCGTGAGTAGGCGGCGGCTGGGACACAGCATGAGTAGGCCGCAGAGTGGCACAATTACATAGTTTCGACGTAGCGGCAGCTGGGAGACAGAGTGAGTAGGCGGCGGACACAGCAGCATCAGGCCACAAAGTGGCACAATTACATAGTTTGGAGGTAGTGGCAGCTGGGAGACAGCGTGTGGAGGTGGCAGCTGGGACACAGCAGTATCAGGCCACAGAGTGGCATAATTACATAGTTTGGACGTAGCGGCAGCTGGGACACAGCGTGTGGAGGTGGCAGCTGGGACGCAGCAGTATCAGGCCACAGAGTGGCACAATTACGTAGTTTGGATGTAGCGACAGCTGGGACACTGAGTGTGGAGGCGGCGGCAGCAGCAGCATCAGGGCACAGATTGGCACAATTACATAGTTTGGACGTGGCGGCAGCTGCGAGACAGCGTGTGGAGGTGGCGGACGCAGCAGCATCAGGGCACATAGTGGCATGGTGGCATAGCCTGGAGGTGACAGCAGTAGCAGCATGAGGAGACCTGATTGTTGAGGTGGCAACATCATCAGGCGGCTACATATTTGGTCAGTGACAGAGTGGAGAGGTTGGTGGTAAAGTCATTGGAAGTATCAGGTATCAGGCCACAGAGTGGCACAATTACATAGTTTGGCGGTAGCGGCAGCTGGGAGACAGCGTGTGGAGGCGGCAGCTGGGACACAGCAGTATCAGGCCACAGAGTGGCACAATTACATAGTTTAGATGCAGCGGCAGATGGGGACTCAGCATGTGGAGGCGACACCTGGGACGCAGCAGCATCAGGCCACAGAGTGGCACAATTACATAGTTTGGACGTAGCGGCAGCTGGGACACAGCGTGTGGAGGCGGCGGACGCAGCAGCGTCACGCCACAGAGTGGCACAATTACATAGTTTGGAGGTAGCGGCAGCTGGGAGACAGCGCGTGGAGGCGGCAGGCAGCAGCAACATCAGGGCACAGAGTGGCACAATTACATAGTTTGGACATAGCGGCAGCTGGGAAAAGCGTGTGGAGGCGGCGGACGCAGCAGCATCAGGCCACAGAGTGGCACAATTACATAGTTTGGAGGTAGCGGCAGCTGGGAAAAGCGTGTGGAGGCGGCGGACGCAGCAGCATCAGGCCACAGAGTGGCACAATCACAAAGTTGGAGGTAGCGGCAGCTGGGACACAGCGAGTGGGAGGCGGCGGACGCAGCAGCATCAGGCCACAGAGTGGCACAATTACGTAGTTTGGAGTTAGCAGCAGCTGAGAGACAGCATGTGGAAGGCAGCGGTAGCAGCAGCATCAGGGCACAGAGTGGCACAATTACATAGTTTGGACGTAGCGGCAGCTGGGAGACAGCTTGTGGAGGTGGCGGACGCAGCAGCATCAGGCCACAGAGTGGCACAATTACATAGTTTGGACGTAGCGGGCAGCTGGGACACAGCGTGCGGAGGCGGCGGACGCAGCAGCAACAGGCCACAGAGTGGCACAATTGCACAGTTTGGAGGTAGCGGCAGCTGGGAGATCGCGTGTAGAAGAGGCGGCAGCAGCAACATCAGGGCACAGAGTGGCGCAATTACATAGTTTGGACATAGCGGCAGCTGTGAGACAGCGTGTGGAGGCGGCGGACGCAGCAGCATCAGGCCACAGAGTGGCACAATTACATAGTTTTGAGGTAGCGGAAGCTGGAAGGTAGCGTGTGCAGGCGGCGGCAGCAGCACCATCAGGGCACAGAGTGGCATGGTGGCATAGCCTGGAGGTGACAGCAGTAGCAGCATGAGGAGACCTGATTGTTGAGGTTGCAGCATCATCAGAAGGCTACATATTGGGTCAGTGACAGAGTGGAGAGGTTGGTGGTAAAGTCACTGGAAGTATCAGGTATCAGGCCACAGAGTGGCACAATTACATAGTTTGGAATGTAGCGGCAGCTGGGAGACAGCGTGTGGAGGCGGCAGCTGGACGCAGCAGTATCAGGCCACAGAGTGGCACAATTACATAGTTTAGACGTAGCGGCAGCTGGGACACAGCGTGTGGAGGCGGCAGCTGGGACGCAGCAGCATCAGGCCACAGAGTGGCACAATTACATAGTTTGGACGTAGCGGCAGCTGAGACACAGCGTGTGGAGGCGGCGAACGCAGCAGCATCAGGCCACAGTGTGGCACAATTACATAGTTTGGAGGTAGTGGCAGCTGGGAGACAGCATGTGGAGGAGGCAGCAGCAGCAACATCAGGGCACAGAGTGGCACAATTACATAGTTTGGACGTAGCGGTAGCTGGGACACAGAATGTGGAGGCGGCAGACGCAGCAGCATCAGGCCACAGAGTGGCATGGTGGTATAGCCTGGAGGTGACAGAAGTAGCAGCATGAGTGAACCTGATTGCTGAGGTGGCAGCATCATCAGAAGGCTACATATTGGGTCAGTGACAGAGTGGAGAGGTTGGCGGTAAAGTCACTGGAAGTATCAGGTTTCAGGCCACAGAGTGGCACAATTACATAGTTTGGATTGTAGCGGCAGCTGGGAGACAGCGTGTTGGAGGCGGCAGCTGGGACGCAGTTAGTATCAGGGCCACAGAGTGGCACAATTACATAGTTTGGAGGTAGCGGCAGCTGGGAGACAGCGTGTGGAGGCGGCAGCTGGGACGCAGCAGTATCAGGCCACAGAGTGGCACAATTACATAGTTTTCACGTAGCGGCAGCTGGGACACAGCGTGTGGAGGCGGCAGCTGGGAAGCACCAGCATCAGGCCACAGAGTGGCACAATTACGTAGTTTGGACTTAGCGGCAGCTGGGACACAGCGTATGGAGGCGGCGGACACAGCAGCATCAGGCCACAGAGTGGCACAATTACACAGTTTGGAGGTAGTGGCAGCTGGGAGACAGCATGTAGAGGCAGCGGCAGCAGCAACATCAGGGCACAGAGTGGCGCAATTACATAGTTTGGACGTGGCGGCAGCTGCGAGACAGCGTGTGGAGGCGGCGGATGCAGCAGCATCAGCCCACAGAGTGGCACAATTACATAGTTTTGAGGGAGCGGCAGCTGGAAGACAGCGTGTGGAGGCGGCGGCAGCAGCAGCATCAGGGCACAGAGTGGCATGGTGGCATAGCCTGGAGGTTACAGCAGTAGCAGCATGAGGAGATCTGATTGTTGAGATGGCAGCATCATCAGAAGGCTACATATTGGGTCAGTGACAGAGTGGAGAGGTTGGTGGTAAAGTAACTGGAAAAGATGCTGGGTGGTAGAAGGAGCAGCTGGTAGATGTGTGGCATCAGGCAGCATCATAAGAGTGGCTGAGGCAGGTAGCCTTAAGAATACAGTCTCATTTGTCAAGGTTTGGGTGACGCATCATGGCTGATCTAATCTGATGCATCAGGCATTGGTGGTTGGAAATCCTGGCTGATCCACGCCTGATTTATCTTGACAAAGGTGAGTCTTTCCAAATTTTGGAAGGACAGGTGATTTCTCCTTGGGGTAACTACA